>JAGTTD010000009.1:21827671-22207433 GCA_018398585.1 Simmondsia chinensis | reverse complement strand
GGTTATGTAACTCAAGATCAATTCAATCGGCTTCAACATCAGATAAGCCAACTTTTCTATTGTGATTCAAGGTAAATCTTGAATTATAACCTAAGGATAGTAAAGATTAGAGAGGAGATGAGAAAATAGAGAGAATTAGGGTTGAGAGAAGAAGATCTCAAAAGAGATAGTTTGTATTCATTAAAGTTGTTCATTACAAGAGAGATCATTACATCTTATACAAATTCCTAGTCTAAGCCATACATTAAACTTAGACATCCTAAGCCTACTAAGCCACTAAGCTAGCCACCACATCATAACCAATTATCAACACTTATACTAATACAAGCTCATACAAGACTTATTACTAATTACTCTCCTACATCCCCTATATCATGGATCATAACATTCCTCCCCCCTTAGGAGATTCTTGCCCCGAGAATCTTAGAAAGAAGAATATCTTCAATCGAATAATGTTCAACTGCAGGGCAGGTGCTTATTTTGAACTATGTGACCAAGTACCCAAGCCTCTGCAACTTTATGCATCCCAATCTCTTGTGCAGTCCCATGGAGATAGCTTGTAACAAGAGGTTGTAGAATTCAACATGCATAAACTCTTTCGGGGGTCTGCAACTGTCATTCCAAATCAACCAACCATTATTGGAGCACCTAATCATAACGTATAGCCCCTTGCTGCAGCCAATCAATGCTTCCTTGCAGCCAAGATGTACTGAAGGCCAGCTATGCATCATCTGGAACCCAAATTCCTTAGTTCTCAACTTGAATTTTAAGCTCCTCAAGTCCATGCTGCAGCTCTCCTTACAAATTGCAGCACCCTTTACTTGCCCATATGTATCGCAATTACCCAAAATACACCAAGCAATCCAAACTTCCAAAGATGCAAGCTCAAGTATGAAGTAAAAATGTGTCAAACCATGAGGAATTTGAAGCATCAATTCAACATGGAGCAACTCTGAATTCAATTCAAGTATACGCCTGATTCTTGTGCAGAACTAAAAAAGTTGCATCATCTAAGCATACGTGTGATGTCTAAACTGTTCCATAGCAGTATTGTAAAGGTCATTGTCGAGTTGTCCTGTGCTTCCAACCTGCCAATGCATAACATAAGTGCAAAAATTACACCTTAATCCCTCCAGAATAGATTTGTAATGGCTGCTGTTGAATGGATCAATTTTCTCAAACTTAGAATCTTTCCACAGAATTGAACTACAGAATTCAGGCTTGTTGAACATGACTCTTTGCTTCAGTTCCTAGAGATCCTGAGACCTCTTGGTGTTGTCCTTGGATGAGTAAACATCAACCCCATTCCATTTTCCTTGCACTTTGATCAGATTTTGAAAGTTTCTCCCTTGAATTATACCAGCTACTGCTACCGGGTAAACGAAATGATTGCTTGATGAATTAACTTCTTTATTGAATGTAACCTCTTGTCCAGGATCAAAAGGCCTCAATAAAACTTGTGTTACGCTCGGCCTTGAACCACGAACGTAAACTAATATAAAATGCGGATAGATTGAGAATATGAGATGAGGAAGAATTGAAATTGAGATGAGAAATAGAGATTTTAGAGTTAAGTTGAGATAAGAAGGGAAAGGAGATGAGAAATAGAGAGAGTTAGATGAGAGAGAGAGTATTGATCTGAACTTGAGACAAATTTCAGATATTTTGATTGAATGCCCAACATTACAGCAATTTTCACTTATTTATAACAAGCTAACAAGTAAATGCAATGTATCTAACCAACTTTAGAACAATCTAGAATGTATCTTAACTAAGTAGTATTTGAGTGAATTATTTTGGCGCCTAAAAATATCAACTAACAGCAGCACAGCAGCAGTGTAGCACGCCGCAGTACCAGCATAACAGAATTCAACATCTTTTGCGGCCAACAGCTTTCTCGCCTTATTTGCCCATTTAAAATTTGAGTCTCGTATTCTCGGTTTGTAACATTTCCTTCCCCTTGAAAACATTCTTGTCCTCAAGAATGAAAGAGAACGAGTCTTGGAATTCACTTGTTGGAGGCGTCGCCCTTCCGAAACTGGAGTTTTTTGGACTTGTACAACTTCATAGTGACATCGTGCAACTCCTTCCTTCGAGCTATCGGATCCACTTCATCCTCGCTTCCATGCTCGGACCCCTCATTTTCGGCGTCATCTTCATCACTTTCGAATTCCCCTTTAATTTCATCCCCTCTTGCCATCATGAGAAGTTTATGGTCGCACCTATGACCGGGTACATAAGGTTGATGGCATCTAAAACAGCGGTTTCGGGACACCTTCTCAATGTTTCGGGGTTCTTTATGCTCATCCCATTTCTTGTGTTCAATTCCCTTGTGATGAAGTTGGAAGTGCTCTTCTCGATGCTTGGGCCGATCAAGAATTGTTAGGTCGGAAGCCTCAATCAATTTTGCCTTCGCAAAGGCTTGTGACAAGGAAGTAGGTTCAAGGGCCTTCACCAAGTTCTTGATTTTCGGTTTTAACCCACTGATGAAGCTTGAGACATAAAAGGACTCGGGGGCTCGAGGTGCGATTGTTATCATACTTGCTCGAAGATTTTTGAATTTCGTCATATAGTCCTTCACGGTAGTGACTTGAGTTAGCTTGTTGAAGCTCTCCACAACATCACCCACTTCTTCATCACCATAGCGCTCACATATCTTGGACACGAACAGGTCCCAAGTAAGAACGGGGTTGCTCTTTAACAGGCTGTAAAACCACACTTCATAATCCCCTTGGATATAAACCGAGGCCAAGTCCACCTTTTCATCATTGGGAATAGAATAGAAATGGAAATATCACTCGCATCTTCTTATCCACGAGTGAGGTTGCTTCCCGTCAAAATTTTCAAGTTGAACTCGAGGTTGTCGAAAGCCATTGTGTCCGTTACCATAAGAGGCTTCATTGCTTCGATTAGTAACGAATTCTGATGCATTTTGTCCCACATTATACTGCTGGACAACTTCAGGGCCTCGCACATCATGCTTGGCACTGAAATCAATAGATCGTGATCGAGATGGATTATGTAATGGATCAAGGTGACCTATTTCTGCAGCATGGAACCTGTTCGGTACAACAGCAGCATCTGCAGGTCAATAGGGTGGATCGGGAGGGTGATCTTTTGGTCCAAAAATCATACTTACATCTCGGCTTTGCCTCGGATCTTTAGCTTGCTCATGAAGGTCTTCAATGTTGATGAAATTCCTCGAAATATTAGCTCGGTCTGCACCAAATTGCTTCAATTTTGCATCAGGTCGCTTTGGTTCTGCAGCAGTGTTAGGTGATCTGATTACATGACTTGCAGGTAGTAGAGGAGTTGATTTGGTAGCCACATTTTGTAACTCCTTAATCTTCTCTTCAATGTTCAATGCTTGTTGGTTTACTCGATCGGTTATCATTTCCTCGAGTCCTTGCAATTGTTGAGTTACACGAGCATCTATTGCCTGTTTATTAATCTCATTGAACCTCTCCTCAAAATTTTGTAGTCGTCGGTTCAAATGCGCATCGATCCTACCATCAATCTTGTGTGCTTGCTCTTTCAACCGGTCAGCCACAGCCTCCTCAATATGGCACTTTTGTTGATTGAATTTCTCCTCAAACATCTGAATTTGCAAGCCAAAACGTTCATTAAACTTCTCGTCCTGATCTTGCAATCTTTTACGCAATCGTTCCTCCATAGCTAGCTGCGATTGTTGCAACCGAGTGATCAATATCTCCAAATGTGTGTTTAGTTGCTCTTGAGTCACAAAATTCTGCTCATTCGCCGCACCTCCAACAGCAATCTCTGCATATGTCGGCTGTACACCTGATTTGGCAGCTCCAGATCGTGTGGTAACTCTGCTTGACATTGTTGAGTATTAATCTTGAGCTGATTCTTCAAACCTGGTCTGATCGGTTTTGATCTGGATCAATATGCTTGGCTGCAGAACAAATGAACTGAGCTGAATTGTTCAGATCAAAAGCTCGGTTGAATTGAGATCGACACAACACGATTGAACTGATCTGGATTGCTCAAGATCAAGATCTGAATCGATCTTGATTGAATCATCTTATAGCTGTTCTGATTTAATAACAAGTATCTGCTCAGCAAACGAGAACAAATACTGCAGACTCTCCATGCCGAACTTGCCGATCGGCATGCCGATTGTGCATTACAGCGTCTGAATTAGATTTTGAAGGCTAACACCAGCTATTTGAGTTTGAACTTGAGATCTCTTGAAGCCGAGGAAGAAGATTAGAAGCAATTGTAGCACAAAGTTCAGATCTGATTGTTTGAACTGCAGTGCACTTGACCGAACACAATGACAATCTTCACTGCAATTTCATTAACTGATTTTCCCGATCAAGAATAGCAAAACCTAAGTTGTTTTTTGATATGCTTTCTTCACTGAATTCTGATCTCCTTAATTTTATTTTTATTTTTATTTTTTGATTGCGCACTCTATCGGATTGAGGCTCTGATACCAATTGTTATGCTCGGGCTTGAACCACGAACGTAAACTGATATAAAATGTGGATAGATTGAGAATATGAGATGAGGAAGAATTGAAATTGAGATGAGAAATTGAGATTTTAGAGTTAAGATGAGATAAGAAGGGAAAGGAGATGAGAAATAGAGAGAGTTAGATGAGAGAGAGAATATTGATCTCAACCTGAGACAAATTTCAGATATTTTGATTGAATGCCCAACATTACAGCAATTTTCACTTATTTATAACAAGCTAACCAGTAAATGCAATGTATCTAACCAACTTTAGAACAATCTAGAATGTATCTTAACTAAGTAGTATTTGAGTGAATTATTTTGGCGCCTAAAACTATCAACTAACAGCAGCACATCAGCAGTGTAGCAAGCCGCAGTACCAGCATAACAGAATTCAACATCTTTTGCCGCCATCAACTTTCCCTCCTTATTTGCCCATTTAAAATTCGAGCCTCATATTCTCGGTTTGTAATAACTTGCTAAGGGACCTGATCTTGCCCAGAACCCAACTGAATTGGAGTAGAACTGTGCACTATAGCCACATCTGGACACATCAAAACAGAATGTGCTTGAACTGCAGTAAGAACAAGTTGATTCCTTGCTGATTTTGCACCTTTACAGACAGAATACTTCCTTATCCTTGCCCAATTGATTATCCTCTTGATCCACAAACAAGCCTCACTTTCATCAAATGACCACAACACCATTTTTGGCTGCCTCAATTTCAAGTTCTTGAGCATGAAAAGCTTGTCAAGAACCCTTCTATTTGCCTTGTGATGTAGAAAATCAGGAGGTCTCCCATGATAAACCAAGATTGGCTTCATCTTGGGTCTTAATCTCTTGCTTGAAAAGAACTTCTCGCACCCAAGATTAATTACCAACTTCATCTCCACGTTGGTCTGTAAAACCAGTTTGAATTTCACTCTTCTAAGGCTTAGAACTTCATGATGCACCTGCAAAACTTTTGCTGCAATATTCAGATTCTTCCCCACTTGTAATGGAACATTTACTTCTTGATTTTTGGTGTTAACATTCTGTTCTGATGCTGTAGAATCCAATTTCTTACACAGCACATCAATGTCAGCTGCATCCTGATCCCATTTCGACTTTAGTTTCAGGACACGTTGATTCATTTGCTGCAGAACTGCTTGCTTAAGTTGCAATATTGACACACAAGCTTGTAAAGGTGTTTTCTCCTTCACCTTGTGTTGTTGTTCTTGCATCCTTAAAGTCACAATCACTTCCTTGAGCTGAATTTCCATATCAACCTTCAATTTTTCCTTAACAACACACGATTACACCCAAGGACATTCAAATACTGCCCGTTGAAATATGTTACGATTCAAAGATATTCTCTTGAATCTTAACCTTGATTGGGATAGAGAGAGTATGAGATGAGAAAGAATGTAGAGTTTAGATGAGAGAAAGAAGGGAAAGGAGATGAGAAAGTAGAGAGGATATCAAAGATATCAATTCATTCATCAAAGTTATTCTATTACAATAGAGATCATTACATTTATATACTACTCTCTAGCTAAGAACTAATACATTGAATCAAGACAATCTAATCCTACTAATACCTGAGCTAGCCGCCACAATGGACTACCTTGACCCATGACATATCCGACCTTAACTAAATCAACTAACACACATCACTTATTAAATTCATATTCTAATTCATATGTCCCTATTATGAGAATCATAACAATACTCCCCCCTTATGAGATTCTTGTCCTCAAGAATCAAGAAGAGAGTTGAACTTGAAGAACACTTATTGATGTAGGAGTTGGAGTCGAAGGTGATGAGCTTCCTGCTGAAATTTATTGTTGTGGAAGGGAGAACTGTAATTGATGAACTTATGCTGAAGTCTGCAATTAAGGAACTCTGGGTGCTGCAATTTTGTTGTGATTCGCAGCTGCAGTGAATAAAGGTGCCACTAAATCTGAAATGCAACTGAACACATGAGCATGATTCTTGTTTCTGCACATTGTTAGCATTTGGAATGTATTGTACCCTTCCGATGGTCAAACCGATCAAACCATGTTTCTGCACATTGTTAGCATTTGGAATGTATTGTACCCTTCCGATGGTCAAACAGATCAAACCCACCATCACAACCTCAACAACCAATCCACAGCACCTCTTGTTGTAGTTAATGCATCTCAAAAACACTATCTTGCCGTAGAGACATGTAAAACACCGAGTGCGCTGTGGATGCCACCAAATGATCTTGGTTTCCAACCTGAACTTGCAATGCTCAAATTCCTTTTTACCCAACCAGAGGTCTCCCTTGCTGTTATTCATACCAAGCTTAATTCTTCTCTTGGTGTCTTTCAATTCAACATACTGAACTACAAACTTCAGCATTTCAATTCCACGCATCACTCTACTGCAACAGCGTACAGATGACCATGAGAACAACAGCTGCCACCAAACACTCACAGCTTCCACCCAAATTTGTAATACTGAAACTCCTTTTGACACAGCTCGAGCACTCTTCCACTGTTAGATTGCCTGAGATGCACATAAGTAGCTTGAGTCACATGTTCCAATAGTCTCAACTTCTTAAAGCCTTGAACTTCTTCACCGGGTTTAGGAGGAGGTTTGACATTCATGTTTGCACTTAGATAAATCAAAACTCCCATTGAAAAAGGAAATAAATCATCCCGATCTTGGCGATCGGCACCCCGACAGTGCATAACAGCTTCTGGAATTGGATCTCCAACTACTTCTTTGACATCCAAGGCTATATTGCTGATTTCAACTCTGATTTCAGCCGGAGTTTTCCTCAACCTTGCATTGATCTTCTCCATCCAATCATTAAGGAAATATTGGAGCTTATGCATATGATTTTTCCATTCCGAACTGCCACAACAGATCACCCAAAACACACTCGAACTCTGCACCAGATCAGGACCATTTTGTTGCAGTTTATCCTTATCTTCAAGCGCTATCACCTTTATCATTTTTCCCCCAACGCATGTGCTGACATTGCAGGGACTTCTAACACCAAACATATCAGTTAAAGCACCAATTGTACTAACTTTTGGCTGAACAGATTTCTGTTCCAGTATATTCCAACATTTACACACATCTAACAACTCCATTGCTTGTTCAACCACATTGCTTTGCCTTTGTTGAACCTTGAAACGTACTCGTGCAGCTTTATTAATTCTTTCCAGCAAAGAATCATCCCTTTTCGGCTTCATATAAACTTGAGAATCTTGTCCCGGATCAGGCGGCAACTTATCATAAGATTTTGCACTTGGATAAGCCACAATTCTACTCAAAAGAAGAAATAGATCATTCTGAACTCACTGATCGGCATGCCGATAGCACATTTCAGCCACTATATATTCATAATCATTTACCCAACATAAGAGACCTTGTAAAGCATCCAAGTTGATGTTGTTCTGGTCCTGAGTTAGCATTCTATCACGCCCAAAGGTGAACTTAAGTATACTCAGATCTGAATTTGATGACACTGCAGCCACAACCACTGATTCCCCAACAGAAAAACATTGCTCAGCAGTGAAAATGCTTCTATTCTACATATAAGCTTGCCAAGGAGTAATACTTAACAGATTTGGGGATGTTTTAAGTGATGTCTCAGCAACGGCATCAAATTTTTCAATGGGTATCACAGATTCTGCTGCAACCATTCCATGAATACCAACATACGTATCTGACTCTTGTATACCAGCATATACATCAGTAAGAACAACATCTTGAGTTAGCTTTTGTTGATCATCAAACCTCATAGGCTGCAACACAACTTTATGCTTCAATTTCTTCTTTGTAATCTTTTTTGTTTCCCAAAATTCGTTCAATGCGTCGTTAAGATGATTCTTCTTCACTTTACACTTTGCACTCTTTATCATTCCTATGACATGAAAATCGTAATCCCATTCCTGAAGCATGTCATACTGTGGCTCATCCTCTTCAAAATGCTCTAACTCTAGGAAAGAGTTTTCATAAAGATCATCTCGTTCAACCTCAGGTTCATCCAACTCGTGTTCATCAATTATGGCATTACCTTGATCCAATTCTTCTTCAACTACCTTAAGTGGCTCCACAATGTGTACTTCAGCTACTGCGGAAGAGTTTGGCCTTGGACATTGTTCTTGAATCTCAGCTAATTTCACTTCAAGTTGCTCCTTTTGCTGATCCCAGCACTTGTTAATCCTATCCACCAATTCTTGTGATTGAAAAATGACCTGATCAGATCTCTCCACTACATTCGGCTGAGCGCGCTGTTCAATCTTCACGTTGTTTTGCTCGTTCATTTGATGTAACCATTCAGCGTTAGATTTCTTGAGTTGATCAAACATTGTCTTCAACCAATCCGAAATTTTTGCATCACAACCATCCATAATCGCTCTTTAAACTTCACACTGAATGATTTTCGAGTTAACCGCAGCACCAAGTATTGTTAAGATCGACAATTATCTGGAATTCAGGATCAGATTTAAAAACCACCTCAGATTCCAACCCTACTGACGAACTTCGAATAGAGGAAATTCGAGCAAACCCTAACCGCAATGTTAGTTGAGTAATTCAACTTATACTTCTGAATTAGGCTCGACTCTAACTCAAAATCAAGTCCTTAACACAACACTCAAGCGATCCAAACGAACGAATCGGATTTCAACACCTTCGCTTCTCCGGTCAGATTTTCGCCTGCTGACAGATTTGTCATCTAAGCAAATCTTGACTCCATAACATATAATTCTGAAAGATCACCTTAGATTCTGAAGAATTCTCACTACTTTTATGCTTAGCAACATAATTTCGACATCATCCAACAACAAACACGAATTCTCAATGAATTGCAACTTGAAGATCAAAAATCCATTACCTCAATCTTCAACTTCTGAATTGCAAAATCTCTCATTACCTACACTCATATGATTTTCTGCTACTCTGATGAGGATCAAGTATAATATGGACCATATAACTCAATTTCGTCTTCTTCTGAGCAAATTCAGGTGAAGGATCGATCAAGGATAGTTAGCTCAGCACCAAACTTCAGCAGCTGATTTTGCTTGCTTTTGCACTAACACTCAGCTGCTAATGCTGGATTGATTCTACTGAATTCACTATGAATCAGCTTAAATGTTGATTGTACTCCACCAATACTGATCAATTGAACTTACTCCAATGCAATTCGATCACTTTAATTCCCAACAGAAAGCAACTTCCCAGGCCTTGCTGAAAACTAGTGCAGTAACCGCCACTAACCACTTCCAATTTCAGATTTGAATTCTGATCACAAAATCTGAATTAAATCAGTGACACAATTGCTTTTATTGAATAATTGCAATACAATTAATCGTATTTTGTAATTTCTTTCTGGATATGAGCCTGATCCGGAAGCCAAATCAAGCCTCTGATACCAATTGTTAAGATTCAAAGATATTCTCTTGAATCTTAACCTTGATTGGGATAGAGAGAGTATGAGATGATAAAGAATATAGAGTTTAGATGAGAGAAAGAAGGGAAAGGAGATGAGAAATTAGAGAGGATATCAAAGATATCAATTCATTCATCAAAGTTATTCTATTACAATAGAGATCATTACATTTATATACTACTCTCTAGCTAAGAACTAATACATTGAATCAAGACAATCTAATCCTACTAATACTTGAGCTAGCCGCCACAATGGACTACCTTGACCCATGACATATCCGACCTTAACTAAATCAACTAACACACATCACTTATTAAATTCATATTCTAATTCATATGCCCCTATTATGAGAATCATAACAAAATATTGCTAAACCAGTTCATCTTGATGTTGCAAACCTTGTATCTGTATTGGTGTTAAATCCATAATTTCATCAAGATCTTCCTTAAGATTAATATCATCTTGAAGTTCCAAGTCACATTGTTGTGCTGATGATGCGTTCAAGTTGGAACTAATTTCAACTTCTGTTGTGGCCTTTTCAAATTCTATTGCTGCAACTTTCGACTCATCTTGAGGAACTAATGCACCTTGTTGATAATTCTCCTTCAATGAACCTTTGTTCCCCAGCCTTCCACAATTCTCACCATAATGTTCACAAAGTGCATCCACAAATTATTTCCAAGTAATTGAGATCTTGCCACGCATCAACATGAAGTACCATAACCTATGATCATCCCCAAGATATACTGTCGTAAGTTCAACCTTTTCGACCTCGGTGATTTTGTAGAAGTGAAAGTATTCTTCACAACTTCTAATCCATGAATGAGGTTGCTCTCCATCAAACGGCTCCATAATAACTCAAGGCCGGGAAGATAGCCTATCAGTTAGCTTGTTACACTCAATTGCACCCATTGTTGCCTCTAGACAATTTGGTTCGTACTTAAGATCCCAAGATTGCAACAACTTATTGTTTTTGCCGAACAACTTCCAAATTAAGTCATGAGTAGATGTAGCTTCCATGTTGAGCAAATTCATCTTGTTCAACTGAATTTGATCAACCACTGTAATGACTTCTGCATGAACTAATGCTTAATGTACTGAACTGAACAAATCCAGTTCTAGTGTAATGTAATGCTGAAGAATCTGCAGCTGAACTTGATCAATTAACTGGAAAATCTGAACTTGCAGCTGCAGCTTGCAACTGAATTTAAATGATCAAATTTATATTGTAATTTGAACACTTCCAAGTACAGATAGGCTTCCACCCAGGGCAAATCAATACTGAACTGAACAGAGAAGCTTTAAGTCTAGTTTGAGAAGCAAGTTTTGATTTTCTGATCTTGTCAAGAATCTGATTCAACTTGCTCAATTAAATGCAATCTCCACCAATCCTATGCAGCTCAGTCTCAAAATCTGAATTTAATGCTAATTAGGCTCAACCGATCTCAATACATGACTCGATCAAAGATAGGCCAGCAAATCAACCTCAAACAACAAGATCAAATGAATTCTAGCTCGATGTTGTTATCTGAACTAAACTTGATCCGATCAAATGTTTAATTGCAGCAAGCAATGCTATTGCAGCAACAACAGATCAATTCTTGTGAACTGAATTGATTGCTCAAGCTTAATCGTAGCTTATCAATGCAAATTTTTAGTTCGAACAGAGGTCCTGAAGTTCTGTACTAAATTTGTTGCACCGATCTTTATCAATCTTGAACCTACTCAATCTTTTCAACACGATAAATTCAGTTTCAGTAGCAATTCTACTTGTTGCAACTGAATCAACACAAAAACCCTAAGTTATGGTCGATTACTATCCACACAACCAAGAATTAACTTGTTCCAGCTCAATTATTAGTATTTTCTGCAACGTTTCTGCTGAACACCTGTATTATAACAATTTAACAGCCTTAAACTTCATATTCTAAACAATCGGTGCTAGCTCTAGTATTGCTTTAGTTTGAACTGAATTAAGCACCACAACAACTCAATTCTAAACAATTGGAAGCCAATCTTTAGGCTCTGATACCAATTGTTATGATTTAAGGTAAACCTTGAATCATAACCTAAGGATAGTAAGGATAGAGAGGAGATTAGAAAATAGAGAAAATTAGGGTTGAGAGAAGAAGATCTCAAAAGAGATAGTTTGTATTCATTAAAGTTGTTCACTACAAGAGAGATCATTACATCTTACACCAATTCCTAGTCTAAGCCATACGTTGAACTTAGACATCCTAAGCCTACTAAGCCACTAAGCTAGCCGCCACATCATGACTAATTATCAACACTTATACTAATACAAGCTCATACAAGACTTATTACTAATTACTCTTCTACATCCCCTGTACCATGAATCATAACATTTTCGCACAAATAAACAGCAACGAACGAATCCCAGATCCTAGTCGATTTACAGCTACACAAAGGATGTCTCAACACCCCCAAGTTCAAAGCCCAAATGAGGTCACCAACTATACGGCAAGTACTTATCAAAGCCATACAAAGAGGAGCAATAGGAGAGCTCTCCAACCAGTTGTAACACCTCCTGTACAAGGAATCCATTCGCCGTTTACACCCTGGATCCTTTTGGCTCCGGTGGGAAAGATGAAGATTCCAAATAATGACCTATTTGATAGGACTCAAGATTCGGAGATCACCTAGCTGGTTTTATAGCACGAATGTATCTACAAGATGCGAGAGAAGATATATGGATCAAATGCTTCCCAGCTTCCTTGAAGGGAGTTACACAGAACTGGTTTACGTCCCTCCCAAGTTCATCTATTGACAGTTTCTTTAAGCTTTCGGAGCGATTTGTGTGTCACTTCGTTAGCAATAAAAGGAGAAGGAAGATAGCTGCACATCTCCTTAAGCTCTAGCAGCATGAATTCAAACCTTTAAGGAGCTATGTACGGTGTTTCACCCGTGCTATGGTTGATATTGCAAGCCTATCTAATGAAACGGCCATTACCGCCTTTATCAATGGGATACCGAACTCTAATTTGAAATTCGCGCTTGCCAAAGGGCCACCTTCAACGATTGATGAACTCTGGTGCAAAGCTAATACGTAGTTCTCTACTAAAGATATAATGCAAGTAACTCTAAGGCCTAAAGGGATTCAGTCAGGGACATCCTCGAGAGAAAATGAGGATATTAGACCACCACGAAGAAACGCTCACCCAATAAGAAACTCTGAGCCTATCTTCAAACCTCCAATTCGGTTGGAGGTAAAGACGAAAGATCCACCCAAATATCCCAGTAATGCTCCGCTTCGAGATGACAAAACCAACTGGTGCTCATACCATTAGGCATCTACACATAACACAGCGGAGTGCCTCACTTTGGAATATTGTATGAATGAGGCTAAACGCATGGGCCAATGGATGGAATACACAGATTTGAAGAGAATAAAAAGGGGAAAGACCCAAAATAATGATGGTGGTGATAAAAACACCGATAACTCAGTACCTAAAGTCATTGCTGCCATCAAGGGAGGACACCCGTCCTCTCAGTATAAGCAAAAAACAGAAAAGGAGAAAGAGGGATTGGACCCCGGTATACAAAAAATCATGGTGCATAAGTTTTACTGAAGAAGACACTCAAGGGGTGGATGTACTTCTAGAAGAACCTCTCATTATCACCACTGACATTCATGGGCATATCGTGCACTAAATATTGGTTGACCAAGGGAGCTCTATAAATGTACCCTTCGTAGGCTGTTACATTAAGATGGGAATGCCACTCTCATCCTTGTGCCGTGCCCTGTTGTTGGATTCACAGGAAATCCCATAATACCGCAAGGCAAGAAAGTGTTAACCACGACTTTTCAGGGTAATGGGGGACAACGTAAAATAAAGATCGAGTTTCTGGTTATAGACGCTCCCTCTTCATATAACACGATTCTGGGAAGACCCTCCCTGAACAGTTTGAAAGCTGTGGTCTCTTCCTATCATTTGCCTATGAAGTTTAAAGGTCAATACCGGCATCGTAATAACAGTACGCGGTAGTCAGGGCTCAATCTCTAAATATTATCACACCTTTCTTAACTCTATGATAATGGCTGCTGAACCAGCCGAAGTCGGACCGTCTTCAAATTTAAACTCAACCCCTCCGGCCTTGGAAAAATACGAATTGGAGCCAGGACGATATACCCATTTGGGTACATCGCTGCCCCAGCGCGTAAGAGAAAAAATTGGCAAACTTCTAAAGCAGTACCGAGACATTTTGCATTCACCATAGAAGAAATGCCGGGAATACCGCCAAAGGTCATTACCCATCAACTCAACATACGGACTGACCAAAAACCTGTTAAGCAGCAGAGGCATAGCTTTTTGTACAATGAAGCCATAAAAGCTAAGGTACAAAGATTAACACGAGCAGGTTCATCGTGGAATTATTATATCCAGAATGGCTTGCCAACGTAGTGGTAATGAAGAAGCTGAATGGGAGTTAGAGGATGTGTGTGGATTTTATAGATCTCAATGAAGCATGTCCAAAGGATTCATATCCCTTGCCCAAGATAGATAGGCTGGTAGATTCAATGGAATGATGTGAGCTGTTCAATTTTATGGATGCCTTCTCGGGGTATCATCAAATTCAAATGCACCCGCATGATGAAAAAAAGACGTCCTTCATAACAACCGAAGGCACACATTGTTATGAACTTATGCCATTTGAGCTCAAGAATGCCCAGGCCACATATCAATGGCTGGGCAACAAGATCTTTGCCCCCCAGATTGGCCGCAACATGGAGGTGTATGTAGATGATAAGATAGTTAAGTCTAGACAGGAATTGGGACATGTTGTTAATTTAAAGGAAGCCTTAGAGGCACTCAAAAAGTAGCACATGAAGTTGAATCCAGAAAAATGTTCCTTTGCGGTACTAGAAAGAAAATTCTTGGGATTTATCGTGAGTGCTCGAGGAATCGACGCCAACCCCAGAAAAGTGCATGCCATCCTTGAAATGGGGTCCCCTCGTTCTCCTAAGGATGTCCTGAAATTGGCTAGCTACATGGCTTCCCTTAATCGATTTATCAGCCGTTCCACTAAAAAGGCTTTGTCGTTTTTCAAGATATTGCGAAAAAAGCAACCTTTTCGTTGGAATGAGGAATGTGAGTATGCCTGTAGTCAATTAAAGAAACATCTGGCACACCTTCTTATCATTACCTCACCTGAACTAAACGAGGAATTAAGTGTTTACTTGGCCGCCTCTGAAAATACCATGAGTGTGGTTTTGGTGGCTGATCGTGAAGGGCAACAACTCCTCGGTATACTTTGTAAGCCAAACTCTCAAGGATCCAAAAAGGAGGTATCCTGCTGTTGAAAAGATTGCACTAACCTTAGCCACCGCTGCACGCAAATTGAGACCGTATTTTCAGGCCCACATTGTAACCGTGCTCACTGACCTTCCTTTCCAAAAACTACTTGCAAGGCTAGACCATTAGGGAAGAATGCTAGGATGGGCAGTTGAGCTCTCGGAGTATGATATACGTTATTCACCCTGGAAAGCTATTAAAGCGCAAGCCCTAGCTAATTTCCTGGTAGAATGTGATTGTGACTCCGAAATACCTGAGTTGTCAGCACCCTTTAAGGGAAAACATGGGTAGAAAGTGTTCGTAGATGGTTCCATGAATCTGGGGGGTTGCGGTGCACGAATAGCGCTAGTAAATCTGGAAAGAAAATGTGTAGAGTATGCAGTCAAATTAAACTTCGAAGCAACTAATAATGAAACTGAGTACGAGGCACTGCTTTTAGGGTTTGATTTCGCTCGAGCCGCAGGAGCTAAGTGTGTTGGAATTTTGAGTGATTCAGAGTCAATAGTAAACTAAGTAATCGGGAAGTATGGAGTAAACGAGCCCCATTTAGCACAATATCTTTAGCTGGTTCGAAAGAGGATTTCTGAATTCGAAAACTTCAGCATACAAGGGATCTCCCGGGAGGACAACAAGCGTGCTGACGAACTAAGCCGGTTTGCCAGCATCAAGCATGCAATAGAAGGGCAAAGGGGACGCATCAAGGTACAAGAAGCCAACGTCAAGTATTTGAACAAGCCTACATTTGTAGACATAATACAAGTGCAACATGAAGACGGATGGATGCATCCAATTCTGGAATTCATTCTCCAAGGTAAGGTACCCACCGATAAAAACGAGGCTTGAAGGTGACAAAGGCAAGCAGCCCATCTCGTAGTGATTGACCAACAAGTCCACAAAAGGTCATTCACACACCCTCAAATAAAGTGCTTAACCAAAGAAGAAGGAAACTACGTGCTAAGGGAGATCCAGGACGGAATTTGCGGGGTACATAATGGGAGCAGACGTTGATGGGAATGGCACTAAGAGTATGATATTTCTGGCCTACCATGAGGAAGGACGCGAGTACTCTAGTTCAAAAGTGTGACAAATGTCAAAGGTTCGCACCGGTTATCCACGTTCCAATGGTACCGCTACACCCGATCATTAATCCCATACCCTTCAATCAGTGGGGGATGGACATTCTAGGACCATTCCGGCTAGCTAGCGGACAAAGGAAATTCTTAATAGTGGCTGTAGATTACTTCAGCAAATGGGTAGAAGCGGAGGCAGTAGTAAGAATCACAGATAATGCCACCCATTAGTTCTTGTGGAAAAACATTATCACCCATTTTGGGATTCCCCGAGCCATTATAATTGATAATTAAACACAATTTAATTCACCACAATTCTGCAAATACAGCCAGCACATGAGGATTGCCCTTCATTTCGCATTTGTGGCATATCCTTAGAGTAAAATGGAAGCAAAAAATAAACAAATACACAGTGGACTACGGTGAAGATTTGACGATGCCAAGGGCAAATGGGTAGAACTACCTATTGTTCTATGGGCTCATCGCACCGTTTATCGAGTAGCCATAGGGGAAACCCCAATTATGTTGGCTTATGGCGCTGAAGCAGTGATCCCGGTAGAACTGGGAGAACCCGGCTACCGAGTATAAAATTACTGTGGACTCGAGAGTGAAGAACTACGAAGACACCCCCTTGACTTAGTGGATGAAGTTAGGGAAAATGCTCTCCTTCGCATAACGGCCCAAAAACAGCGAATATCCCCATATTACAACAGACATGAAAATCCACGAAGTGTAGAAATAGGAGACCTAGTCCTATGTCGAGCAAGTACCACTCAACAAGGAATAGGAGCAGGTAAGGTAGCAGCCAACTGGGAAGGGCCTTACCGTGTAGTCAGGAAATTATGAAATGGGAGTTATAAGTTGGAGCACATTAATGGTACCAAGAAACCTCGAGCATGGAACATGAAAAACCTCAAGAAGTACTATGTGCAATAGCAACACCTTAGAAATGCATCAAAAACCGCAAAAAATAAGATATTAGGACACGCTTGCTTGTATGGAATAGAAGATCCTTGTAAGATACCAAGGTATGTTAAATTTTAGGTAAAGTAGATCCTGGTCGTGTTAATTTGTAGTTTACCTATAGGGCGGTAGCCCATGTAAAAGGTTAAGTTATACATTGACATATGTTTTGTTAACAATATAAGTCATGTTAGTACACGTGGTATGGTTTGAGGGAAAACGGTACGGATCTTCAATTTATAACTAGGAACAGTGCCAGAAGTATATATTCGTCAACATAACAGATACATCGTAGCCACGAAAAACAAAAAGCCAAAAAGACCCCCAAAAACATAAGGCATTTACATTCAAAAAATAGAATCGTAGCAAAAAGAAAAAAGGGGTTCGTACATCTTTTTTTTCCTAATATTCCATAGGAACAAGGAAGAAGAGAAAAAGGAAAGATAAACGGACAATTAGGATTGGCGGCCCTTGGTCACTCCCCTTGAACGCGCAATATCTTGATGAAACTGATCTGCCACTTGCTAAAGAAACTCGTGACTAAGACTAGGGCCTGCTGTGGAATAAATGGCGAGCAAACACAGAGAGTCCCGAGGTAAAAACCAGCAAGTAAAAATAGCTCATCAGCCTACGAAATTCACCACTGGCTTTAAACTGGAAGATAGCTTCTATATTAGCCTCCGTGGTTTTGGATGCTTCTGCCTAATAACGTTGAGCTCCACCATGGAGTCTCTCCAGTTATGCCTAGCTAGCCAACAGGTCTTCCTTCAAGCTTTGATTTTCCTTGGATGTTTCATCATTCTCTATCCTTGAACTTTGAGCCTCCACTACTGCTCTCTCTCTCTCTCTCTTTCATCCCTCAGCAACCCTGTCTCCTTTGCCATCCTCTCTTTCTCTTCACACAGCTTATCTTCCTCCTTAGCTACCGCTTCTTTCCCCTCCTTCAGCTGTAGAATGGTTCTAGCTCTTCTTCCTTCTCCGCTCTCATGCCTTGCGCTTCCTCGGTTACTC
Source organism: Simmondsia chinensis (assembly GCA_018398585.1). Classification (NCBI taxonomy): domain Eukaryota; kingdom Viridiplantae; phylum Streptophyta; class Magnoliopsida; order Caryophyllales; family Simmondsiaceae; genus Simmondsia; species Simmondsia chinensis. The sequence continues at coordinate 22,189,182 of JAGTTD010000009.1, read as the reverse complement.
TTTTATTCTCCTCCTTTAATTGTGAAAGTTCCTTAACTACTGCATCCTGCTCACAAAACCATCCCAGGGCCATGGCAGTGGACCAAGAGCTAATATACTATCACCACAAAAATGTATAAAATTAAGGCAACAGTAAAGTAATGGAACAAACAAAAGGACACTACCTTCAGAGCATAAGTAGCAACCGTGTCTCCGGTAATGAGCTATGGGCCCTCTGAAGGGATTGCGGCCAAGCTAGCCCGTTGAGTGAAGTTTAAAGCTTCATGGGGGAAAGGGAAGATGAACCTTCAAAATTAGAAGATTCATAGGAAGGGACCCCACCGACCATGAACACTATGCCCTGCGGAGAAGGAGGCGTAAATTTAGGAGGAGGAACACAAAAGAGATCTTGGTTACCCGAGAAATCAATACGAAAGGAGGGAGGAAACATGTTCGAACCACCACCGGTTTTAAAGCCCATACCCCTGCCTTCTTTAAGAGACGGCTCTTGTGGCAATACCATGAAAGGGACCTCAGAGTAAGAATCAGCTCTTGAAGACATTTGATTCAGCGGTAGCATCTCTGCAAGCAATGAAACCCTCTTTGGTAGAGCCGCCTTAAAAACTGGGGTTGTCTCTTCTTGTACCAACACCTCAGGTTGGAAAGAAACCTCTGTTGACGCCATTCCTCCACCCTGTGGCAGGGGCTCCTCGGGCACAAATTGCTCGCTTAACATCGCCGCATAAGTTGGAAGCCGTTCCTCCACTGTTCTGTTTTTCGGAAGAGTTAAGGCCTCTGGTAACGCCTCAGGTGTCTCCTTAATTGGGAACTCATCCGATACTGCCTCTCTTGGTTGAGATTCGGATTGAGAGATATTCCCCTCTAGTTGCGGTATGTGTGCAACTGTTTCTTGTAAATCAGGAGCTGGGGATGACATCTCCGTGGCGGGAGATGCTTGGACAATAGGGACACCGGGTACATCTTCCTGTGAAGAAGATATCCCTGAGATGGAACTATAGTCGGTAGCCTGGGCCTTACTTTTGGCCCTTTTGGCCGCGAAGTCTCTACCAAAAGCTCTTCCCTGCTCTCCTGGTAGCCTTCTTTCTTTTTTCAGAAGTTTTTTTTTTACTTTCAACAGTACCTTTCTTTCCTTTTTTTCTTCACTTTCTCCATCTCTTGATGATAGGCTTCTGTGAGTTGACGATATCCACGTCAGCCTCTTGTTCTAACAGAAAAACAAAGGACAACCAAGACAAAGATAAACAATGTAAATTAAGAAAAATTACAGTAAGGGAAAGATTCTCTCATAAGGAGAAAACCACTCACCGCTAATAGGCCTGGCACATAAACCTGCTTTAATTAGAACCCTTTCTTGTGCCAACACTGCCTTGGTGGCCAAGAATCGCGAACCTCAATCCCTTTCAATTTACCGGACTCCTTCTCTGTCAAGAGAATATAACTCCTCTTTTGAAGGAATACTACCCTTATTCAATGTGGTCTAGTAGGTAGGAATGTGGAATGGGTGTGAGGGCCTCACCCAAACAAATTTGCTCTACCAAAAGTTTAACTTTGAGGGGTTACTCTCTGCACATTTAATCCCCACTTTACCCTCAAATGTAACGACAGCCCTTAGCCGTCTAGCCCTAAACAAATAATCAAAACTGCACGTAGGAGGGGTTAGCCCTGCAACGAAACCAGTAACCGTAAATGTTTCGGAAACAGTTGGGGTTGATGCTAGGGCATAAAGAATATTGCCTCAAAACCCATTCCAATATACTCGGTAGGGGAAATCTCAATCCTGCTTCTAATGAATCGGCAGGAACCGCAAAAGGAATCAAAAAAGCGGGGGCACAATAGGTTATCGTTTTCCCCCAGCCCTATTATCTCATAGTCACTGGAAAAATAATACTTCTCTCGAAACTTCCTTATTCCCTTTGCTGTGGTCATTGAGGACAAGAATGATCCTAGGGGAAGAGTTAAAGCTGCCTCAGGAAACTGAGTATATACAGCCATCTCTTCATGGGATTTTAAAGGTCAAGGAGTCTTACCCTCTTCAGAGGAAGCCTCTCCAGTTCGACCCTTGCGTCCACTATCCTGGTACATAAACTTTGGAGCCAATTTACTAAAACAGGAAAAAGAACCAGAAAGAAAGAAGGTTAGGAAAAAAAAACCTTACCCTGATAACTATTAGGTTGCCCATCAGAGCTCTCTTTCAGCAAAACAGGGATGCTCATCTTGGAGGCCGAGGATGCATTCTCAGAACTAGACTAGCAGGTAGAAGGAGAAACCGTTTGGTTAAGAAGCACCCTCGCCTTTATATGTAAAAAAAATAGGGCTAGTAACTAATTTGGAAAGAAATTTGTCCATAAGTTAGGCATCTTCATCGGGCTTTCCCATGGAAGCCCTAGCGAAGGGATTTGAGTTCGAAAACAAACAAAGAGAGAGAGAGAGAGAGAGAGAAAGCAAAAGAAAGTAAAGTAAAACCTTGTTTAAACAAAATAACACGAAAATAACAATCAATTACCTTGAAGTCTGAACAAAATGGGAACAAGAGGAGAATGAAGGAGAGGATTTTGTTATGACCCGGGAATCCAAGGCATGAGCTTGAGGTGGCTGTGTTGCTGATTAGTTCTGTTAGTGCTGCTACTATTATGTTTTGCGGCATATTGTTATGTTATGTTGCTGTTCAGTGGTGTTGTTAGCTTAAGAAGATGTTTAGCCTTAGTTAAGTGTTGCTTTCTGAAGTAGTTATTTCCCTTGCTGCATTGTAATAAGCTGCAAGCATCGTCTGTGTTGTTATCCTGCAGTAGCTTAGAAGCTGGTTTAGTTGTTGTTGGCTCATGTTGGCGCCAAAATATCTTAGGTAGTTAGTTGGTTAGATATTTTTTCCCTTAGGTCTGGTTAAGCCTTGAGTCTAGGTGCATTGTATTGAGCTTAACAGGCTTGCTTGAATTAGCTATAAGTAGTTGTTGTCAATTGTAATAAGATCATTCAATCAAAATATCAAACGAATGTCTCTTTTGAGATCAAACCTTCTCTCTCTCATCTAACTCTTCTATTTCTCATCCCTATTTCTCTAATTTCTCATCTCAATTCACTTCTTTCTCATCTCATACTCTCAACTATCATCAATTTTACTTAGCTTACGTTTGGGATTCAATCCCAGGCATAACAATTGCTATCAAAGCCTCGCTTAGCTTCCAATCGAGCTCTTAATCAAGAAAAATCAAAATCATATTGTTGTTGCTGCGCAAGAGACTTTAGATGCTTTGCGTTTGATTTAGTTGAATCAAATTCAACAAAATTGAGTTTGTATTGTGTCAAGCTTTGGTGTTAGTTGCAAAAATCAATAAAAATAGGTTTTTGTTGTTGTGATAGCTCATTTTTCTGCTCAATTAGCTGAAGATCAAAGTACAGTACATTGATCATATTCAGGTTTTGCATTGAGCTCAAAATTGTAAGTGTTCAAAACAACTTGAGTTGTGTTAGTGTTGATTGAAGTTGAGCAAGATCAACTTCAGATTGCTGCTCAATCCTTAAGAAATTCAGATAAAGAAACTGAGGTTAATTCAGTAACTGAAAGTGTAAAGGGCTGCACTGCATTGAAAAAAAAAAAAAAAAAGCAGAAATCTGACAATGTATTGAGAAAGTTAGGGTTTGGTGTTGAAGTGTTGGTTCGGTGTTGTGAAGATCCATTGGCTGTAAAAGTACGATTCTCATCTTCCATGAGCACGAAAAATGGAAGCTACAACTAATCTTGATTCAACTTCGAAGTGGTCAGCCGAATTCCGCGAGATCTTACAACGCTCTAATGAAAAACTTATGCAGTGTTGGCAACAGATTATAGCTGATGTATTTCATCCTCGAAGTGTTGCTTTACAGCCTAAGGTGTACGTTGTGGAATCACTTAATGTTGCTGAAATGAAACCACAAGTGCGAATTGAGATTTGGAGTAGCAGGAAGTTGAGGGTATGGTATTCTCAAAACGGTAAGGACGTCAGCTTGTATATCCATTTAAACTGCAAGAAATGTTACTCGAGTAAGAGGTTGCGGGCACTGGAGAAGCTGATATTAGTTTACAAGGGAAAATCTTCGGATTTTCTATGCCTTAAATCAAATAGTAAGATCCTTGATAAGCTTGATGTTAGCGAGAACAGGGAATCAATTAAGCATGAGATGGTTTTGTTATCATTAGATAGACTTGAGGTCGGTACTTGGATTAGCAAAACACTTAAGAAGGCAAGGAGGAAGAAGAAATCTAACTGCAACTAGGCAATTTCAGCAAAAGATCGAAGTATTGCTACTGCAGTGCATCCAGACTTGAGGAAACATGAAGTTGTAGTTGATGCAAGCCAATTGGTTCAAAGGAAACTTGTGCAAGGACAACAAGAGTGTGATCATATTTAGAGAATGGGCCAATCTGAATGTCCGCAAGCTGTAAGGTTCCTGAGGAGAGCTCCAGCAGTAAAGCATGCTTCAATGCTGCCTCGTCAAGAGCAATCACGAGTTTTTGATAGAGGAGTTCAAACCAAGTGTACTCTAGGGGTGGATTCAGCAGTGAATCAAGCAAGATTGAGATCTTTTGATCCTGGTCAAGATAGATTAAATGTGTTTGGGAATAGTGGACATCAATTGCAACAGCAAGATGAGCAAGCTGATGGAACTCAAAGACTCATTTACATGAATGCAACTCTGCAGCAAGCTACTCATTATCCAGAGCAAGCTATGGTTGTTGATGTTAGGCTGGTTTGGTTTGATTTATGCAGGCCACCGGAGCAGAACTCTCTGAATTAGTTGCAAGCAATGACAACAAGACCATGGGCTGGAATTACTTCACAATCTGCACCAACATGGAGTTCTTCGGCATGTTATTGCGGGTGCAAGAATTTGCAAGGCAATTAAGCACAATCAAGCTTTCTTCTATAACAACAAGTGATCTTCAAGCCTCAACTATCTTCAATTCTTGAGGACAAGAATATTTTCAAGGGGAAGGGAATATTATGACTCGGGAATCCAAGGCATGAGCTTGAGGTGGCTGTGTTGCTTATTAGTTCTGTTGGTGCTGCTGTTGTTATGTTTTGCGGCATATTATTATGCTATGTTGCTGTTAAGTGGTGTTGTTAGCTTAAGAAGATGTTTAGCCTTAGTTAAGTGTTGCTTTCTGAAGTAGTTATTTCCCTTGCTGCATTGTAATAAGCTGAAAACATCATCTGTGTTGTTATCCTGCAGTAGCTTAGAAGCTGGTTTAGTTGTTGTTGGCTCATGTTGGCGCCAAATATCTTCGGTAGTTAGTTAGTTAGATATTTTCTTAATTTAGATATTTTTCCCTTAAGTCGGTTAAGCCTTGGGTCTAGGTGCATTGTATTGAGCTTAACCGACTTGTTTGAATTAGCAATAAATAGTTGTTGTCAATTGTAATAAGATCATTCAATCAAAATATCAAACAAATGTCTCTTATGAGATCAAACCTTCTCCCTCTCATCTAACTCTTCTATTTCTCATCCCTATTTCTCTAATTTCTCATCTCAATTCACTTCTTTCTCATCTCATACTCTCAACTATCCTCAATTTTACTTAGTTTATGTTTCGGATTCAATCCCGAGTATAACAGATTTGCAGTGGAAGAAGGGGTTCCAGGAGGGAAAAACATAGGGTTTAGGTTTAAAAAGGAGAAGCAGGTTTAAATGCTTGGAAAAGGAAGGGACAATCGGGTAAATAAGGCAGCTGCACGTGGCACTGCATTAAAGAAGCATCAAATACCATGATTTGTAATTTACCTTAATCCCCAAAAACCAGGGCTAAAGGCTTTAGCTCAAACACGTTAGCGGTATATTTTAACCCAGCCTTATTAACCGCTAGGGGCTCGGTGTTGTTTATGTGATTTATTTTACCTCAGCCTTATTAACCGCTGGGGGCTTGGTGTTGTTTATGTGATTTATTTTACCTCAGCTTTATCAACTACTAGAGGCTTGGCGTTGTTTATGTGATTTACTATACCTTAGCCTTGTTAACGGCTGGGGGCTTGGTGTTATTTATGTGATTTATTTTACCTCAGCCTTATTAATGGCTGGGGGCTTGGTTTTATTTATGTGATTTATTTTACCTCAGCCGCATTAATGGCTAGGGACTGGCGGTTGTGATCTGCTCCAAGTAGAATTGGGAGCATGGAATTATTCGAGTATGGTAAACTCCTACTAACATCAAGAGTCCCCTGCTGTTTATGCCCCATTTAACACCGGGGTTGGCGCTTGTGATTTGCTCCAAGTAGAATTGGGAGCACGGTATTATTTGAGTGCGGTAAACTCCCACTAACATTCGGAGTTCGCGGTTGTTTATGCCCCATCTAACATCGAGGCTAGCGGTTGTGATTTGCTCCAAGTGGAATTGGTAGCATGGAATTATTCGAGTACGATAAACTCCCACTAACATCGAGAGTCCGTCGTTGTTTATGCCCCATTTAACACCGAGGCTGGCGGTTGTGATTTGCTCTAAGTAGAATTGGGAGCATGGAATTATTCGAGTACGGTAAACTCCTACTAACATGGGGAGTCCACGGTTCTTTATGCCCCATCTAACTCTGGGGCTGGCGGTTGTGATTTGCTCCAAGTAGAATTAGGAGCATGGAATTATTCGAGTGCGGTAAACTCCCACTAACATCGGGAGTCCGGGGTTGTTTGTGCCCCATCTAACACTGGGGCAAGCGATTGAAATTTGCTTCAAGTAAAATTGGGAGCACAAAGTTGTTCATCTGCAGTACACTCCCACTGACATTGGGAACCCACAATTATTCAAACCCATCCGGTACTAAATATAAGAAGCTAGCTGCATCTTGGTTAACATAAAAAAATTTATACGAGCACACATGCAAATATAATTTTATAGACAAAGCAGCTTACAAAACACAAAGTAAACACACTAATTATATATATATATATATATATAACCACCCGACCAACAACAAGGACTAATACTACACAAAAGAAATTTACATCCACTTCAAAACTCATAACAACCGCTATTAATAAGCACAAGTCTGTAGGATAATCCTAAAAGGAAGGCTTACAATATCCATTTACTACGGATACAACTTATATTACCATTAGTTAAACTCCACAAACTCTTTCCACTTACTCAAAAACAGCAAAAGGCATCACAGGTTCATTACCGCAATGAAACAAGTATCTCGAGTAAGAGAACAACTGAACTTGAGATTTGCACCGATGATTTCCCAAGTAAGATATACGCCTGCGTAGGTCCCCACAAAGAGCGCACCGAAACACTTGATTATGAGCAATGAAGGCAAGATACTCTCGGGATACTGCAAAGCTCGTGATGATGGGATCCCATCTGCCTCTAAACTAAGGCAGCCAGATATATAAGCGATACCACCTTACCCAAGATGAAGTATCCTCCACACCTGACAAGGTCCACACCGTGAACACAGGACTTTGAAGAGTAATCAAGCACAGGATAGGTGGATCCGTTGATGTACCTTACCACTTGGAAATTTTAGCATCACGACAAGAGGTTAGACTCTCGCAAACCGCATCTGGGAAGGATATCCTTCTCGAAAAACCTGTCTCGGTATTTCAGCGAACTACATAGGGATGGTTCTATACACCCTCTAGATAGTGACCCCAGTCAGACAAAAGGAACAACTCCCCACCTAGACAAACATGGTCCGTGGTAAAAGCATTCCTAGGACCCACATCAAGGCTTCCCCAAACATTTCATTCACCTTCCCAAAAGTATACCTGGTACTCGTTAGGCCATGGACCACAGCAAGGGTGAGCTAAGTCCATTACCAGCAATAAGAGATAAAATCCAAAATTGGGAGCGGTGTTAAAACACCCAAACACCAAGTTTAAAGGAGAATCTAAATAGCTCATTGAAATCCCCTCTGGCAAAGCAATAAATTGACGCATTCCTAGGGTTGGATTACAGACGACCAGTTGAGAAAGGTTGTAATCTCGGCATAACACTAAACCACCTGCAATACCAATCACGCGAACATTATCAGTCCATACCTCTAACACCTTAGGCGGCATGATTGGGGAGAAATCCCCCAAAGAAGAAAACACTTCCAAATCGTCGTGAGAGAAGTCACTCTCAGGTTGCAACAAAAATCCATCCGCGCAGCAGTTTAGAGTACGGAAAGATTTTTCTAAACGAAATCTTGATCCAAAAGCAAACCATGAAAACTGTGGGACACGCAAGTAAACCTTCGAATTGATTTAGTTGGAAGCCAGAACAAGATTTCACAAATAATATCATCCGTTGATAAAGCTTGTATAGACGAAGGTGGGTCCTGGTGAGAAAATGACAAGCCACTAGGGGTATTTTTTGAAAAATGCTTTGAGGCTAAAAGCCTTTTTAGCCCCAAAGCAGAGGGGCTAACTGTTAGGGGTACCCCTATAGGCTAGCAGAAATCAAAACGTCGTGGTATAAAGATGGAATCGTCCAGCAATCATATTTTAGAAATAGGGAGAACTCTTCCCTTACATACCGTCGAGCCTTTCAGGTAATCCAATGACCGTATGTTGCCTACCTAGCTAATGCGCATACGGTACCCCCCACCCCATAGGTAACCAGCCGGTTCCCATAATACCGCCTATTTCCTCTAAATACTACTTATCCCTTCCCATTCCCAACAAAAGCCGAAAGCACAAGGAAGCAAAGGGCAATGAACTTGAGCCCAGTTCTCCCTTTTTCGAACCTCACGAAAAAATCCCAAAATAAAGTTAGATGAAATTTTAGAAAGAGAAAATCGGTTCGCAGTAAAAACGAAAACTAAATAATGAGAATAATCCCTAGGTTTTTTTATAATTTAGTACCGTATCCCAAAAAAAATAATAAAAAAAAAGATTTTAATTTTTTAAAATATTAGAAAGAACCCTAAATTTTTTTATCATATTAATAAAAAAGACTCTTGCTGTAGACATCATCTTCTAGCATTGGAGCTAATGTGTCCAAAAGTGTTTAATTCGTATTATAATAAAATAACTATATTATACTTGAGTAAAAAATTAATTTTTTACTGCTACTTTTTTAAACCCCACCCCCCTCCCAAAAAAAAAAAAAACCTGCTAGCTCCCCATCCCTAGCATATATATTTAAAAAAAATTTACCATTGACCATTATTTTCTCTTTCCTTCTCCTCCTCCTGCTCTTTTTCTCCCATTGCTCAACTTTTTTGCTACCAGAAGTTTTATATTTTTAATTGTGTATTTGCTTTTTTATGCAAAAAAATTTTAAACCCCTTCCTCTTATTCTTTTTTCATTTTTCTTAATCAATTGCATAAACCGACATACAAGCCAAATAAACATATTTTTTTGACAAAATCATAAACAAAAAAACTTATAACCCTAATAAGAGAGAGAGAGACACATAAAACCCTAATAAGTGAAATGTAAAACTCACTTTTCGCCGTATCTACGAATCCCACTTTATTGGATTTAAACAGAACTAATAAGTGTGATATCAACCTCGACATAGCCTTCTCTGCTCGTCCAATAACACCTACAATTGGATTTAAATAAAGATGAAAGCATGGCATGAATTTTTCAATTTTGGAGAAAGGAAGTAGAGGATTGGAGGAGCTGAAAGATTTGGATGATGAAACTTGAAAATAAAAACTAATTTTCTTTTTTAATTAAAATAGGGTAACGAAAAGACAAAATATAACTAATTTGCTTTTTTAATTAAAATAGGGTGTACTTTATTTAGGGAAAAATACAGAGTATTGCATTCTAGCGCCAAATTTGTGACTCACACCAAAAACACGTAGTTTTATATAGGGGTTATTCCGGGATGAGATTAGTTGGTTGCTTAAATTGGAGGGCCTAACCCAATTTATCCTAAACAAGACTGAGTAGATTCTTTAAGATGAGAGCCACACTCAAACTCTTACTGAGAAGTCAACTGCTGGTGCCATCTCTGGGAAGGATAGCCTGCTAGTGTTTGGTTCAGTACATTCTGGGAAACACCCAGGACTCCCATTAAGCTAGGGGCTATGGTGTTCACCACAGGTAAAGTTCTTGGTGGGAAAGCACGGGTATTCACTCCGGGTCAAGTTTTTAGCTGGGGACTTGGATGCTCACTTTAAGCTAAAATTATGCCTAGGGGTTGCCCAAGTAAGTCGGGACTTCCAATTTTTACTCTATCTTACTGCATCTACCCTCAAACCAAGTCCCTTTTCGCCTAGTAGGTTGACGCCCGACCCTTAAGCTAGGGGCTGCGCATGTAGAGTTTAGTTTTAAGTATCAATTTCTCTTTTGGGCCACTCTGTAAATATAAAACTTCAAAGTGTTTCTTTATTCTTAACATTAACAAGAATTTTAAAATTATGGGCCACTTTGGCCAAAAAATGAACCCAGAATAAATTAAAGTGTATGTTTGGCGAAGAGTTTCTGCCAACCAACAAATCTAATACCGCCAACAAATTGTTAGGTCCCAATTAAAGATTGGAAGCCTAACCTTGTAGAGGACGGAGTTAAGATGAGAAGAGAAGTGAAAGGGGATGAGAAATAGATAAAGGAATGAGAAAATAGAGAGAATTTCAGAAGAAATTCAGTTTGTATTTCCTTGAATGAATGAGATTACAAGCTAGGAGCTTATTTATAGTCATCTAGTTGCAATGAATCAAGACCTAACCGCAATAACCAAACTTCCCGCCAATTCTGCAGCTGCACACCAACATTGACCTGCGGTTTGACCAACTACCCCTTTGGCGCCTAATATCGACTCAACCAACATTCAAAAACTTACAACTCAACCTTGAGGCCCTAAACAACCATTACAAATAGAAATCACAATTAAATTCTAACGATTTATAACATTCCCTCCCTCTTGAGAAACTTCTTGTCCTCAAGAAGTGACACTTGGAAATTGACTCTTAAGGAAATTGCAATTTTCCCAAGTCATCAAACTCTTGTTCAAGTTGCACCGAGTGACCAAAACCTCCTGAACAGCGCCATGATCTTGCTGTAGCATCCTCCGAGCCTTCACTGCAGCCGACTGCAACTTCAATATCCCGTTAGCTTCTGCAACAGGGTGCTCCCGGGCTGCTGCAGCTCCTCTTTTGACCTGCTTTTTGAGTAGGGACACATGAAACACGGGGTGAATGTACGAGTGTGTAGGTAAGTCGAGCTTATAAGCAACATTGCCAACTTTCTCCAGAATTTTATACCGGCCAAAGTATTGGGCACTTAGTTTGACATTACGCCTGACAGCCAAGGAAGACTGTCTATACGGTTGTAATTTAAGGTAGACCATGTCACCAATGTCATAGCTTTTGTCTACCCTTTTTTTATCAGTGTAATACTTCATCCGAGCTCGAGCTTGATGGAGATTGTCTTTAAGTTCTTGCAACATTTTCCTCCTCTGCTGCACAAAATCAGATAATGCAGTACCGGTGCTCCTCGTTTGTTGAAGCATCATAGGAAAGGGTGGATAGTAGCCATACAATGCTTGGAATGGAGAAGTGCCAATGGATGTATGAAAGTGTTTATTGAACCAAAATTCGGCTAAGGACAGCCAAAGGTTCCACTCCATGGGCTTCAAGAAGACCATACTCCGCAAATACGGTTCTACACATTGGTTAACTCGTTCGGTTTGGCCATCCATCTGAGGATGATATGAGGAACTGAGTGCCAACGTGGTGCCCATCAACTTAAACAACTCTCTCCAAAACGTGCTTGTGAAAATCTTGTCTCGATCGGACACAATGGATTGAGGCAATCCATGTAATTTATATATGTTGTCAAAGAAGATCCTTGCCAATTTTTCAGCGGTGATGCGTCGAGCAAGAGCAATGAAATGACTATACTTGGTGAAACGATCCACCACTACTCATATGACCTCCTTGCCTTCGGACTTCGGAAGTCCCTCAATGAAATCCATGCTAATGTGAACCCAAGCTCCCTCCGGAATGGGGAGAGGTTGAAGAAGTCCTTTGTAACGAGGATCTCCCAACTTCGTTTGTTGACATACTTCACAAGACTACACGAATTCACTTACATTAAAATATGCTTTGATTCGTTGATAGGTGCCTTCTACACCCTCGTGACCACCCCAAGCAGCATCATGTGAAGCCTGGATGACCATTTCTCTCAAATTAGTGGCCGAACCAACATACAATAGCCCACCGATACTAATTAGCCCCTACTGCACAGCAATTCCAGTGTCTGCAGTAGCGATATTTGCACCACGTGTGAGAGCAGCAGCGACCAGCTTTTCCTGAGCAAAAGGGTCATTCTCATAGGACTTGTGTAGCTCTTGCACCCAAGAAGGAATTACCACTGTTACAGCAGCATAGGTAGCCTGATTATTGTCCTCAAACTGCCTTGACAGTGCATCTGCTGCAGTGTTCTCCTTACCACTTCTATATTCGATGTCTTAATCAAGGCCTAACATTTTCATGAGGCCTTTCTTCTGAATCCTCGTCACGATCTTTTGTTCAAGGAAATACTTGAGGCTTTGATGATCCGTTCGAATGATGAACTTATGACCCTCCAAGTATTGCCTCCATTTCTCCACGGCTAAGAGGATGGCGAGATATTCCTTCTCGTATGTTGACATCGCTTGATGTTTAGGGCTAAGGGCTTGACTCAAGTAAGCAATAGGCCTTCCTTTTTGGGAAAGAACAGCCCCTATACCAGTACAACTTGCATCGGTCTCCAAAATAAAGCTTTCGGTAAAATTCGGCATCGCCAAAACTGGGGCAGCACACATTGCGGCTTTAAGGGCTTCAAATGCGGCTTGAGATGTCTCGTTCCATGTGAAAGCATCCTTCTTCAAGAGCTCGGTCAAGGTTTTGGCAAAAGAACCATATCCCATAATAAATTTTCTATAATAGCCGGTCAATCCCAAAAAACCCCTCAATTTCTTCAAGGTGAGCGGAATTTCCCATTCTTGCATTGCATGGGTCTTGTTCGGATCAATAGACACTCCCTCATGAGAGATGATATGACCCAAATACTCGAGTTTATCTTGAGCAAATGAACACTTGGACAACTTTGCAAAAAACTTGTGTTGTCGCATCAATTCAAACACTTGTCGGAGGTGAGTAAGATGAGCTTCATATGTCGAGCTATAAATCCGTATGTCGTTGAAGAAAATGAGCACCGACTTCCTCAGAAAAGGTTTGAAAACATCATTCATGGCTGCTTGAAACGTGGCCGGAGCATTTGTCAAACCGAAAGGCATTACAACAAACCCGAAATGCCCATGGTAAGTTTGGAAAGCTATCTTGTAAATATCCAACTCAAGGACCCTAATTTGATGGTATCCTTGCCTCAAGTCCAGCTTTGAAAAGAAACATGCCCCATGTAGTTCATCAAGCAAATCGTCTATGATCGGGATGGGAAACTTATCCTTCACCGTGAGAGCATTTAACTGGCAGTAGTCAATGCACATTCTAGCCGAGCCATCTTTCTTCTTCACAAGGATCACGGGTGAAGCGAAAGGACTATGGCTTGGTCTAATGAAGTTCATATTAAGAAGTTCCTCCACTTGCCTTTCTATTTCGGACTTTTGGCCGTGTGCATAACGATAAGGCCTAATCTTCACCGGATCAGCGTTTGCACGCAAAGGAATGGCATGGTCCACACTCCTTGGAGGAGGAAGACTCTTAGGTGGCTCAAAGATGTCACCAAATTCATTCACCAAGGCCTGCACTTCTGGTTGAAGTCCCGGCTGCAGCTCAACCGAGGCTATCATGAACAAATGACCTATCCATTGTATTGCCTTCTTCTTGATCCCATCGTGTACACGTTTGCCATCAAAAATCTTGAGTTGAGCTTCCTCTGACATGCCTTTCAAGGACACTTTGGTGCCATGAACCTCGAATGCCACGGTCATCTTGTTGAAATCAAACACAACCGGGTTGAAAGTCCTCATCCAATCCACCCCTAGCACCATGTCGCACCCTCCCAATGGAAGAACTCGGAAATCAAAGGTGAAACGATGTTCTTGCATAGACCAAGGGAATGCTATGCACTTGTTGTGAATGGTTAAAGAATTGCCATCAGCCACCATCACTTGCAAAGGATGAGTCTTTATCGTTTCATGCCCAACCTTCTTACTCAGCTTGGGATCGATGAAGCTATGTGTACTCCCACTATCGATGAGGATAATGATGGAATGTTTACCAGCCTTGCCTCTAATTTTGATAGTGTTATGAGCTCCACTACCGGTTAACGCCTTCATTTGATATCTTCACTTCATCCTCACTCAATTCATCTTGTGAAAGATCACTAACACTGTCACTTTCTGCAGCTGAATGCTCACTTCCTGATTCAGCTTCAACACGGGTCCCTTAGCACACATTATTGCCTATGATTTGCACCTATGTCCTCGCTGATATGGCTGGTTACAACAATAGCAAAGCCTTACCGAGCTTCTGTCAACAGCACGCTTGAATCCTGCACCAGAACCTGTGCTTGTACCAGCACCTGTTCTCGGTTGTGATCTGAATCTGTTTCCTGGCTGCTTGAACTTGTCACTCGGTTGAATATGAGTGGCTTCAATCAGTTTTGCCTTGTTATAAGCGCTTGACAAGGTCTTAGGACCAATGGCTTTCACCATATTCTTGATCCTAGGCTTTAATCCACTTATAAAGTAAGACACATAATATGATTCGGCATCCTCGGGAGCTATAGTCAAAAAGGCAAGCAAGTTGGCTCTTAAGTTCTGAAATATAAGCATGTACTCACTCACGGTTGAAATTTGCGATAATTTGTTAAAATTATCCACAATGTCCGTTGATTCCCCTTGTCCATAACGTTCGCACATTTCCTCTACGAATTGGCCCCAAGATAGATTCGGTTTGGTATTCAACAAACTGTAATACCACACCTCGTGGTCACCATGGAGATGCACTACAGCTAATTGGAGCTTTTCCTCATCCGGTATGTTGTAATACATGAAATACCTGTCACACCTTCTCAGCCATGATTCCGGTAACTTGCCATCAAAAGGATCAATTTCAACCCTTGGTTGCCTGTAATTTCTGCTCCTACCACCAGATGTCATGTCATTACTCACGGTTCTATGCTGATAATGTCGATTAGGAGGTCTGTCCAAATGATCGAGCTCATCAAAATCATCACTGCGATGCTGAACTGAGTTCAGTGGTGGCCTGCAGTTGCGGTTGATATTCGAAGGTTCAGGTCTGTAATGTGCCAGCTCCGAGACTCGATTCTGATTGTCAACAACAAATTCTTGTGGCAAAGGTTGATCTGCTACTGATCTGATGTTAATTGAAGGTACTGCAATCGCCTGATCTGTCGAAGATTTGCCACGGTTCCTCACCAGAGTCTCGGTTCTGTTATCCTGTTCTTGCTGCTGATCGAAATCTTTTTGATGAAAAATCTGACTTGCCGACTTCAAGATTGCTTCTACGCTTGATTCACCTCGTTTATCAACCTATTCCTGCAATTTTTCAATCTTCTCCTCAATTTTTTGCAACCGTGACTCTTTATCCATCATTAAATTCAACATTTTCTGAATGCTGCCATGTTGCTATTCAAACTTCAAGTTGAACTTCGCATTTTGTTGATCAATCTTAACATTCAATTGTTCTAACTTGTCATTCAATTCTTTGTGGTGATCGGATGCTGCATTCTCTCCAGCATCGGTAACCGCAGCTACAAAGTCCATAACAGCACCTGCAGCATTGGCACCACCAGCACCGGATCGAGTTATCACACCTTCGATCATGTTTTTCTTAGATTTTGCCAGCCTCAATCAATCAATTGATTGTAGAACCAACTATGATACCAATTGTTAGGTTCCAATTAAAGATTGGAAGCCTCACCTTATAGAGGAAGGAGTTAAGATGAGAAGAGAAGTGAAAGGGGATGAGAAATGGAGAAAGGGATGAGAAAATAGAGACAATTTCAAAAGAAATTCAGTTTGTATTTCCTTAAATGAATGAGATTACAAGCTAGGAGCTTATTTATAGTCATCTAGTTACAATGAATCAAGACCTAACCGCAATAACCGAACTTCCTGCCAATTCTGCAACTGCACACCAACATTGACCTGCGGTTTGACCAACTACCCTTTTGGCGCCTAATATCGACTCAACCAACATTTAAAAACTTACAACTCAACCTTGAGACCCTAAACAACCATTACAAACAGAAATCACAATTAAATTCTAACGATTTATAACACAAATGTGGCAGAAGGCTAACAATTAATTGTATTTTGCCAGTCAACTAAGGCAGGAGCTACCACCAACGTCCTTGGTAAATGACTCCCCGATAAAGACAAGTTTGGCGAGTATCAGCGCCTACCTACTAAGGTAGGTGCTACAACCAACAATCTTTAGAAAGACGCTCTCCAGAAAAAAAAAAAAAAAAAAAAAAAACTATTTTCGCCAATTAGTTAGGCTGGGGCTTTCGCCAATAGGTTCACCCGGGGGGGGGGGGGGGGGGGGGGGCCTTCTCACTAATTGTATTGCCACTAATGATCACGATGAGAAATTATCGCCAACAAATTTGGCGGGGGGCTCCCCATAACCAAATCATCACAAACAAGCCAAGTGAGTAGTTTCGCCAACAAACTTGGTAGAAGTCCCGTCAGTATGCGCGCTGTCGTTAGTAGTACTGGTGATGTTACTGCTAGTTATTCTGGTAGTAAGTTACCGTTGACCAACCAAGCAAGAGAAATACCATCGACGAGTTTGGCGTGAGGACTCACTGTTAAGCGCATTTCACCAAGTGAAGGGCTGTCGCCAATGTCCCAAGGCTCTCCAATAGGCGTGTTGCTACTAAAGAGATTAGCCAATAGACTATAATAGGTGCTACCGCCAGCAAGTCCGGCGAGGACTCACCCTTAAGCTTGGTCTGGCATTAGTCAACCAGCAAGTTTGACTGAGAGCTGCAGCCAGCAAGTTGGCAGAAGGGTCACCAAAAAGAGTGTTACTGCTAGCAAACTTGCTAGAGGCCTGCCGCCAACTAACTGAACCAAGGACTACCGCCAACAAAGTTGGTAGGGAATCTTCGATAAACACTCTGCCAACAAGAAACTTGGTAGGTAAGTGTTGCCAATAATCTTGTCAAGGAACCTTTGCCAATCAAATTTATGTAGGCACCGCCGAAAAGCTCACCTGAGCTTCCTGTCCCACTCTCTCCTAGTTCCCCCCCATTGGGGACTTCTCCCCTCTCCTTCCTGAGACCCTTCATTCCTTTCTCCTCTTACTCACTAAAAGCAACCTCCTATTTATTGTATTTATTTATCTTGTGCATATTTATTATTACCACTACCTTTATTAACTCGGGCATTGGAGGGGTCTCCCGCGGTCCACCCCACGGGTCCCTATGGCGGCCTTGCTCTTTTGTAAGTAAGCCCAAACCAAACGCGCCAGCGGTTGACTTCTCAGCGAGAGCTTAAGTCTAGCTTTCATTCTAAAGAACCTACTCAGTCTTGTTTGGGATAAATTGGGTCAAACCCTCCAATTTAAACAACCAGCTCAGTTCATCCCGAAACAGGGGTAATTTAATCCTTTTATTTTTTCAACAAGGGGATTGCACGAGGGATCATTTTTATTAATGCAATAAAAGCTTATGGTTTTTTTTTAATAATTCTAAAATATCAAATTTCTTTTATTATTTTGAAAAAAATAAGGATAGTAAATTATAAATAACCTTGATTTCCGTAATAACATGGACTTTTTTACCAAACTAGCATAATTTTTTTTAAAAATTACCAAAATGGCATATTCACAAAAATATTTAACAACATGGCATATTTTATTGTGCATTTATCAAAGTACGCTTTTGTAACAGCGCACATTACAAATTTTTTTTTTTAACATGAAAGCATAGCTAATTTGTATTTAAAACATTATTGTATTAAAACTATTTTACATAAAATAATTTAAAATTTAAATAACTTTTTAAAAATAATAAAATTTAAAATTTATTTTTTAAATGCCCCCAACTTAAGGGGTGCAACACAAGAACTTTTCAGAAGGTCACCCACCTATGCAGGATCTAGAGGTTCTCGAAAACAACTTCTCTTCAGAGAAGCACCCAGAAGGGGGAAGGCTATGTACATCCACCCTCCCCGACCCTGCATAGGCGGGAGCTAGAGGTGGCCAGTGGGCCGAGTCGGGTTCAGCTGCCCGGCCCGGTTTCTAACCGGTTTGGGCATGGGGTCTCCCAGCTCATTTTATGGCAATTTGGGGGGATTATTTGAATATTTTAACTTATTTGATGGTTTGTTATGTATTTATATTGTTATAATTTTATTTTTTTAATAAAATATAACATGAAAAATACTCTACGCCACGAAAAAATTAACATGAAAAACACACATGAGAGGGTTTGAAGCCCATACCACTCCCGTGTTTGGCAAAGTCCTTCCCACATGAGCTACAACCTTTTTGTGTTATACTAGGGTAGATAAAATATTTAATTATATACATCTTAAAAAAAAGGGGGGAAGGGGGGGCAATCTCGGCCTGCGTCGGGCTCATTGGGCCTGGGCGAAACCCAAGCCCGTCCTAGTTCCGGCCTGGGCCCAGTGGTCTGGGCCCGGACCCGGCCCAGCTTGGCCCATGGCCACCTCTAGCGGGAGCCCTTGTGGCTCTGGGAATGTATATTTCTTTCTATTTACTATATCTAATATAATAAATAATAACAATAATATATACATGTTATTTCATCATTTAGGTACTTGTTAAATTTTTGTTGAGCCAATATTATAGTTATAAAAATTATGCATTACTTTTTAGATAAAAACATAAATGTTAAAAGTTTTCAAAAATGATATTATACACAATAAGGGCAAGATACTTTGCAAAAATAACTAAGAAAAAAATATTATTTAGAAAAAAACTAAGAAAGGTATTAAGTATTTATAAGTGACCAGAACAATTGCTCAAAAAAATGATATGATGACCAATAAGAATATATGGCAGATGACGTAGCAATCAAAGAGATGATATATACAATAAAGTTAATGTACTTTCATAAAAAAATAAAATTTAAAATTTATTATATTTAAAAAGTTGTTTAAATATTGAATTATTTATATAAAATAATTTTAATATAATAATTTTTAAATACAAATTAAATATGCTTTCGTAAAAAAAAAGTTTTCTGTTCATCTTATGCCATTACAAACCATGTGCTTTGATAAACATATAGTAAAATTTTTTATTTAGTAAATATTTTTGTAAATGTGTCAATTTGGTAATTGTTTTTAAAATTTATGTCATTTTGGTAAAAAAGTCAATAAGATGTAGGTGATGTCACTTCTATCTCTGCCCCTTTTTTCTGTAATAATTTATTGCTTTGACGTTACCAATTGCTTCACACTCCACCCCGCCGAAAATGTACCGGGACTGAGCCTAGAATTGACAGCTCTGTGTTCCAACTCATAACTTCATCAATTCCGATGCTTCACGACAAAGCCCCAATGTAGCAAACACACCTGACAACATGCACATACAACAAAATCAGGTCCTTCACCTCTGACTTCCAACTTATTTTTTGAACAGATCTGACTTCCAACTTGAATCGTTTCTTTTCAAGTAAAACCAGTGGCTAGGTGCTGTCCAAACGCAACGCACGATATATATATATATATATATATTTTTTTTTTTTTTTTCTTTTTTTTTTATGCACAGCAACAATAGTAGAATGTGGATAAGTGCTCGAAATTATATTTGGATGTCAATATTATTAGAGTAAAAATTATTATAATAACAGTAGTAATGTGAATTATAGTGAGTAATCATTATAAATTTTTGAAAAGTTGTTCAAATATTAATTGTTGGTAGGTTATGTGTAAAGTATGGTTATGACATATAAGATTGGGCCAAAATTATTAAAGCCTATAACAGCCTAGAATTTTAGTGTGATAGCTTTATATATACATAAGAGTTGCCTATATTACCATTATCGTTTGAATTAGCCTTGAGAGAATGATTTTGAGTTGAGACATCTGATATAAACTCTAATTGATATGATAAAACTATTATGCCCCCCTCCGTGGATCCAGGCTTCGACTGAACCACGTAAATTTAGGTGTTCTTCCCAAACCCCTCTCGTTTATGATTGTTATTTTGATTTAGGGTTCACGTATTCTATAGGTGGTTCTAACAAGTGACATCAGAAGGCCAACAATTGGTATTAGAATTCAGGTTCAAAGCCTTGGGTTGAACCCAAATCGAAGGTTTAGCAGCCAATAGGAGATGAGAACTATTCATTAATGTTAGTGGTGAAAAATCCAAACGGTTGTTTTGGTGTTCACTGGATCTCAACGATAAAGGGTGCGGTAGTGATTGATTCAAGTTGATCTTTGATAAGTTTAATTTAGCATATAATTATTCATATCATTTTGGTTCATTTTCTAACCATTTTACCTCAAAATTTTGTCGCTATTACTCGCTTTTGCTCTTTTTCACTTCTTTTGCCATTTCTTTGAAAAAACACTCATTTTGTGCCAAATCTTATTAGGTTTTATCATTAACATCAACAAGTGAATACAAGATTCACCAAACAAAAGCAAAAAGAGAGGCAAAACATAACAATTTACATGGCTAAAGCAAGAACACAACAAGTTCATACACAATTTATTTCAACTTGCAAAAAGGGGTGGCGAAATGCACAAATCAGGTGCAAGGTTGGATTAAACAATATATTAACATGTCCAAGTTGATGTACACCTTGAATTTAAGTGGTGCAAAGCTCAAAAATCTAAAGAAAAACAGCCAAGAACAGGAAAGTGCAGTGAATGAACAATAAGCCTGCACAATTCACTTCAATTTGCAATTTTGTGTGGCAAAATGAACAAATCAAGTGTAAGGATGCTTTGTACACTTAAAGTACATGTTAAAAATGATGTCAGGCTCAGTTTTGGGTGGTAAAAGCATAAAAAATGAAGAAAAATAAGCATGAATAGCAGCTGCAGAGTATGTACAACAACTATGAACCATTTATTTCATCTTGCAAATTTGGGTGGCAAAATGGACAAATACGGTAAAAGAACTTCTTGTACACTTCACTAACATGTTGCACATTATGTTAAAGCTTATTTTGGCCAGTGCAAAGAAACAAAAAATTAAAAAAACAGCAACTTGATTCATAAACTGCAGAAATGGGCGGCAGCTGCAGGATGTGGTGCAATCAGCTTCCATCTTGCACCTTTTTTTATTTTTTTTATTTTAAGTAACCCCAACCTTATGTACTATAAATAGAAGTGTTTGGGAGTATTTTAGGCATCATTCAATGCAGAAAAATCGAATACCAAGTAGAAAAATAGGGTAGAAATTCGTAGGAAGAAAGAAGGAGAAGAAAAGAAGAAGTTTGGTTTGTAATTTTGCATTTTCAAGTCCTTTTATATTCTTCTCTTCTTGAAGTTCATAAATTTTGTCTTAGTTATACTTTCTATTATATTTATCAAGGACTAATTTTGTTATTCCAAGGCTACAATGTAGCCTAAGATGTAATATATGCTCTTTTCTAATTCAATGTGTTTGACGTTTTGCTATTGTATTGTTGAAGTGTTTATCATTGTTCTACATGAATTTTAAATACTTGATCACCATTTAAGGCCTATAATGATTCATAATGAGTCCAAGAGAGATTTATGATGATTGCTAAGGTGATAAGCACCACAAATTGAGCGAATGCTCGAGAAAGATTTACGCAATTTATATGGTTTTTAAGTGAAAATCATGGATATTTAAAAACTCTTTTCTCATTTAAATTCATGCACAAGACTGATGGGTTAATATGTAAAAGGGTATGCTAAATGTTGCTCGAGAGAGAATATTGAGTAAATTAGGGTTTTCAATCATCAACACATAATAAAAACTCGAATATTGAGAATAGAAAGGCGTATTAATTCAATTAGGTGAAATCAAATGCCTTGGATCTTATTAGATCATAAAAACTAACAAAAAAAGTAGTAACCTTAGATAACAATTTTTGTTTCCTTTTATTTTATTTTGTTTTATATCAAAAGCTCAATTTTTGGCTTTTCAAATTGTATTTTAGCTACTAATTTCGGTACTCGCTCAATAACAATCCTTGTGGGAACGATATTCTACTTACTACTTTATTACTTGATACGACTAGTGCACTTGCTAAAGCATATACGCAAAGTAAGCATAAAGTTTTTGGTGCCGTTGCCAGGGATTGTCTCTATTTGAGTGATATCGATACCAACTAGTTTTGGTACTAATTTGAAACTGTTAATAATTTGTAAATTTTGTTTAAATTTGAAATATAAATCTCTTTTCATTCATCTATTTTATTTGTAAAGACAATTCTTAAAAATAAATAAATAAATTTGTATATATCCCCCCTAAAACAATTTGTTAGTTTTGCGTTATTTTGCTTTTTTTCTTATATTTTGTCTTTATTTCCATTTTTATTTTGATTATAAGTTCACTTTGTTAGAGTTTTAAAAGTTAAATTTGTTATTTTAAAGTTTTCAAAACATTAGTATTACTACCCTTTAAGACTTGGTTTGCAAAGATTGTTATAATTTTAAAAGTTTTCTCATTAATTGTATCTTTTCCCAAATTGTTTATTCACTTATTTTTTTCATATTTCAAAAAAAAAAAAAAGGGAGATAGCTAAAAGTGATGGCTTGCTACAACTTTATGAGGCCTTAATATCAAGTGGTATTTAGTTCATTATCTGCTCAACTTTCACTAATTTAGGACATGGTTGCTGCTCGTGCTCATCGATGTGAATTTTGTGCAAGCAACCATGCTAGTGTGGAATGCCAAATGGGTAATAGCTTTTCTTCATCAGGTTTTAAACAATATAACTTTGTGAGACCTCAAGCTGCACAGAGAAGACAACTGAGCATTCCTGAAATTAGTGCATTATCTGCTCAACTTTAACAAATTCAAGGACAATTAGATGATATGATTGCTGCTCGTATTCCTAGATGTGAATTTTGTGCACGTAACCATGCTAGTATGGAATGCCAATTGGGTAATAGCTTTTCCTCATGGGATTTTGAGCAAGAAAGCTACATGTCCGATTATAGCCAACCCCAGTACAATCCCTACTCTAGCACCTATAGTCAAGAATGGATGGATTGTTCTTGAAATCATCATAAAGCATCTTGGTCACCCACTTAACCATTTCAAGAAAAGAATAATGACTTTGAAGAGACATTTAGGGAATTCATGGAAACCGTGAGTGACTTAAAGAACCAAAGAGCCTCCATCCAATATCCAGAACCTCAAGTAGGGACTACAATAGAGGAACATTCGGAGAGGTCTAAAGATTCCTTACCCAGCAATACCATCACCGACCTAGTGGAGCAAACTAACGCCACAGCATTGAGGGATGAAGACACGCTAGAAAAACCACCTCAATGTGACATAATCCCCTTAGTCAACTCAGAGCCACTAATGACCAAACCTATCTTTACCTACCCACTGCCACCAATCATTGAAATAGAATGTCGAGCTTATCTAACATGGTTAGATATTTTCGGAACCATGGATGCCTCACTGAAAAATAGCAGAAAAGATTGAAAAAGGAAATTCGAGCCGTGGCAAATCAGGCTCAAAGATCTCAAGATTAGAGAAGGTGGAGGTGGTTGTGTAAAGAAGGGAACAAGGAAGATCAACAGAAGAAAATGGTCATTGAGGGTGAATGGAGGAAACTCCATTCTCCTTCTAGACACAGGATAGATCCACTCAAAGAGTCGAGCTAATGACTACAACCAAAAGCGCTTCTTGGGAGGCAATCCAAGTGTTTCTATCCTTATTTATCTTATTTCTCCTTTCATTATTTTTATTTTTCTCATGTTTCTAAAAATTTTGTTTAAACAGGTATTTTGCTGCAAGTTTGGGGGTAGCACGATGTCAACATGCACCATCAATAGACAATCCTCAAACCTTGGAAGAATCTCTCACCTACTGCTTCGTTCTTTATATTTCTTATAACATCAAGGACAATGTTAACTTTAAGTTTGGGGGTGGGAGAGACAATTTCTGAAAAAAAAAATTTGAACAAATTTTTTTTCTTTATTTTCAAAAATGTTTTCCTGTCTAGTCCTGTTTTGTCTTTTAGAGTTGGCTTTAGTGCCTCCCAGAGTTTGGAGCCTTTGTATGGAAATGCAGATAGTGTTAGCCAACAAAAAGATTGTCTATTTTTTATAGTTTTGATCATTAGCCTTTTTAAAATTAAAAAAAAAAAAAACCTTATCATCACGCTTTTTAGGTAAATTTTCTATTCTTTTTAGTGCGTTCACTTTAATTAGATTTGAAAAACTGGATAATCAATTTTTTTGTGTTCTAATTGCAAAATACGATCTAGTCTAAGGCAGTATCTTGATAAAACCATGGTATTTGCTTTCACTAGTTAGCATGGTTGTTTTACTTTTATTTTTGATTAAAATATGCTCAAATTTGAATAGATTGCATTAAGACTATCATTTACATAATTGATTTTGAAGAGTTATGTCTAAGTCTAAATAAAAGAAAAATATAATCAAAATAGAGGGAGAAAATCACTAAGCACCACTATCCTGTTAAAAACGTCTATCATTTGGATATGTGCTACGGTGTGATAGTTTCCTGCCTTGGCACCTTGAGCAAGTGGATCCATACGGGTGTTTCAACACCTGGTACCCTAGGCCAACTGGAACAGGAGTTGCTACATTGAAAGGTCGCTACAAGGGGTACTTGAAAAGCTAACAAGGTACTAAGCACCAAAGAAAAAAAGGAGAGAGGAAATCATCTCTAGTGCCGCTATCCCATTTATAAACATTTGAAGATATGTGCTACCCCTTGTGAGGACGTCTCAATGGCGGCTTCTCTTACTTATGGGTCATCGCCCAGGAGTCAGAGCTTGATTCTCACTGAAGATGCACTCTGGAAGTCATAATAAATGCATCTCAATAGTGGCTTCTCTTAATTATGGATCATCGCCTAAGAGTCGGAGCTTGGTTCTCGCTGAAGATATACTCATGAGCCGAGATTGTCTTGAGCAAATAAATTCCTCAGAGAGAAAAAAAAAAAAAGAAAAATACATTTTTTGTGAATAATTTAGTTTTTGGCATACTTGATAAGTCCTGTTATGAGTGGTATGATTTTTGGCTTTTATTTGGTTTGATTGTCTTGAGATTAGAAAGAACGGATGAACTTAATTTGCTTAGCAAACTTTTGAGTTCAGTTACCTAGGTAATTGACAGGTTTTTTCTTAGAAAAGATGGTTTTTCCTTTGTAACATTAAAACTTGGAGCTTTGGTCATTATTTTCTAATAAGAGTATACTTGCTTGGAATTGTGGAAGAATTCTTAAAAAACACGAGATCCTGTGCTTTATGTGTGGCCTTGCTCGAGGACGAGTAAGATTTAAGTTTGAGGGTATTTTGATAAGTCTAATTTAGTATATAATTATTCATATCACTTTGGTTCATTTTCTAACCATTTTACCTTAAATTTTATCGCTATTGCTCGTTTTTGCTCTTTTTAACTTCTATTTCCATTTCTTTGCAAAAACACTCATTTTGTGCTAAATCTTGCCAGGTTTTATCATCGACATCAACAAGTGAATACAAAATTCACCAAAAAAAAGAAAAAAGAGAGGCAAAACATAACAATTTACATGGCTAAAGCAATAATACAACAAGTTCATGCACAATTCATTTCAACTTACAAAAAGGGGTGGCTAAGTTCACAAATCAGGTGCAAGGATGGATTGAACAACACATTAACATGTCCAATTTGATGTAAAACCTAAATTTAAGTGGTGCGAAGCTCAAAAATCTGAAGAAAAGCAACCAAGAATAGCAAGCAGGGTGCAAAGAATGAATAATAAGCCTGAACAATTTACTTCAACTTGCAATTTTGTGTGGCAAAATGAACAAATGAAGTGCAAGGATGCTTTGTACACTTCTAGTACATGTTAATAAATATGCTAGGGCTCAGGTTTGGGTGGTAAAAAGCAGAAAAAAAAAATGGAGAAAAATAAGCATGAATAGCAGCTGCAGAGAATGTACAACAACTATAAACAATTAACTTCAACTTGCAAATTTGGGTGGCAAAATGGACAAATAAGGTGAAAGAACTTCTTGTACACTTCATTAACATGTTACATTTTCTGTTAAAGCTGATTTTGGGTGGTGTAAAGCAAGAGAAATTAAAAAATCAGCAACTTGATTCATAAACTGCAGAAATGGGCGGCAGCTACAGGATGTGGTACAATCAGCATTTATCTTGCAAATTTTTTTTATTTTAAGTAACCCAACATTATGTAGTATAAATACGAGTGTTTGGTAGTCGTTTAGCCATCATTCAATCCATAAAAATCAAATACAAAGTAGAGAAATAGGGTAGAAATCCGTAGGAAGAAAGAAGGAGAAGAAAAGAAGAAGTTTTGTTTGTAATTTTGCATTTTGAAGTTCTCTTCTATCCTTCTCTTCTTTAAGTTCATGAATTTTGTCTTAGTTATGCTTTATATTATATTTATCATGAACTAATTTTATTATTCCCAGGCTACGATGTAGCCTAAGTTGGAATATACGCTCTTTTCTAATTCAATGTATTTAATGTTTTGCTATTGCATTGTTGAAGTGTTTATCATTGTTCTTCATGAGTTTTAAATGCTTGATCACCGTTTAAGGCCTATAATGATTCATAATGAGTCCAATAGAAGATTTATGATGATTGCTAAGGTGATAAGCACCACAAATTGAAAGAATGCTCGAGAGGGATTAACGCGTTTTGTGTGGTTTTTAAGTGAAAATCATAGGCCTTTAAAAACGCTTTTATTATTTAAATTCATGGATGAGAGTGATGGGTTAATATGTAAAAGGGTATGCCAAATATTGCTCGAGAGAGAATATGTAGTAAATTAGGGTTTTCAACCATCGACACATAATAAAAACTCGAATACCGAGAATAGAAAGGCTTATTAATTCTACAGGTGAAATCGGATACCTTGGATCTTATTAAATCATAGAAACCTAAAAAAAAAAAAAAAAATTAATAACCTCAGATAATAGTTTTTGTTTCCTTTTGTTTATTTTGTTTTATATCAAAAACCTAAATTTTCAGTTTTTCAAGTAGTATTAAAGCTACTAATTTTGGTACTCGCTCAATGACAATCATCGTGGGAACGATACCCTACTTACTACTTTATTACTTAATACGACTAGTGCACTTGCTAAAGCATATACGCAAAGTAAGCATCAATCTTGGGTTTGATCGGTAAATTGAAGGTGTAAATAGCGGTAGTGCCAAGTTGGAGTGATGGCTTGTGCCTTGGTGAAAGGGGCAACGGTTGAGTGTTAGTGGTGGTGATTTGGTCTGAGTCGAAGAGTGGGAGACAAGATCAGTGTACCACAGTGTTAGATCTATCGGACTCGGTATAAATCGCATATGAAAAGACGGTTCAAACCCCTATTGAACAAGCTGGTGGTGGTGACGTGGCGGGCTTTCGGAGCCGATGCTGGTGGCCGAGAACAAAGAAGTGAAGAGATGCTAAGCTAATTCGACGATGGTCTGGAGTTGAAATCGATCATGCTTGTTGGTCATTTGGCTTCGGTGGTGCGTGGAGAGTGGCCACGATAGTGTGCGAAGGTTTCGAAGTCGGCGAAAGGTTGGCATAGCCGTTATGACTCAATTGAATTATAGGTCAAAAACAAGTAATTGTGACCTGAATTGAGTGAAAGAAAGAGAGAGAGAAGGTAGATTAAGGGAGAAGTAGAATTGGAGAAGAAAGTAGGGGAGAAAGGGAGAGAGTGAGAGAAAATTGTAATTCTAATTTCGTTAATTATCAAAGTTGTGTTTTTACATGACTTACATCACGTTTATAAAATCTAGGGATGAGGGAAAAGTCAGAACAACAATTTAAATCTTAAAAAGCTGTTAAAATTAGTTAGAAAACACATTCCCAGTTTTTGGCACCAAACCATTAACGGCCAACAACGAATTTTCTCACCAAAACAATATTTGAAAGTTAGTTAATTCTTTTGATTTTTAAATGCTTTTTTGAGAGAAATTAGGCAATCCAAGGTATTAATCCCAATAATTTTAACTCAATTAAGTACTCTGGAACTAAAAATTAAAGGAATTAACGAGTTTTTTTAACCCAAGTAGCACTATTTTAAAATTTTTTTTATCAAAATGGCATCATTTACTATACCTTTATCAACATACGCCATTTCAAAGAGTGTATCCCTATCAAAAAAATTTTTTTTTTCCTTTTTTTATTTAGTGGGAGTATGCCTTTCCAAAGGCATACCCCCATCAATTTTTTTTTTTTTTTTTTTGTATTTAGTGGACCTTCTTTTAATTATTAAAATTATTAAATAATAAAAAACTTTCAAAGGGTTATTGTTGTGGGTAAAAATAATCAGGTTAATATTAAAATAGAATAAAGAGATAACAACGAAAATAAAATATAATTTTATTTTTGTTTTCTTTTCTCTCTCCTCTCTCCTTGGCTGGTTCCCCACGCCTCTCTCTCTCTCTCTCTCCTTACTACTTCTTTTCTCTCTCTTCTGGCTCTCTCACCCCTCACGTCTCTCTCACCCCTCCTCTTTTCTCTCTCTCACCCCTCACGTCTCGCTCTCTCTCCTACTTCCTCTACCTCGACGGCACCGCTCGACGCTAGTACCACCTGACACCCTAACCGGCACGACCACCCCAGTGCCGCCTAGCCTCGGGTACCTCTTGACCCGTCCGGTACCACCACTACCGCCTACACCCAACAACCCCACTTCCTCTCTCTCCTTTTTCTCTCTCCTCTTGCTCCGGTCATCAGCCACCAGGGAGAACCCGACTCTCTCTCCTTCTTTCTCTCTTCCCGCTGGTACGGATTCCGGCCACCAGCCACCAAGGACCCCCTCTCCGTATACGATAAGTATTTCTTATTGTTTATCTTACACTATTTATTTATCATTTGTTATTATTATGACTTTTACTAACTTAGGCATCGGAAGGGTCTCCCGTGGGCAAACCCGTGGGTCCCTCTAACGGCCTTCTTCTTTTTGCAGGGGATATCAGGTCGAACGCTAGCAGTTGCTTTCTCAGGGAGGGCTTGAGCCCGGTCCTCATCCTAAAGAACCTAACCAAAAACCCCCGAAACAATTGGCGCTGTTTGTGGGAAGATAGCTTGCTAGCATTTGGCCTGGTGTCCCGTACAAATCACCTAAGACCCTCACAAAACTAGGGGCTACAATACCTGTTTAACATCAGCTAAATCCTAGATTTCAACTTTGCTCTTTCTACTTGATCTCTAATGCATTTAAAATAAGACTTCGAACTCGAGATTTTGGGTAAACCTGTAGCAAGTTCCAGTTCCAAACTTCGCAGCTAAAATTCGCAGCCAAAAAAAAAAAAAAAAAAAAAAAGAAGGAAAGAGGAATTTATAGGGAAGACGGAGACCCTGGATGTTTGGTGTTGGTTAAAAAAAAAAAAAAAAAAAAAGGAGAGCTTGGGTGTTTGTCTAATTTAATCTAATGCAAGTACTTATAATGTCCACACTGGTGCAAGTACTTGTACTGTAATATTAGCAGTACCAGGAAACTATAAATAAGTTAGTTTTGAGAATTATTATTAAAGTTTGTTGTTCGTATCATAAAAATACTGCACTGTAACTTTAAAATTTACTGTTCATTTATTGATCCTCAAACTCATGTTTAAGGATTATCAGTTTTGCAAGTCAAAGCATGTCGTTCAAATTCCACACCCAAGTCCACCCAAATCAGAACCAATCTCAAATAAATGGGGTGAACCGTGCTAACGATCAATATATAAAACTAAACGCAACTCTTTTGATAAAAAATGCCTCACAAAAGAAAAATGAGACTAATTTTCTCCTAAAATCAATCATAATTGCGTTCATTATTCTATACCCCGCATGCTCATATGTGATGAATGTCATATAACTAAAAATTTAGTACCGAAGTCAAGTTGTGTATTCAGCCATATTACAAAGTAAATTTATGTTTCACACAAGTTCTAGTACATATAAAAGAACAAACTGTGAGCATGGTGAATTTCTCGGGACGTTAACCTTTCTCTAATTTCGGCTTGAACACCAGATAAGTTTTGGCTTCGACTTTATTTTTATGCCTCTCTCTAATACATTTAGAGTAAGGCCTCAAGTCTAAATTTTTCAGTAAATTTATAACAAATTTCAATAAAACTCATAGCACACCACGAGCTTTGGATCATATTATGGGCATTTTTCATAATATTTCAAATCTGAAATTTCGTGAAAGGTTTCAGTTTTAAATTTTATAGTAAAATTAACAGTATATCTTGAGCTTTAGAGCATGTTATAGATGCCTTTCATAATATTCTTGCTTCAATCACACATAAATTATTTTATTAGATTTCCCGTCTTGGATTCGCTGCAATACGCGAACTGTATTACTCCCGTTTTCCGAAAATTGCCCACTAAATCTTTTATCTAACTAAAGTTGCTTTAAGTTAATTCCAACCCAACTCATATATCTTGAGTAGGTATATGATTAAATTGGAGAAATTGGGTTGATCTTTTATTAAGTTTATTATTCATAAGGGCCACTATATTAAGGACTTCTATCAAGTAATCCCTGTTGTTAATTGGGAGTAAGAGAAATTTCATCGCATGGAAAACTTCACTGCATAGTGTTTAAGTTTGAATATACTCATTTCTTAATTTTTGCTATTCATATAGCTTAAATCCGTGCCAAATATGATATTTTAAAATATGCTAACCCATACACTAACTACAATTAAATGGGACTAGAATGTTGTTATGCGTAAAGGCGGTAGAGTCCTTAACCAAAAAGTGACCCAAATAAAGTAAAATTTGAGACAGGTGAACGATTACCGCCAACCGCCTAATATAGAGGTAACGCCCCTCAAGGGCTCCCTTAAATAATAACATTGCTGCCTTTGAACTAGGCAAACGCCAAAACGACGTCAGCATTAATCTGTGATGTAAAAGTCTGTAAACAAAGTTGTAGTGGCCAACCAATGTCACTTGGCGTCATTAGTGAAGGCTCGTTATAAAGAACTTTACCACTGATAATTGGAGGCTTAAGCCACCACGAATCAAGCTTAACCATGTCAACCGGCCTCTTCGCCAAGAAACTTGGCTGCACCCATAAGCTTGATTAGCCACAACCGCCATTGAGCTTGGCCAGATGACCTCGCCAACTCCTTGAAGGAGTAGCTCATCAGTAAAAACCATCGCCAACGAACTCGAGTAACTCGTTAAAGCCAACTGTGAGGCTAGCTAAAGCCTCGTCTAATAACTAGGCTTCGCATTATTTACCTTAATTAGGTGCAATCGCCCATTGGGTTGGCTGTGTAGCGGCGACAGCCTATTCTTATTTTAGCAATGCCGCCCAAAGCTGGGGGTTTCGCCAATGATAATGCGTGGGGCGAAACCCGTCAAAGTTTGCCTCTTGGATATCCAACTTAGTCGGAACACTACTAATAAGCATGGTAGAGGGTCCTTTAGTGGGGATGTTGCCTTCAACGCCCCAAGACTTGAGCTACCGCCATCGTTGTTGGCGTAAGCTCTTTTAGAGCTTTAGAGCTTCACTGCTCACCTTTTAACTTGGGTAAAGAAAAAATTTACCACTAGTTGAGCCAACACCAACCAACGATATTGTAGGCTACCGTGGGTAACCAACGGACAGCGTCAAAATGAACAAACTATGAAGCTGCCACCAGCAAGTTTGGCTAGATCGTAACCCAACAAACTTGGCCGGGTGGCCTTGTTAACCCCTTTTAGTAGGTAACGCATGGCCACGTAATCTAAAAAAGGAAACCACTAACAATCTTGGGGATAATCTCTTCAAGGTAACAGCGGGGTCACCAAACAGTGCCCTCCGCCTGTTTGGCCAAAACCCGACCGTTACTAAATTCGGTGAAATATGCACAACCAACCATAGATGGCTAGGCGATGTATAACGTGTCGGGTTGGATTCGCCAACAACCATGGCGGAAGTCCTGCTAGTAAAGACGTCATCCTTAACGTCTCAAGACTTGAGCGGCCTCCAACCAGGCTGTTAAAAACACTTTAAGAACCTCACTACTCACCTTCTAATCTAAGTAAAGAAGAAATTGTTGCTAGGTGGACCAATACCAACGGTGCCGTAGACTATCGTGAATAACCAACAACGCTAAAGCAAACGAGCTTAGCTTGGCTATTATCATCAACCATTTGAGACATGAACTTCCACCGGCTACCCTAGCGGAGATTCTATACGAAATGTTACCGCCAAGTTTTGGGTACTAGGCGGTACATGCACCACCTTAAAATCAACAATACTTTAAATGGCCATGAAAAGCATTTAAAGCCAATAACCACAAAAGGCCGCCAACAACCCACCAACAATATTGGTGGAGGGTCTTACTAAAAACGTGCGGTCAATAACAGAGTCAGCTGGGTGCCACCGCTAATAACTTAGCTGTACAACACCACCCACAAGCTTGATCAACCAATGCTGCTAACGAGCCTACCCGGACCACCTCGTCAACCTCTTAACTGGGTAACGCGGTACTGATAACGTAAAAGGTCATCGCCAACAAGCTCGGCGATAACCCTTCAAACTCAATAGCAAGGTCAACCAGACGGTACCATCCGCCCATTTGGCTAAGCCTTGCCATTAATAAGTTAGGTAAACTACGTACCGCCTATCATGACGACTACGCCAACAAAGTCTGACTATTAACAGCCTCAAACACGCTTGGCCAAGCAATACCACCGTAAAATGTGGCCTAGTATTACCACTTGTTAAGGAAAGCACCATTTGCTAAGACAACCGCCTCCCCATGAAGAAGACGTTATGAGCATACCCCAGTGAACGGCCATCAAGGACAACTACCACAACCCCAGCCCTTGTGGTACGCCTACACCCTAGCGGTACTTCCATACCCTGGCGGTACTCCTACACCCTAGTGGTACTCCTATACCCTGGCGGTACTTCTACACCCTAGCGGTACTCCTATACCCTGGCGGTACTCCTATACCCTAACGGAACTTCCATACCCTCGCGGTACTCCTACACCGTAGCGGTACTTCCATACCCTGGCGTTACTTCTACACCCTAGCGGTACTTCTATACCCTGGTGGTACTCCTACACCCTAACGGTACTTTTATACACTGGCGGTGCTCCTACACCCTAGCAGTACTTCTATACCCTAGCGGTACTCCTACACCCTAGCTGTACTTCAATACCCTGGCGGTACTCCTACACCCTAGCGGTACTCCGATAACCTGGCGGTACTCCTACACCCTAGCGGTACTCCCATACCCTGGTGGTACTCCTACACCCTAGCGGTACTTCCATACCCTGGTGGTACTCCTACACCCCGGAGATACTCCCATACCCAAGCGGCACTCTCACACCCCCATACCCAAACTATATTTTTCTTTTCCACATGACACCAAGGGGGTCCCTCCTAACCACAATAAATACAGTAAGAAACACCACTAATGCCCTCATTCCGATGTTATCACCACAAAGGTGACGGTAGACTCTTCAAGACACCTGTCTTGGTTCATCCATTCTCTAATATAGAGGCTAATACTCTTGTAACTAAGGATGAAATCTAAAAACACCCCTTATCTTCACAACTCAAGGGACACGTTATTCTTTAGACTTACAGGGTGCCTCTTGGCGCCCAATAAAGTCTGTCATTATTTTATGAGGCAGGCACAAACTACAGGGCATGCTCATTAACAAACACATAATTGCATTCTTTTTGACAGTTTTATACACCCGAGTTGAATGCCCGATCGAGTTTCCTCTCGGCAACTACGGAACTTACCATTCCTCAATAACGACGAACAACGGTGTTGACTTGACAATGGGGGATTCAGCGTTCTCCATATAATTTTACGTAATTTATCTTTTTTGAAAATTACGTGATTAACGTTCCCAATGGGATTTGCATTCAACCTGGTCCTGATTATAAACTAGGGGGCTTAGCATTTTTGATGATTTACACTCCCTATGTGAATTACGTTCTCAGTACAATTTACGTGATATGCGTCACTTATGTGATTTATGTTTAGCTTAACTCCTTACTTGGGGCAAAAGCTTTGACGTCTCTTATGTGATTTGTGTTAACTTAGCCTCAGGACAAGGACTGGGAGCTATAGTTATCATCCGCGGTTGGCTTGCACCTAACGTAAAAGTTCGCTGTGCTACGAATAGTGGGCTCGGTGGAAGTACGCGGTTGGGTTGTTCTGTTCCGGCTGAAAAAGAAAGCACGAAGTATTGGGGCGGGTGACCTTCACCTCACATAGAGGCTCGCAGGCAGTCAGCTTTAGCCCAACGCGAGACGTAATGGTCTCCGGTAACCCTTCTGTTTCAACAATGCGTCTCAACTTCTAGGAACCCCGCTCTGTGGACCGACACACCCGCCAGACACCATCACTTATGTCGGACCTCACAGACACCCCTTTGAGTCTCAACCCTACGTCTCGACTACTTGGGACATTCCCTTAGGAGCAGACTGACATAGTCCTGCTCCAGAGCCACACGTAAGGGCCACAAAGTCCCTTAGGCGCACCTCATGTGCGAGGCTACTGTCTTTATGAGGAACTCACACGATCCCATACAAGTAGTGCGCCACTTACTCGAGAGGGCAACCATCTCGTAGCATGCGTCGAACTTGGGTGCCCGTTGACAAATGACCAACAGCCCCTACCTTTACCTTTAGACTAGATGTTGCCACATCCGCGCCATCAAGCCACGAGACCAGTAAAAGGGGCTGGTGCACACCGCTGCTTACAAGAGGGCTCGAGCACCATAGGTGCTCTTACCGATTGGAGGATGAATCCTACAAGCTGGAACGCTTTGACATTGCATCGTGCAACTTAGACGGGGGACCAAGCTCTCCTTGGACGAATTACGCGCACTGTCAGTCCTCAGCCCACCACAATGTCTACGAAGCGCCCTACTCATGTGGAGACCTCATGCCGCTCTCATAGCTACACTAAGAACCACTCCCGTTACCGGGATAAATCATTTAGCACCACTATTCGAGGTTGGGGCACTTGATTCCCCAAACCCGACTTCAACGACCTATGTCTTTCTTAAAACTGAGGAACTTCCACAACCGGGACGTGACTTGCGACATAGCGCGCAACACTACTTCCATGCAGCGCATGACACTGGGCCGCGCACACCGATGCGGGTGTGCGTGTACGAAACAAGAAGGCTCGCAAACGCACCATGTCATAATCAGCAACAAGACCGTGTCACTATGCCTACACGTTGATCTCTTCTCCCTCCGGCCCCTGTGAGGGTTTCTTGCTAGTATAGCTACTCACAAATTTTACTATTTGTTGCTAGTCGAAGCTATTATTCTACAATATGGGTTCACGCTATTCCCTACTCTCTATTCAAGTACAGAATACACACGGGCTATTTACGGTACGTCCCAACCCAGTTAACGACCGGGGACTAGGAGCTTATGACTTATCTTTTCACAATATTGTCCACCCCAGTTGATAACTAGAGGCTGCCATTAATTACTAAGCTAAAGGCTCTTATTTAATGGCAAGATCTTAAGTTAACTTGATAGATGTGCAAGTTAACAAGGATTAACCGCAACTACTCGAAAGTGCGAATAAAAAGAATTAGGATTAAAACAAGATGCTAAACATAGCCGGGGCGTCAAACAGGGGGCTCCCCCAAATAGCGATATTACCGCCCTCGGACTGGGCATGTATTCCCAGAAGGGGCGCCAACGATAACGCATAAGGTTAAACTCACCAATAAAAGCAACTAACCTAGCTGGGATATCGTCGACAAGCGTGGTAGGGTATGCGCTACCATCAACAAAGTTAGCAAAAACTCTTTGGGAGCATCGCTATCCACCCTAGACCTGAGTAAGAAGAAATTACCAGTAGATAAACCACTACCAACCAATGATATCATAAACTATCACAAGCCAACTTAAAAATTGCCGCCGATAATACTGGCAAAGGTTTCTTCGAAGACGCAAGATTATCAGCAAAGTCAGTTGGGTGCCACCGCCCAAGCACCACCCACAAGCTTGACCTAATTGCGAGCTGAGTTCAAACTCAAAGTATTTAGGCTTGCTAAGCTTCTAGTTGAGCTCGATCCACGTTGGATATTGACAAGCCAAGCCCGGGGCCTGATGCGATTTCGTTCAACTCGGCCCATATACACTCCTAATTTAGCAAGTTTAGTTTACTAATCCAATGAGACTTGAATTTAGCTGACTAAAAGGATTAAACCTTTGGTACTATTGCATTTCCTGCATGATTCTTGGCACCAGTCATTATTTCAACCGTTAATATATAAAACTTATTTATTTTGAGTAATGTATAGTCTCATGCAGCTATTACATAATAATGAGCTCATGAAGAAATTGAAAAAATGAGACTGCGGTGTGAGACGATTCAAGGTATATTTGAAGATGTATATCTTGGCTGGGGAATTTGAGAAAACACATCAGTTTCTGTTTATAATCATTGTGGAGGACATTGTCCGGCTTCTAAACTATGGTTGCATATGTTTGTAGTCATAATGAAATATAAAATGTTTCTTGGAACGTCAGGTATTGCTTTTATGTATAAAATGCAGTGTAGGACTTCGATGAAGGTTTTCTAGTGGTGAAACACTAAATAAACAACTAAAGCCCTTTATTAAGTTACGCCTAAATAGGAATAACCCTTGAATCTAGAACCATTACGGGGCTAGTCGCAGTTGGTTTCTGTCTTTGCTCCTTGATTAGAGCTAAATTGTCCTCATCTCCCTCTGGTTCATGTCCAGACTGAAGAAAACTCTTTAATTATTACAATTCAGAAGCTTTAATAAGATTGCAAATATTAATATGAAATTAAACCACTAATATTGTTTAGTGTTGACCCTAATTGAAACAAAGCTGACTTGTTTGACCACCACCAAACAAGCGCCTTCAGGTTTAACCACTTCGGCAAATTTAGATATGACTAAGTTAAACTATGTTGGGCAAGTTCTAGCATATTTTCGTACATATGGCCAAACTCGCACTCGTATCTATTGATCTATGAGACAAAACCTTGTTAAAATGAACGATTTCAATAGCAAACAGGAAAAATAGGATAAAACCTAACATGTCCTTGGTGCAAGTTTCGTTATAAACCTTTGTCTTGTTAGATGAAGGTTGTAGGTTGATATCGAGAGCAGCCGCTTTGTTTACTCATTAATAATTTTTGTCTAGTTGAAAAGATCATAGGGTTTCAAATATATGGTTAGCATTGGCCCAAACAAACTCCTATGTTGAGAAAAATGGCGGTCACTTGAGCAAAGAAAGCCACTCAGCAATCACATCCACACATGTGCTAGAACTCGTTGCTTCGAGCTGTAGACCTAGAGTCATAAACAAGCCCATAGCAAGGTATTTACCTAGTACCACCATATCTGAGCCGGCGATGACCAGTCGAGCCATAAGCCCTTGTCAGGCAGACTTGTTTACCTATACACGCTATGTTTAGCCGGGTCCCTAGCCAGGAGCTGGAGACTTAACGCTTTTTATGTGAATTATGTTCCTTATGTGATTGACATTCCTTATATTATCTATGTTCTACCCAGCCTTTACCGGCTGGGGGACTTTTAGTTGCTTTACTCAAGCCATTTATTTTAGTTTGAATGGTTTGTTTTATTAACCCAGCCATTACCGGCTGGGGGCTTTTAGTTGCTTTACTCAAGTTGTTTATTTTGGTTTGAATCTTTTGTTTTATTAACCCAGCCATTACCGGCTGGGGGCTCTTAGTTGCTTTACTCAATTTGTTTATTTTAGTTTGAATGTTTTGTTTTATTAACCCAGCCATTACCGACTGGGGGGTCTTAGTTGCTTTACTCAAGTTCTTTATTTTAGTTTGAATGGTTTGTTTTATTAACCCGGCCATTACCGGCTGGGGGCTCTTAGTTGCTTTACTCAAGTTGTTTATTTTAGTTTGAATGGTTTGTGTTATTAACCCGGCCATTACCGGCTGGGGGCTCTTAGTTGCTTTACTCAAGTTGTTTATTTTAGTTTGAATGATTTGTTTTATTAACCCAGCCATTACCGGCTAGGGGCGCTTAGTTGCTTTACTCAAGTTGTTTATTTTAGTTTGAAAGGTTCGTTTTGTTAACCCAGTCTTTACTGGCTGGGGACTTTTAGTTTGTGTTATATGAGTTACCCATTTCAATTTGAATGATTTATTTAATCACCTCTACCCGTTGGGGAACTTTCTACTAAGTTAGACCTCTACCAATTAGAAACTTCACTTGAGGTCACCAGTAAGATGGCTTAAACTGGCCTTTACTTGCAAAAAGACTGGCAGTTGCTGTTTGCTCTCAGCCATATTAAGAGCATAAAGCCATAACCGGCGGTACACTTTCACCAGCTGAGAGTCCGCGTCTACGTACATCCCACCTAACATCGGGACAAGCGGTACACTCTCACCAGCTGAGAGTCCGCGTCTGTGTACGTCCCACCTAACATGGGGACTGGCGGTACGCTCCCACCAGCTGAGAGTCCGCGTCTGTGTACGTCCCACCTAACATCGGGACTGGCAGTACGCTCCCACCAGCTGAGAGTCCACATCTGTGTATGTCCCACCTAACATCGGGACTGTTGGTACGCTCTCACCAGCTGAGAATCCGCGTTTGTGTATGTCCCACCTAACATCAGGACTGGCGGTACACTCTCACCAACTGAGAGTCCGCGTCTATGTACGTCCCACCTAATATCGGGACTTGCGGTACACTCTCACCAGCTGAGAGTTCGCAACTGTGTAAGTCCCTCCTAATATCGGGACTGGCTGTAAACTCTCAACGGCATGAGAGCCCGTAGTTGTGTGCCCCACTTAACATCGGGGTTGATGATAGGCGGTCTATCCATAAGCCCTTCTTAGGCCGGTAAGATGCATTCACGTTGTAAGCCCTTCTCAGGCAAGCAACACTCAGACGTAGCCATAAGCCCTTTTATGGTAGGCGATGCCTATTTAAACCGTAAGCCCTTCTAAGGCAGGTAAGCCACATTTAAGCTATAAGCCCTTACCAGGCAAGCAGTACTTGGACATAACCATGAGCCCTTTCCAGGCAAATAAGACGTACTTGAACCATAAACGCCTCTTTGGTAGGCGATTTGCGCTCCAACCGGTATCGGCCCGTGAATGACGCCTCAGCTGACATTAAAACGAGTGATACACTCCAACCCAGACCACGGCTGGGGGCTTGGATTTAAAAATATTCATAATACACTCCAACTCAGCCTACAGCTAGGGGCTAGGCCCTTAGGGACAGTCATAATACATTCCGCCCTAGGAGTCAAAAATATTTGCAATACATTCCAGTCCAGACTACAGTTGGGGGCTAAGGATTAAAAATACTCACGGCATGCCTTATCCCGGTTCGCAAGTAAGAATTTGGAGACTAAATATGTGATATCAGCGATTTGCGCTCCAACTGGTATCGGAGCGCGAATGACTCCTCAGCCGACATTAAAACAAGTGATACACTCCAACCCAGGCCACGGCTAGGGGCTTGGAGTTAAAAATATTCACAATACATTCTAGTCCAGCCTACAGCTGGGGGCTAAGGATTAAACATACTCACGGCATGCCTCATCCCGGTTCGCAAGTAAGAATTTAGAGACTAAATATGCGGTCATTCAGAACTTGGCCCAACGGCTAAAAATTAACAAAATCATAAAATCGACCATTCCAAATGATCGCCTTACCAAGTCAGGTAGAACAATGTCTCCAGAAACCATTGTTCGACCATGAACAATGCCTCTAATCAGGAATACAACTCCCACAGGCAACGCTAAAAGTTAACAAGTCAGGTAGAGCAGCATCTCCAGAGACCATTGTTCGACCATGAACAACGCCCCCAATCGGGAATACAATTCCTAGAGGCAACGCTAAAAGTTAACAAGTCAGGTAGAGCAGCGTCTCCAGAAACCGTTGTCCGACCATGAACAACGCCCCCAATCAGGAATGCAATTCCTAGGGGCAACGATAAAAGTTACCAAGTCAGGTACAACAACGTCTCCAGAAACCATTGTTTGACCATGAACAGCGCCTCCAATCAGGAATACAATTCCTAAAGTCCATACCAAGAATTCACAAGTAGAATGGGACAATGCCCACA
Source organism: Simmondsia chinensis (assembly GCA_018398585.1). NCBI lineage: Eukaryota > Viridiplantae > Streptophyta > Magnoliopsida > Caryophyllales > Simmondsiaceae > Simmondsia > Simmondsia chinensis. Next base: position 22,149,101 of record JAGTTD010000009.1, on the reverse strand, counting down.
TTAACTACTTACGCAAGCAATCATAGGTACCTTCTGGTACCTTGCCATGGGAAGAACCAACAAACATGATCCTTAAAAGGCTCGAGTCCTCTGAACCCTAAAGCAAATCCCAAAAGCTAAAAACATTCGTCAACAAGGAAGTGTAAGAACCAATTGCCCGCTTGAAACCGCAACAAAGAAACTATGGACGGATAAACCAAAACAATGTTCACTTAAAAGGACCTCACAGGTAACACCTATAAAATTCCTGATAACTGATAACGTTCATCAACAAAATCTTGATAGTCCGCATATCGTCAAAGCATTTGGATGTTGTGCACTCCACGGTCGAATGTGAACAGGTCCCACTCGCCCATGGAGTGGGGGGCTAACGGTTGAGGATAAAAATAACCAGGTTAATATTAAAATAGGATAACGAGATAATAACGAAAATAAAATACAATTTTAGTTTTATTTTCTTTTCTCTCTCCTCTCTCCTTGGCTGGCTCCCCACGCCTCTCTCTCTCTCTCTCTCCTGGCTACTTCTTTTCTCTCTCTCCTGGCTCTCTCACCCCTCACGTCTCTCTCACCCCTCACGTCTCGCTCTCTCTCCTACTTCCTCTACCTTGCCGGCACGACCACCCCAGTGCCGCCTAGCCTTGGGTACCGCTTGACCCGTCATGTATCAGCACTACCGCCTACACCCAACAACCCCACTTCCTCTCTCTCCTTTTTCTCTCTCCTCTTGCTCTAACCATCAGCCACCAGGGAGAACCCGACTCTCCTCTGTCTTTCTCTCTTCCCAGCCACCTCGTCGGTACGGATTCCGGCCATCAGCCACCAAGGACCCCCTCTCTATATACGATAAGTTTTTCTTATTGTTTATCTTACGGTATTTATTTATCATTTGTTATATTATGACTTTTACTAACTTAGGCATCGGAGGGGTCTCCCGCGGGCAAACCCGTGGGTCCCTCTAACGGCCTTCTTCGTTTTGCAGGGGATATCAGGTCAAATGCTAGCAGATGCTTTCTCAGCGAGGGCTTGAGCCCGGTCCTCATCCTAAAGAACCTAACCAAAAACCCCCGAAACAGTTATTTACGCCAAAGATTCCTATACTTTTCCAATTGTGTTAATATGGTCCTTGTGCTTTTAATTATGTCAATTTAGTCCACGAACAATTTAAAACGTGTCAATTTATTTTCTTTGATCAAATTTAAGTTATGTTAGTGATGTAATTTTGAATGGTAAATAGATTAAATTGAGTAAATAGAAAAATTTATAATAATTACTTACATCTAGCATTATTTTACCATTTAAAATTACGTCACTAACATAACTTAAATTTGATCAAAGGAACTAAATTGACACATTTTAAATTGTCCATGCGGTAATTAATAAGTGACCCGAACAATTACTTGGGAAAAATAGATGACACATAGAATGGTATAATGAAGTTAATGTACTTTCTTAAAACATAAACTTTAAAATTTATTATATTTAAAAATTTTTTTAAATTTTAATGGGTTATTTATGCCAAAGGTCCCCATACTTTCCCAATTGTATTAATTTAATCCTTGTACTTTTAATTATGTCAATTTAGTTTCTTTGATCAAATTTAAGTTATTTTAGTTACGTAATTTTGAATAGTAAAATTATGTTAGATTTAAGTAACTTATTATAAATTCATCTATTTACTTAATTTAATCTATTTACAGTTCAAAATTACGTTACTAACATAACTTAAATTTGATCAAAGAAAACAAATTGACATATTTTAAATTATCCATGGACTAAATTGACACAATTAAAAATAATTATTTAACAATTTTAATAATTTAAAGAAAGGTGAACGGTATACTCCCACTAAATATTAATATATATATATATATATATATACATATATTTTGATAGGGGTACGCCATTTAAAACGGCGTACTCCCACTAAATATAAAAAGAAAAATTTTTTTTGATGAGGATACGCCGTTTGAAATAGATATGTTGATAAAGGTACAGTAAATGGTGCCATTTGATAAATATTTTTGAAACTATGACATTTTGGTATATTTTTTTGAATAGTGCCAATTGGGTAAAAAAATGCAGGAATGAACCTATATAAACCCTAATACATAACTTTAACCCCGCCCCCCAAAACAAGCTAATCCTTGTCTCAAGTATTAAAGGTTGGGAATTGGCTTTGTAGGAATAAGAAATCCTCCCAAGTAGACTCCTCTTGGTTGAGGTTCATCTACTTGACCAAGGCTTGAGGAACGGCTCTCTTATCACGCTTGATTAATCTTCGTTCGGGGATTGCTTCTGGTTCGATCAATATTTGACCATCTTTGTTGGTAAGTGGAGGTTCACTTGACACTAGAATTGTAGCTCCAATTCGTTATTTATGTTGCAAAACATGGAAAACTGGATGTATGAGACAATTCCCCGGTAACTTGAGCTTATGGGCAACTTGTCCAACTTTAGCTAGAACCTCATAAGGCCCAAAAAATCTTACAGCCAGCTTTACATTGCTTTGGATTACTACCATGGACTACCGATATTACTGGAGTTTAAGGTAAACGTGATCTCCAACCCTGAAATCTCGCTCAGCACGCTTCTTATCTTCATTTTTCTTTATTTGGGATTGTGCGAGCCCCAAATTCCTCTTGAGCTTACCTAAAATTAAGGACCTTCCCGAAAAAAATTAGAAATGGCAGCATTAGAGGTCTCTATAGAATCAATTGAGTCTAAAGTTGGCGCATCATAACCATAAAACGCGAGGAAAGGGGTACACTTGAGTGATGATGAATGGTAAGACGTGTTGTACCAAAATTCAGCTAAGTGTAGCCAATTAAACAATTTATGTGGTATGGAAGATGTCATACAATAGAGATATTGTTCCAAATAGTGGTTCAACCTTTCAGATTGACCATCGGTTTGGGGATGATAGCTCAAACTCATATCTAAGCTTGTACTAGACAAACGGAATAATTCTTTCCAAAAATTACTCGTAAATAACTTAATCCGATCTGATACAATACTATTGGTTATTCCATGAAGTTTGAATACACGTTCCATATATATTTTAGCTATGTTAAAGGCGGCAAATGGATGATTCAATGCAATGAAATGGGCATACTTAGTAAGTCTATCGATAACGACCTAAATTTCATCCTTACCACTAGACTTAGGGAGCCCATCAATAAAGTCCATACAAATATGGGAGCAAGGCCAAGATGGTATAGGAAGGGGTTGCAACAATCTGAGCATCCTAGCATGTTCATTCTTGTTGTGTTGGCAAACATCACATTCAAGTGCAAACTTACTAACAAATTGCTTCAAACCTTTGAAATAAAATGATTGTCTAGGTCGTTTATAAGTAGCAGCCGTACTAGAATGTCCACCCAAAGCATGAGTATGCACATTCTTAAGAAGTTCTGTATGCAAATTACCATAAGTACCTATGACTAGTTTGCCTTTATAACGTAAAATGCCACCCTCTAGTGTATATTTTACACATGAAGTTTTATCTATACTCAATTTCCTTACTACCTCCAGGATTTCTACATCTTTTTTATAACTTTTTTTTCAATTTCTTGTACCCAAAGTGGTACATTAACAGACTCTGGACTCAGTTCTGCATTACACGCACTGTTTCTTGCACAATTCAAGTTGCTTACTGCAGAACTCACTATGCTTGTTGCAGAACCAAGCCTCGATAGTAGGGGTACACCAGGGGTCTGCTTTGTGCCCCTATCTATTCATTTTGGTTATGGACGAGCTCACCAGGCACATCCAGGGATGTGTACCTTGGTGCATGCTCTTTGCAGATGACATAGTATTGGTGGGGGAGTCGTGGGAAGAGGTAAATGAGAAGCTGGAACTGTGGAGAGGGGTATTAGAGGTGAAGGGTTTACGACTAAGAAGATCCAAGACCGAGCACATGGAACTCAAGTTCGATCCCTCCACCACGCTTAGCCGGGAAGACGTGAAGATTGGATCTGAAGCCATATCGAAGAAGGAGAGCTTCAGGTACTTGGGATCCATGATACAGCACAATGGCGAAGTTGACGAGGATGTCAACAACTAGATTAAATTGGGATGGCATAAGTGGAGGATGGCCTCCGCGGTACTTTGTGATAGAAAGTTCCCCTTGAAGCTAATGGGAAGATACTATAAGACGGTTGTGAGGCCAACCAAGACGTATGAGGCAAAGTGTAGGGTGTTGAAACAACAACACACACAGAAGATGAAGGTGGCAGAGATGCGAATTTTGAGGTGGATGTGCGGACACACAAGGAAGGATAGAATTAGAAACGAAGTCATAAGAGGCAAATTGGGCGTAGCACCCATTGAAGATAAATTGAGGGCGCAGTGTTTGAGGTGGTTAGGACATGTCAGAAGGAGACCAAAAAACGCTCCAGTAAGGACATGCGAACAACCTCATACTACACTAGGCAGGAGAGGAAGAGGGAGGCCAAAGAAGAGATAGCTGGAGACGATCCGACAAGACCTCACCCACCTGAACCTTCGAGAAGAGATGGCCTTAGATAGGGCCCAATGGATGGCTAGTATAGGGGTTATAGATGCTCTAGTTAGAGTAGGGTAGTCTAACTTACTAGTGCTAGGCCTTGACTTCCTCCTGGCACACTTAGGTTGTGTACTTTCTCTCATGAGCTCCTACGTGCCTACCTATCCTTTGATTTCCTTTGATTTCTACGTGATCTGGCTAGCTTTGAGTTTGTTGTTTTGCTCGACATGTGTTTTACCCTACTCATGCTTTGTTTGCTCCCTTGCTGCCAGGTCTCATGCTCTATGCTGCGGACTAGCTCTCAGGCTTCTCAGGTTAGGGGTCCTCAGAAACAGTCCCCCCTGAAGGGGGAAGGGTGCGTACATCTACCCCCTCAGACCTTGCTTTTGCAGGAGCCCTTACAGGCACTAGGCTTGTTGTTGTTGTTGTTGTTGTTGTACTGCGGAACTCAATATGCTTGCTGCAGAACCAAGCCTCGACAGAGCATCAGCTGCACTATTCTCAATACCTTTTCTTTGCATTATGCCATAATGCAAACCCATTAGTTTACTAAGGCATTTCTTTTGCAAAGGTTTGAAAATTCTTTGCTCTAGAAGGTGTTTTAAGGCCTCATGATCAGTTTTAATAAGAAAGTAATGTCCTTCTAAATAATGTTTCCACTTAGAAATAGCGGTATGTATGGCAAGATAATCCTTTTCATTGATGGAAAAACCTCGTTGTCTAGGCTTGAAAGGTTTACTAAGATAGGCATTGGTTTGTCCTTCTTGCATAAGGACAGCCCCTATTCCATCATGACTAGCATCTATTTCTAAAATAAATGGCTTACTACTCATTGCTACCTTAAGGGTGTTAAATGCCTCAGCGACAAGATCATCCCATATAAACAAGTTCTTTTCAATAGATTAGTTAAAGGTTTAGCAATTAATCCATAGCCCGAAGTGAACTTGCAATAGTACCCAGTTAACCCAAGAAAACCCCTCAAACACTTAAGATTCTTGGGTATTGGCCAATTTTTCATTGTCTTAACCTTGGATGGATTGGTAGAGATTCCATCCTTCGAGATCAAATGGCCTAGATACTCTATAGTCTTTGTCCGAAATGAACATTTCAACAGCTTAGCATAAAGCTTGTTAGCCCTAAGCACTCCTAAAACTGTATGCAAGTGCTCTAAATGTAAGGACCAAGATGAACTATATATGAGCACATCATTGGAGAAAACCATAACAAAATTCCTAAAATAGGGTTTAAACACATCATTCATTAAAGATTGGAAGGTTGCTAGTGCATTAGTAAGGCCAAAAGGCATTACCTTAAACTCAAAGTGCCCATGATGGGTTCTAAAGGTGGTTTTTGTTAATGTCCTCCTCTTTCATTCTCACTTGATGGTAGCCATGCCTAAGGTCAATCCTAGAAAAGAACTTTGAGCCATGCAATTCATCAAACAGATCATCAATTAAAGGAATAGGGAACTTATTTTTAATAGCTAAATCATTGAGTTTCCCATAGTCTTTACACATCCTCGTAGTTTCGTCCTTTTTCATGACAAGTAAAATCAATGAAGCATCAGAACTATGACTAGGTTGGATGAAAGAGTTATTAAGTCAGTCATCAACATGCTTTTCACTTTCAGATTTATGCAAATAGGGATGTCTATAAGGCCTTAGGTTGACTGGTGTAACACTAGGAATAAATGGTATAGCATGATCTTGATTGCATTTAGGTGGTAATTGAATTGGTTCTTCAAATACCTCAACAAACTCAACTAAAATACTTTGCAATTCTATAGAATCTGCATCAAGAGAGCTGAAAGAATGCAAAACGAAGTGTTGAGGGTAATTCTCAACACTTAAAATCTGTTCATAACAGCATAAAGCGCCATTGTTGAGTGCCTCAAAAGCCCCCTTTGCAGAAATCAAATTGTAGCCACTATCCTTGACTTGCCCCTGCAAAAACACCTTTCTCCCTTTCCTTTGGATGATCAAGTTAAGCTTAGGAAAGTCAAAAAGAATGGGACTATGCAATATTAACCAATCCACACCAAATAAAAGGTCCCAACCACCTAATCTAAGGGTTCTAAGGTCATAGCTAAAGGTATGGTCATGCTTCCTCCAAGTGAAGTTAGGACAAATAGTATGTGAAGAAGTATTTTCACCATTAGCTATGGTAAAATTTAGGGTAAGAGAAGTCTTTAACTTGAATCCACTAGCCTTAACCACCTTAGGATCAACAAAACTACATGTTGATCCACTATCAATTAATTTCAAAACTTTATGCTTCTTGACCCAACCTTGGATCTTGATGGTCCTATTGTTAGAGTTTTCTTCCCCTTCATGCTTGGTAATGGCCATAACTAATGGTTCATCTTCCAAAGGGTCCTCATTAGCAGTTTCTTAGCCAACATCATTGGGTTCAACCGAAGGTAACTCATAATTAGGCTCATCTTTCTTGAAAGGAGATCATCCTCTCTTCTTGTCACCAATATGCCACTTCTTGTTGCTTGGATACGTCCCAGAGCTCTTGAATACCATCATTCAATTGATCCTTTAATTGGGCTGACTGATCTTGCAGCTACAGCGATGTCTTGTCATGCCGCAAGTTTGATTCTTGGACCCGGTCATCCAATGATAAGATCTTATGGTATAAAAACTTAACTTGTTCCTTAATTTTCTCTAGAAAGGGTTCAGGTAATGCATTAAGAGGGGTTGTAGCGGTAGCAAGATGTCTCTTTGGGTCATTCCTGCCTTCATGAATTGATAACTTGCTCTGATACCAAGTTGTAATGACCCAATTGAATTATAGGTCAAAAACAAATAATTGTGACTTGAATTGAGTGAAAGAAAGAGAGAAAGCGAAGGAAGATTAAGGGAGAAGTAGAATTGAAGAAGAAAGTAAGGGAGAAAGAGAGCGAGTTTGAGAGACAGAGAGAGAGAAAATTGTAATTATAATTTCATTAATCATCATAGTTGTGTTTTTACATGACTTACATCCCTTTTTATAGACTCTGGGGACGAGGGAAGAGTAAAAACAACAATTGAAATCTTAGAAAGCTGTTAAAATTAGTTAAAAAATACATCCCCAGTTTTTGGCTCCAAACCATTAGCGGCCAACAACGAATTTTCCCGCCAAAAATAATATTTAAAAGAAAGTTAGTTCTTTTGATTTTTAAACCCATTTTTGAGAGAAATTAGGCAATCCAAAGTATTAATCCCAATATTAGCTCAATTAAGTACTCTTGAACCAAAAATTAAAGGAATTAACCCATATAAATCGTAATACCTAACAATTGCCGATTGTGGTTTGATGTCTGTGGTGCTCTGGTGTTCAGGCGGCAGTCATATTAAAATGCGATAGCTGTTCGGTTACCGACGCTTGCCTTGGTGGCCGGTGAGGAGAGACGTGTAGAGTAGCAGAAGAGCACCTGCAAAGTAGCAGTTTCAAGTGAAGAAAATTAGGTTTTTCATTTTTTGTCAATGGTTGTTTAACTCGATTTGAATATCCTAATTGGGTTGGGTCCTTAAATTTTGGTTAGATATAAAATTATAAAAAATTCTTAGGTGATTTGGTTTGATAATAATATAATAATAAGTAATCCGGCCAGACTTCATGCGGGAGAATTGTTGGGTTATGTGCAATCTTGGTTATATTGAGCCATATGTATGAGATATAGGATTGGGCTAATCCTATGGAGGCCCATACCAAACTAGGGCTTTAGTGCAGTGACTCTATGTATCCACACGGGTTGTATATGTTACCATTAGGGTTTGAGTTAGGTTGAGAAAATGATTGAGAGTAGAGACATCTCATGTAAACTCTAATTGATATGAATGAATTATTGTGCTCCCTTCCTTGATGAAGGCTTCGGCTGAACCATGCAAATTTTGGTGTTCTCCCCAATCTCCTTTCATTTATGATTGTTATTTGGATTTAGGATTCATGCATTTTGTGGGTGATTCTAACAAGTGATATCAAGAGCCCAACATTAACATTTTTTCCCTAAGAACAACTTACCCTTATATTTGGTTATTTAAAAAAAAAATTCAATATTTTTTATCTAGTGTCCAATTAATATATTAGTGTCCATGCTTGTTTATAGAACTGAAGTGTTATGAGAGACAAAAATAAGGCCCTGTTTCTCCTTCTTGCTAAGTGTTCCAAGGGACAACAATAAGGCTCAGTTTCTCCTTCTTGTAAAGTGTTTTTACATGCCCATCAATCTCGAAGAGTTGGAAACGACCTCATTTTAATTAATGAGGGATGTGCTAGAAACATGGTTTAAAATCAATTCAAGATAAGAAAGCGCTATATTGGTATTTTGTGGGAATGTGATTTAATTTTTGTTAATGTTGTTTTAGCCATCTATCCCACTTAGAAATTCTAGAGGTGGGCAAGCCAATTTATATATACACCCTTTCTCATTTGACTTGGTAAAGTCTTATGCCCTAAAGTGGGTATAGTGGGGCACATGTGTGTCCGTGTTGTGTCGGCCGTGTGGACTTTTTCCGACTCAAACTTTTAATTTTACGGCCATTGTGTTTTTAGCTGTTGAAATCAAACTCGAGGAAAGTTGTTTTTGGGCTGAGTTCGAGGCTATAATTTGGAGCTTAAGTTGTCATCCCTGGCTAACCTCAAGAGTGCTAGCTTAAGACATTGTTAGTTATTCCAGGCTCAAGCTCAAGGCTATAAGCTCGAGCTTGAGATAAGTATCTTGACTATTTTCAACACCTACTCTTTTCATAGCCGTTGTTTCCTTAACTGAGGCTAGATTCTTTGCTCTTATATATCCACCAACTTTCCAAATTGAGTTAGGATTTTTTTGCCCTAGTTTCATAAATGGCAGTTGCTTGAATAAGAAGATTTTTGCTTATAAATTCAGTGCTTAGGGGCATTGATTGATATATCAAAAATTGTACTTTTCTTCATCTCTTTACTTCTCTTCTAAGTTCTTCTTCATTCTTTGCTACTTAGCAATTTGGGGCATACTCCAATGCACACCTAGGAAAGCACTCATGTGTTGGGTGCCGTGTTAACCGTGGGAGTTGGAGACCTGACGATCCTGCTTGTGCTTTAACAGGACATAAATGACTTGGGGCACTGGTAAGCTTCACAGTGTGGGAATTGCACTCTATGTGATCTTTACTCTTTGTATCTCTTTCTTTCAGTCGTTTAATTATCATGTCTTTAGTGCTTTTTCTTAATTTTGAGATCTATAGTGTTCAATTTGAGGCTTTCTTGCTGCAGTCCCTCTATAAGTTTGTCTAAGTATTATTATGGCCCTCATCTCGGGCTAGCCTTAGCGTCTTATGGTTGTTTTTGATTATGCGTTCAAACTATTTGTCCAACAGTCGAATTCCTTTAATAAAGTGTGTAATTAGAACATAGCTAACTTTGGTTTAATAATTCTCGAAATGTCAAAACTGAACCTCTAGGCCGAAAAAAACTATAGAATGTAGTATGATAAAATGGAGTTTTTCCATGGCAAATCGAGGTCCTTTATGCCCTCTCAAATGATAAGGCCCCCCCTAAGTCGAGCCATGACTTTGAGAAAGATAATTGAACTCGTAGGGAATGTTGATGCGTTATATGACTACCTCACTGTATCAGAATTATAGTGAGACGAAAAACGCTAAGGAAATTTGGGAGGCTTTACCTAACAAATATAGGATTGATGTGTTGACACCCCCAAACTTGACGGAGTTGGGATGACGTCGTTTTGAGACAAAAGGGCACGTGTCTGCCATGTGGGCCCATCCTTGAGTGATGTTTATAGCAGGCAAGTAACTCAAAATATGTATAACCTTCAATCCTTAGGGTTTATAGCAAGCGGATTTATACAACAATTATTCGTATAAATTACTCACCTATCTACAATAGCAAGCTACCCCCGATATTCTAAATATATAGCCCCCACTTCATAGGCGAACTTTGGCCATTCGAAGTTCGACCACGGAGTACATTACAAGCCAGCCTTTAACCATAGCTTGTTATTGTACAACATTTGTCGCAGCAATGGAGGTATTCCACCCTTTGTTTTTTGTAGTTTGTAATTGTCATTTATCTGTATTCTGAACTTTGCCTTAAGTTAATAGAGCGCATGACTTAAACATGATGTGTAATGAGGCATCTGCCATTTAATAGGGTATTTAAGTCATTACGGCTCGCAACTAGGCCTATAATCTATCATGAACCTTAACAGGACATTTTGCCCAATGTAGATCTTAATAGAGTGTTTAAGTAATTACAACTAGTAACCTATCATGAACCTTATCAGGGCATTTAGCCCAACGTTGATCTTAGTAGGGTGTGTTTATAATATATGGGGTACTTACTCACTAGGTACTTACTCGCCCGTTCCATATTCGCCTGATACTTATAGCCTCGATGCTATGAATATAATAACTAGGTAATTAATATATAAAAATTAGATAATAATAAACTAGATTTCAATTATTGGTAAGATAAGGTGGGAGGGTCATCTTGACCCCCACCTCTCTCCCTTCTATTTAAAGACGAGGACACAACAAAAATGGAAAAGTGAAGGAGAAAAAGATGGAGAAGAAGAGGAGGAGCATACTCATGCAGCTGGGGAGGGGGGCGGGGGCGGCTCTCGAACACCATTCTTCTTCTCTTTCATCCATGACCACCTCTCCGGAGCAGTAAACTTTCAAGCCTCTTACTCCTTTTATGCTAAGTGTTTTACATCTATTACGTCTATTTATTACCTGCTTTCATTATAATTTCATAAGGTTCATACTGACTTGAAATTGGAGGGGTCCCCCATGGGTTACCCCCCGGGCCCCTCTCACCATTTGTTTAATCTTGCAGGGAATATCTAGTCGTGCGTGCAGCGAGAGCTTGAGTTTAGCTCATCTTAACGAACCCCACCTCAAACGAACTCCAAAATGATATTTAGGCACACTAACCCCAAACAACATAAACAGATTAGGGCCATCTGTTGGAAGGATCATAAGCACATGCCTGGTGTTTACGATGAATTTGGTCGTGTATGGTTATTCATCGTATGGGAATTATGTTTGAGGTGGGGTTCGTTAGGACGAGCTAAACTCAAGCCAAGAGCCATGCACATTTATCCCACTTCTAAAGCCTCTAATCTTCTGTCACGTCCCAATCATGTAACAAGCAAATTTGTGTTTAGCGGGAAAATTAGTTTGTGTTTAGCAGGAAAACGAGTTTGAAGTTGTAATTGGGCAGGAAAGTTAGTTGTGGTCTTTAGGTTGTGTCCAACATTTGTTAAGCATTGTAATTACTATAAGAAGCTAGTATGATGTAAGAATCTATCATCCAATAACAAAAAATCAAAATATCTTTGATAATTTCTCTCAATTTCTCATCCCTTTCCCTTCTTTCTCTCATCTAAATTCTCTCTCTTAGGTTAAGTATCAAGATCCCTCTTGATCCTTACCATTTGGTATCAGAGCCTCGTGCTAGGCAATTTGATTGGATTGTCTCTCTAATTCTATTGACTGAGCATTCCTTGTGTCGCCTTCCAACTGAATTGGACCTGATTCAAGTCTGGCTAGGAAAAGAAGATCGAATATGGCTCCCACTACACATTCCAATGCAACTAATGTCGTGCCTAATGTGGTTCCTGGAAATGCATCTAGTGGAGCCCCTACTTATGCTGCTGTTGCTGGAAATGAGGGAGGTAATGGCCAGGGAATGCAGATGGATCAGGTTCTGCAGATGATGCAGAACATGCTCTGGAGTTTCCAGCAAGACATGGAGCAGAAGTTGGACAATCAAGCTCAGCGGTTGGATCAGAAAATTGAGAATCAATGGCAACAATTTTCTCAACACCTCTTTGATTGGCAAAGGAGGAGTGAATCGCAGCAGCCTGGTGGGGGAATTCTCCTTCCAGATAGCCAATAGCCCATTCGACAGCCAGTCAGACCACCAGATCCCAATCCTCCAGCTACTGATTCGAGTGACAGTGCTTCCATAACATTTGATGGGACTTTGCCTCAATCATGGTTGCGGAAGTGTGAAAGATACTTCAAGTTCTATAACATTGAAGAGCATGAGAAGGTAGAACTTGCAGCAGTTTATTTTCTTGGTGAGATGGAGACATGGTACTATGGGTTGATACGCACTAAGCCTAACCTCACCTGGACTACATTCTCGAATGATTTGTGCTCCAGATGTGGTGATGAAAATGTAAGTGAGTCTGTTGACAACTTCGACAAGCTGGTGCAATCGACTTCTGTTAAAGACTATATGGCACGATTTGAAGGATTGAGAGCTAGAATGCTTTCCATTTATCCCGATGCTCCTGAAACATTTTATGTGTCCAGCTTTGTTAGTGGACTCAAACCACGCATCAAAAGTTTGGTGAAAGCTTTTGAACCTGAAAACTTGACTCAGGCGTACACCAAAGCTAAGAAGGTGGAGAGCTTGTCATCGAATGTGGATACTCTTAAGGTGAAGGGGAATTTCCCTGGTTCCTCATCCACACGAGTTACCCAACCTAGCAGCAAGATCAGCAGCTTTGATGATAAGAAACCTCATCGGTTATGTTACAAATGCAATTAGAAATACTTCTTTGGTCACAAGTGTGATCCAAAGTACTTGATGACAGTCATTGGAGAAGAGAATGAGGATGATGAGTCAGATGAAGAGGTTCTTCAGGAACCACCCCTGGAGGAAGAAGGAATAGATGCTGATGATGACAATTCTGTCAAGATCTCCATGAAGGCTTTAACAGGTTCTGGTTCTCACAACACATTCAAATCAAAGGGGTTGCAGGACAGCATTCCTTGTTGATACTCATTGACAGCGGGACTACACACAGCTTAGTTGATCCCAAGATTGTGCAAGCTGTGGGACAAGAAATCATCAAAACCACCCCTCTGGCCCATGACTGTGGCTGTTGGGAACTCCCTCCTAACTCACACTAAATGTAAGCATTTCAGCTAGAAAATGCAAGGACATAAGTTTGTCTATGATTTTTGACTTTTGAGACTTGGTGGCTGTGATATGGTGCTAGGAGTGGATTGGATGAAGTCTTTTAGTCCAATACTCTTCGATTTCTCACAATTAGCAGTTTCCTTTGAGAAAGATGGTCTCAAGATCAAGTTGCAAGGCATAGTCGAGCAAGGACAACTTCAGTACATGAAAGGCAAGCAGCTGCAGAAGGTCCTCAAGAAAAGTGATTACCATTAGGTGGGCCAACTCTACTCAATTACTCCGGTTGTAGGAGCTGAACAAGAGGATGCCACAGGTCCTTTGAATGTCCTATTGGATGAATACCAAGACCTATTTGAATAGCCTGAAGAGTTGCCTCCCAAAAGGGCATTGGATCACTCAATTCCACTCAAAGAGGGGGCTAATCCAGTTAATCTACGCCCCTACAAATATCCTCCTTCTCAAAAAGATGAAATTAAGCTCCAGGTTGATGAATTGCTAAGGACCAAGTTCATAAGAAATAGCCATAGCCCCTTTGCATCCCTAGTGATTTTGGTAAGAACAAAGATGGCACATCAAGAATGTGTATTGATGACCGATAATTGAACTCCCTTATAGTCAAAGACAAGTTCCCATTCCCTGTCATTGATGACTTGCTTGATGAACTCTATGGAGCTTGTTACTTTTCCAAGCTAGATCTTCGACAGGGATACTATCAGATAAGAGTGCAAGAAGGAGACATTCACAAGACAGTCTTTAGGACCCATCAAGGCCACTATGAATTTGTGGTAATGCCTTTTGTGCTGTCCAACGCACCAGCAACCTTCCAAGCTTTGATGAACAAGGTGTTCAAGGCTTGTTTGAGGAGGTTTGTCCTTGTCTTCTTCGATGACATATTGATTTACAGTCCCACACTGCAGCAACATCTGGAGCATCTAAGGCCAGTTTTTCAGACCATAAGAGATCACAAGCTGTTTGCTAAGCTTTCCAAATATGCCTTTGCCAAAAATCAGGTTGAATATCTGGGTCCTATCATCTCAGCAGAGGGTGTTGCTCCTGATCCCAGTAAAATTCAAGCTATGATGAGCTGGCCGAAGCCCAAAACACTTAAAGAGTTGAGGGAATTCTTGGGCTTAACAGGTTATTACCGTAAGTTCATTGTGGGATATGGTTTACTTGCCAAACCATTGACAGATTTGTTAAAGAAAGACGGCTTCCATTGGGATGATTCAACCAGGGAGGCTTTTGAATCATTAAAACAGGTTATGAATCAGGCACCAGTCTTGGCCATGCTCGACTTCAATCAGCCCTTCACTCTCGAGACAGATGCAAGCGGTATGGGTATAGGTGCTGTGCTTTCTCAAGGAGGCAGACGATTGGCTTACTTAAGTCAGGCTTTAGGACCCAAGAACCAGAGGCTTTCTATTTATGAGAAGGAGTACATGGCAATACTCCTAGCTATGCATAAATGGCATCATTATTTGGAGGGTCATCAATTTGTCATCAAAACAGACCACCAAAACCTCAAATACATGTTAGAGCAAAGGATCACCACCAGGGTTCAAAGGAAAGGCTTAATGAAGATGTTGGGGTTGGAATACACCATTAAGTACAGAAAAGGGGCTAAGAACACCGTGGCTGATGCACTCTCCAGACGTGTAGAAGAAGGAAGAGCAGAAAGAATAGAGGAAGCTCAATGTGCTGCAGTCACTCAAGTAGTACCTTTATGGATGACAGAAGTTATCAAGTCTTATGAGCTTGATGAATTTGCCCAATCCTGCATTGTCCCTCACTGCATCCAGCCCTTGTCTATTAGTCCTGATTCCAGCATTTCTGTTAGAAAAAGAATAATCAGGATCAATGGCAAGATTTATGTGGCAAATAACAGTGGACTGAGGAACCAGATTATTGCAGCATCACATGACTCCCCATGGGGTGGTGACTTTAGAATGGAGGGCACTTATCAGAGGGTCGGGTAGTATTTCCATTGGCCCGGGTTGAAGAAGCAGGTTCATGACTTTGTGCATCAGTGTGATACTTGTCAGCAGGTTAAGGTTGAGCACACGCCTTATAAAGGATTGCTACAGCCTTTAGCAATTCCTGAGGGGTCATGGACTCACATTAGCATGGATTTTATGAGGGACTACCCAAATCTGAAGGCAAGGAAATAATTTGGGTGGTCATTGATCGTTTTACTCGGTGTATGGCCACTTCATTGCTCTTCATCATCCCATTACTGCAGAGAAGCTTGCTCGGCTGTTTTTTGATCACATTTACAGACTTCATGGGCTTCCTCAGACAATAGCATCAGACAGAGACAAGATGTTTACCAACAACTTTTGGCGTGAGTTGCTTCTCTTGTTGGGCACTACATTGGCTTTGAGTTCCTCTTATCACCCACAGTTGGATGGGCAAACTGAGAGGGTAAATCAGTGTGTGGAGTAGTATTCGCGTGGCATGACATTCTCACATCCCAAACAATGGCACAGATGGCTCTCCCTTGCTAAGTATTGGTACAATACCCACTTTCATAGTTCCTTGGGAACTACTCCCTTTAAGGCCCTTTATGGGTGTGAAGCTCCTCCTCCCTTGCTTAATCAAGGTGTGGTATCTCATGTGCAAGGAGTCAATGATTTACTTCAAGTCAAAGACTTCAGCTAGCTCGACAGCTCGGGGATAATTTGCAGTTGGCCTAAGCTAGGATGAAATTTTTTGCTAATAAGAAGAGGATCGATAGAAACTTCAATGTGGGAGATCTGGTTTATCTTAAATTGCAGCCTTACAGGCAGAGCTCAGTGGCTATACGCAAGAACATCAAGCTGTCAACCAGATTCTATGGCCCTTACAAGGTCCGTGAACGAATTGGGAAGGTAGCATACAGGTTGGAGCTTCCTCCGGATTGCTTGGTTCACCCTGTTTTCCATGTCTCCTTGCTGAAGAAACAAGTATCAGCCAAGCCAGAAGAATTTGCTGGTATTGATCAAGGGTCAGCAGCAAGCTTGCAAGCTAGGGCTGATGGGCAGCTGATCCTAGAACCTGAAGTCATCCTTGAGAATCGGGTGGTGCAGCAGCAGGGAGTTGATACAGAGCAAGTTTTGATCCAATGGACCAATTTAGGATCTGCACAAGCTATGTGGGAAAATTGCAACTTTATTAAGTCCCAATTCCCTTCATTCCATTCTTGACACAAGAATGAACTGAAGGGGAGGGAATTGTCATGTCCCGATCATGTAACAAGCAAATTTGTGTTTAGCGGGAAAATTAGTTTGTGTTTAGCGGGAAAATGAGTTTGAAGTTGTAATTGGGCGGGAAAGTTAGTTGTGGTCTTTAGGTTATGTCCGACATTTGTTAAGCATTGTAATTGCTATAAGAAGCTAGTATGATGTAAGAATCTATAATCCAATAACAAAAACTCAAAATATCTTTGATGTTTTCTCTCTATTTCTCATCCCTTTCCCTTTTTTCTCTCATCTCAATTCTCTCTCTTAGGTTAAGTATCAAGATCCCTCTTGATCCTTAACGTCTTCCTTCCTCATATGAGCCTAGAGTGCCCTTCCCCCAGGCTTTAGTTGCACTGCATTCAAATGGGAAGGACAAGAAGTGGGAAGACATTTTGGAGACATTTAGGTAAGTAAAGATAAACAATCCCCTTCTTGATGTGACCAAAGAGACCCTGGCCTATGTGAAGTTCATTAAGGACTTGTTAAACCGAAAGAGGCAATCTAGAGCACATCTGCCTAAGAAGGTATTTTTAGCTAGCAAGGGAGTTCCATTATGAAGTTTGACACTTCAATTAAGTACTAAGACCTTGATATCCCCACCATCTTTTGTTCACTCAGAGAATACCCTATTGATAGAGCTTTACTGGACATAGGAGTGAGTGTTAACCTTTTTCTTTACTTGGTTTATATGAAGTTTGGCTTGGAAGAGTTGCACCATACTGTGATGACCTTGCAATTAGTAGATAGATCTACTAGGCTCCCCTCGTGGTGACCTTGTCAATGTCTTAGTGAAGGTAGACAAAGCCCTGTTTCCTGCTGATTTTCTCGTGCTCGATGAGGAACCTTCTAGTCATTTGAAAAACAATATCCTTGTCATTCTAGGCTAGACTTTCTTAGCAATGGCTAATGCTACCATTAACTGTAGATCTGGAGTGATGAATTTTAGTTCTGTAAGCATGACTATTACGTTAAACATTTTTAAGGCTTCTTTGTCAGGCACTAGTGGGGATGGGTTGAAATGTTTCTGTGTGAATGTTATTGATGACTTGGTAGACCAAAATCTCTCCTATGTCTTAGTTGATGATTCCCTTGAGAGAGCGCTAGCATATAACCGTTTTGATGATTTTGAAGTTGAGAACCACATTAGGGAGATGAATGATTTGCTTGAGTTTTATGCTCCCTTAGAGACTTGTCATTGGTTGTCAAAAGTGGAACCCTTACCTACATTTTTTTTCCCCTTCTTTTCCTTCCATTGTTTCACCATCTAAACTTGAAC
This sequence comes from Simmondsia chinensis, assembly GCA_018398585.1. Classification (NCBI taxonomy): domain Eukaryota; kingdom Viridiplantae; phylum Streptophyta; class Magnoliopsida; order Caryophyllales; family Simmondsiaceae; genus Simmondsia; species Simmondsia chinensis. The sequence goes on along the minus strand of JAGTTD010000009.1, from coordinate 22,131,181 downwards.
TTAAGTCCTTACCATCTACTCTTAAATATGCTTTCTTAGGACCTAGTGAGAATTTACCTATGATTACCTCTTCTCAGTTATCTAGGGGACAAGAAGATGCATTGATGGTAGTGCTTAGTGATCATAGGAGTGCCATTGGGTGGTCTGTGGTTGATTTAAAGGGTATAGACCCTTCCATTTTCATGCATAGGATTTTTATTATTGGGAATGCCAGACCCTCTAGAGAGATGCAAAGGAGGTCAACCCTAACATGAAGGAAGTATTAAAGAAAGAGATTGTGAAATTGCTTAACATAGGTATCATTTACCCAGTTTCTGATAAGTAGGTGGATTAGCCCTATTCAAGTAGTTCCAAAGAAGTCGGGCATTATTGTGGTTAGGAGTAGTGATGGAGAGTGAGTTCCTACTAGAGAGACCATGGGCTGGAGATTTTGTACTGACTATTGGAAGCTTAACTCTCCCACTAAGAAGGGCCATTTTCCTCTACCATTAATTGATCAGATTTTACAGAGGTTAGCTGGTTAGAGTTTTTACTATTTTCTTGATGGATATTAAGGATATAACTAGGTAGCAGTCTACCCAGAGGATAAAGAGAATACAACTTTTATGCGCCCCTTTGGCACATTTGCCTGTCATAGGATGCCAATTGGTTTATATAATGTGCCCGCTACATTTTAGAGATGCATGATGTCTATCTTTTCTGACGTGGTAGGAAGATTTCTTAAGGTTTTCATGGATGATTTCTCTGTTTTTGGAGCTCTGTTTTTGGACCTCTGTTTGATGAATGTTTGCAGAATATAAGGCTTGTGCGGAAAAGATCTGAAGAAACCAATCTTGTTTTGAGTGGAGAGAAGACCCACTTTATGGTTCAAGAGGGAATGGTATTGGGTCATAGAGTGTCTAAGAAGGGTATTGAGGTTGAAAGGCTAAGGTAGATCTGATTGCTAACTTATCCCCTCCCTCAAATGTGAAGCAAGTTAGATCCCTTCTAGGTCATACAAGTTTCTATAGGGGATTCATTAAGGACTTTGGGAAGTTGGCCAGACCATTAACTAACTTACTAGTCAAGGAAACATCATTTCAGTTTGATGAGTCTTGCTCCAATGCTTTTCAAAAGCTTCGATCATTACATGTTTCGGCCCCTATAATGTAGCAGCTCGATTAGTCTCTTCCTTTTGAAATTATGTGTGATGCTTCTGATTTTGCTGTAGGTGTTGTCCTAAGTCAAAGAGTGAACAAAGTGCCTCAAATGTATAAGGAATGAAGTGACTATGTGTCTCATATTTACCCATCTTTTATTTGATATTTTAGCCTTTTTTTTCATATGTTAATTATCGTTATATCCTCACTTAGGCAATTTTAAAGTTTTATAGGTTCGAAGATTAAAGTTTTATAAATTGTCAAATTTTGGTGCAAAATTGGAGGCAAAATTGGATGCATAGGGAAATAAATTTATTCAATTAGAGATCTAGATGAGATCGTATGAGTCAAGACCGACCCGCACCTGCTCAAGCTCGACACCAATATGCACTTTGGCCCAATTGCCCACGTTACCTGGCACAGTACAATCTCCTCTAGCCTTAACACATGCACCAGACCTGCATCGAGCACATCATCCCTAGCAGACCCACATCACCGTCCTCTACACAGGCCCACGCTCATCGCAGCCCAACACCAGCTACGCATGACTCCAGCCCATTGTAAGCACCCGCATCCTTCACCACCAGGGTCCAGCAGCACCTTCCAGCCCGGCAGGCCTAGCTTCGACTCAGACCAATCACCCGTAGGTTTTCTGCAGCAGCGTAAGCCTTATAGGAGGAGCGTTTAAATTTGTCAGTGTTTTGATTCTGGGTAGGGGTTATTGATACCAAATTACTCAATCAATGCTCAAATTGACACAATAATTAGGCCTAAGGGATAGAAATTAGCGTTGTCCCATTGTGTTTGTATTGCTATTGTATATATGTAAGCTCATTGAATGGAGTTTTACAAGAGAAGGAGGGAGAGAAGACAAAGAAGAGAGTTAGCGAGAGAGAGAAATGGTACACTCATCAAGCATGGAAACCCTAGCATAACTAACTCTCCTATTTATAGCAAGTAAAACAAAATATTTAGAAAATATCTTAAGCTAATATGGCCAGCTCAAGGTTGAAGAAACGCGGGAAGCTAGCTGGCGCCAAGCATGGCAGGATAAGGAACAAAGCAGCTGGTGCCAAGACATGGATTAGCTTATGTTCGTATCAATGCTACCCCCTTGAGAAGATCCTCGTCCTTGAGGATCGAATGGAGAGTAATGAAGCTGGAAGTCATGAAGGAACTTCCAAGTTGCATCCTTTGGTGATTGGCCCACCCATTGAACCAGGACTTGAGTGGCAGCTAGGCGATGGTGCTTAACGAGTCTTCGGTCAGGGATGGTGAAAGGCTCGGCTGGAGCAGCAACCGGGGGCCAAACGTCAGGTAAGGGAGTGCTTGAAGCGAGAACTGAAAAGCACTTCTTTAGTTGCGAAACATGTACTATATGGTGGATGGATACATGGGCCAATAAATCTAGGTAATAAGCCACAACACCGACTTTATCAATGTTCCGAAACGGACCATAGAATAGGGGGGGTGAGCTTGTTGAATTGGCAAGCCACAACACTCTGTTAGGGGTGGAATTAGAGCTTGAGCCAGACTTATTCGCCAATTTGATACTTGTGGTCAACTCAATGACAGTCAGCTTGCTGTTTCAAGCGGTTCTTAGCCTGAAACAATTGGTGTTGAAGACAGCAAAAAGTATGCGATCCACGGCATCAACGGTGACTCGCTAGGTAAATAAGGGAGATGAACAGAGGCAGTTGGCTGTAGAGGAGCTCAAATGGAGTGGACTAAGCAGATGATTGGAATGAAGTATTGTACCACCATTCCGTGAGAGGAAGCCACTGATCCAAAGCCGGGGCTATTCACTGATCATGCAGCATAAGTAAGTCTCCAGATAGTAGTTGAGGACCTCTGTTTGGCCATTAGACTGCGGATGATATGAAGAAGAAAGGTTGAGGTGAGTGCCCAACCGAGAGAACAGTTCATGCCAAAGGAGGCTTGTGAAAATGGGCTCACGGTCGCTGATAATTGTCTCGGGCAGACCATGAAGATGATAGATGTGATCTAAGCAGAGTTTAGCAACACCCGCGGTGATATATGGGTGTGTGAGTGAGAAGAAATGGGCGTAGTCGTTAATCGGTCAACCATGACGAAGATAACCAAGCGACCCTTCAAAGGGGGAAACCTTTGATGAAGTCCGAGGAGATACTATTCCATATAGAAGTCGGAATCGGGAGAGGTTGGAGAATTCCAACAGGGGTGGATGTATCATATTTGGGATGTTGGCAGACGGAGCATTGGCCGATATAAGATTGGATGTCCTGGCAGAGACCCTTCCAATAGAATAATAGGTGGATCTAATGGGAAGTGGCATAAATGCAAGAATGTCCACCCTGGGTGGAGTCATGAAGCCATAGGAGGATATCTTGGCGAAGGTGTATGTCATCGCCAACAACTAGGCGGCCATTATAGCGTAACTCACCCTGATGCCAAGAATAACGAGGGTGGGACAAAGGTTTTGTTAGCTTATCGGAGATGATACTCGCCAATAGACAGTCGAAAGACGAAGATGCCTTCAAGTGGTTGAAGAAGTTAGATGAGATGGAGGAACAAGATGGAGGAGAGAGCCATGTGAAGGACCTCAGATCTGGATAGGCGAGAGAGAGCATCAGCGGCTCAGTTTTCAGAACCCTTCTTATAGATGATATCATAATCCAAACCAATCAGGCGGAAAGCCATAAATGTTGCAAAGAAGTAAACAAGCATTGTTAGAGCAAGAATTTGAGGCTATGCTGATTAGTGTGAATGATTAAGTGCCGTCTCGTAACATATTGCTCCCATTTCCTGTGGGCCAAAACAACAGCGAGTAATTCGCGTTCATAAACAGAAAGGCCTTGATGACGAGGAGTGAGAGTTATGTTGATATAAGCAACTGGCCTGCTGCGTTGCATGAGGACAGTGCCAATTCCAGTGCCCGAGGCGTCTGTTTCGATGGTAAAGGGCTGAGAAAAATCGAGAAAAGCGAGAACCAGAGCTGAAGTGAGGGTAAACTTCAAATGGCAAAAGGTGAGTTCAGCTTCCGAATTCCAAAAGAAGTTATCTTTCTTTAGTAAGTTAGTCAAGAGCTGGCCATGGCACCATAATGAGCAATGAAACTGCAGTAGCACCCTAAAAGACCCAAAAAGCCGAGAAGTTATTTTAAAGATTGGGTACGAGGCCAATTGGGGACAGTGTCTAATTTTTTGGGATCAACGAAGACGCCTTCCTTAGAAACAAAGGGCCCCAAATACTCAATGCAGGAGAGGCCAAAGGTGCACTTGGCACGATTGGTAGTAAGCCGATTGTGGCGAAGGATGTTAAGAACCACACGATGTGATCTAAGTGAGCAGCCCAAGTGCGGCTGTAAATCAGTTACTCATCAAAAAAGACAAGGACAAATTGGTGTAGAAAATGTCGAAACAAATTGTTCATGAGACCCTGAAAAGTGGACGGAGCATTTGACAACCCAAAGGACATCACAATGAATTCATAATGACCGGGGCGGGTCCTGAAAGCAATCTTTGCAATATCCTCAGTAAACATCTGGATTTTCCAGTAACCTGATTTGAGATCGATCTTGGAGAAAAACGCAGCACCGCCAAGCTCATCCAGAAGTTCCGTAATGATGGGGATCGGAAATTTGTCTTTGGCAGTCATTTTGTTGAGTGCCCTATAGTCAATGCATAGGCGCCACGACCCGTCCTTCTATTTGACAAGGACGATGGGAGATATGTAAAGTGAATTGCTGTTCTTAATGACCTTAGCAAGCAACATTTCCTTGATCAAAGTATTAATGATATCCTTCTGAAAAAGGGGGTACTACTACGGGCGGATGTTAACCGGATTAATGCCTTCTTTAAGCATAATGTGATGGTCAAAAGATTGGCGTGATAGAGGAAGTCTAGTTGAGGTGTCAAAGACATCAACAAACTCAGTAAGCAAGGCATGCATCTAAGGCGGTACTTCAGCAATAGATGAATCGGTGTGAACCGAGAAACGCATTGAGGGTGCAGTAGCCGGAGCCACTGAAATAACATAGAGTGAAGCAGAGGATGAGAGAATCGAAGATAGTGTGTGCTCCATTATAGCTTTTAGTGGAGTTGGGCGGATCCCCCAGAGAGTGCATCGCTGACCATGTAGGTTGAAAGACATGCAGAGGTTGGAGAAATTCCACAAGACGTCGCCCAAAGTATGAAGCCACTGAATACCAAGGACCATATCGTAGCCAGAAAGCAGAATGAGTAGCATGTCAGATTGGAAGGCGGCATCTTGGAGACGCCAACAGAAATTATGGAAAATTCCTGTACAAACGAGGGGCTTGCCATCACTGACAGTAGCAGATAGACGATTGGTGGTATCAATGTCGCAACCAACAGCTTGGCGAACCCGATATCTAAGAAGTTGTGGGTACTGCCACTAACAATAAGAATGCTAAATGAGCGGCGATGAAAGTGAACCTACACTTGCATCGTCTAACAATGAGGGACCCCTTCAAGAGCATGGATCTAAATATGCGGATCAAAAACTTGATTTGGGTCAGGCGGATCATTGTTGGCCGATGGCTGATTATCTTCATCCGCCTCAAGCCAAAACACACTAGCTCGATTGCGCATGGCGCACTCATGGCACGGGTAAAACATTCACGACAATAGAAACATAGATTAGAGGCTCAAAGATCATCCAATTCTGTGGGTGTTAACTGAGTTGACCCCAAGGTGCGGGCCTGAGCATGGCACCCCGGGCAGGTAACAAGAGAGCGGGTGGTCTTTGGGGTGGGAGGGCGGATAACATACAAGACAAACTCGGTAAGGGAAGTAACAGAGTTGATTTTAGTGGGCTTTTCCCTGTAATGTGATCCATATAAGCACAGTTAAGCTCCTGTTGCCTAGCAAGCGTAACGGCATCATGTATGGATCGCGGTTTAAACATAAGTACTTGACCCGCAATATCTTCTCGCAATCCGCGTAACAAGATGTGAATCATTTGGTCCTCATTCAACCCACGGTGGTTCACTAATGCCACACACTTACTTAATAAGGCATCAATAATGCCCTCTTGCCGAAAGTCTCATCAACTCAGTTAAGGGGTCATTAGTGGATTCCGGAAAGCGAGATCGAATCCGTGGGGCATAAGCGTCCCATGGAATGCAGACGCCAGGAGTTGAGCCACTCTTGGGCATCATCCTCCATTGAGACAATAGCTAGCATGACCTTCAATTCCTCCAGGGTTCCATCTAACACAAAGTACCTCTCACATCGCTGCAACCACCCATCTACACCCTTACCACTAAACCTCATAAAATCAATTTTAGTAAACCAAGTGGGTGCTTGGTAGTTACCTCCAGTGAATAGTGGTGCTTGGAAATTAGGAGGCGACATACGTGGAGGGGGCTGCTGAGGTTGTTGATGAGCTGGTACAGGGGTCGGCGTCAGGGGTGGTGGTGGGCAAGTGACCATTGGAGCCAAGCCGGTGTACTGGATTGAAAGCAAATCCAAAGTCTCACTGATTCTTGCCATGGTACGTTCCAGCTTTGTAAAACGCTGCTCATGAGCCTCTTCCCTCCCTCTCATCAAGACCTGAGATTAGGTTCCTTTAGCATGGCGGCCGCGATTGGGAGGCCGGGAGGACTGAATGGCAATGACGGTGGTGATGATTTTGCTCTAGCAGTGGTGAAATTGGCCGAGGAAGGAGTGCACTGATACCAATTGATACAAACTTACTCAATCAATGCTCAGATTTACACAACAATCAGGCCTACGGGATAGAAATCAGCGCTGTCCCATTGTGTTTGTTTTGTTATTGTATATGTGTAAGCCCCTTCAATGGACATTTACAAGACAAGGAGGGAGAGAAGACATAAAAAAGAGTTAGGGAGCGAGAGAAAAGGGTACACTCATCAAGCATAGAAACCCTAGCCCAACTAACTCTCCTATTTATATAAAGTAAAAGAAAATATCTAGAAAATATCTTGTGCGGATGTGGCCGGCTCACGGTTGAAGAAACGTGGGAAGCAAGCTGGTGTCAAGCAGAGCGGGATAAGGCGCAAAGCAGCTGGCGCTAAGAGATGGAATAACTTATGTTCGTATAAGTTATTCTCTATTTTTTTGACGACCGTACTTGCACTGCCTCCTCCTCTCTCTCAATTTTATTTTTATTTTTTCGTTAAGCTGGAACTGGAGAAAAATTAGCATGCGGACCAACATTAGTTTGTTCATCTTCTCTTTCATTGGTTCATCCTTGATAGAGAGCTAACTTGCTGTCTAGGATTGGATAAAGTTTTAGCCTTTTTTGCTTTTGTATTAATTTTAATTTTGGGTTAATTTGATTGTTTACATGAATTGTTTGATTGAGATAATTACTTTAAACTATTATGTTTTTATCATTTATTCAATTGATATTATTGAGTTTGTAACCTTTGATTATTGATGTAGATATTTATAAATTAATTCTTTATACTTGTAGCCATAGGATTAATTAATCAAGCAATAATATTTACCAAATTGTTAATTAAAGCGTATCTTTCTTATGCTTTAGTTAGATAGGGTCAATATGTGATAATTAACAGTATGTTAGGCAGAGCCTATCTTCCCCATGCTTTAGTTAGATAGGGTCAATACGTGATACTAACAACATCACCTTAGTATGTTGAAGCTTGTAGCCTAAACCACTACTCGTATGACAATCAATAATTCCAATCTAAGAGCTAATGCAAGATAATTGGCTAATGATGGATTCAAAACCCTAGGTTCCAATTTCATACACTTTCCCTATTAGAAGTAAAATACCATAGTTTAACTATCGTTTCTTTAGATTATCTAACACAAAATCTCTAAATTTTTCTCAAATAAATTTAAGTCATAGAATAATTTCACGTACTCTTGGTCCTTGTGGTTCGACACCCTCTTACCCTAGACTTCAATTTAGATTTGTTTGGTGGATAGGGTTTAATATTAAATTTTGATAGACGTAGAAAAACACATCAAGATTTTGGCGCCGTTGCCGGGGACTAGGCAACGTTCGTTGATTTTATTTTTGTGATTTTCTTTGATTCTTAACTTAGGATTTTTTGTTTTTTTAATTGTTATTGCCTCTTTTCCTTTAAAAGGTATTTTATTTTATTTCCTTTAAAAAAAAAGTCATTTTCATTTTTTCTTTTTGTTCGAAGCATTAATTGTTTTGCAATTTTCGCGCATACAATGATTTCAGCATAGATTATTACTTGTCTTTGTTTTTATGAGTTTTATTTGTCTGTTTTGTTGTTATTTTTGTTTGTTTTTCTAGTCTTAATTTGTAGTTTGACTTTGCTTCTTATGGTTGCTTATTTATGCACGATCGTCGCTCTTTGTTTCTTGACCTCACCATATTCGACCCTAAAATTGAAAGGACTTGAAGAGAAATTAGAACCCATCACCAAGAAAAATCCACTGGCACTATCTCTGATTTTTTAATGGCCGACGAACAACAACCACGTGCACCTTTGGAGTACTTTACTCCCATCACATACACCCCACCCTCATGCATTAGGTTGCCACCTATAGCCTAGCAGTTTGAGCTTAAGCCACAAACCATATAGATGCTTCCTTCATTCCAAGGCTTAGGCAATGAGAACTCGTATAATCATTTGGATAGTTTCAGGATTCCTAGTTTTAGTGATGATGCCATCGTACTTCATCTTTTTCCTTTCTATGTGATGGATAAGGCTAAGAATTGGTTAGGCACCTTGCTGTTAGCTTCCAATTAGGAATTGAAAGTCTAACCTTGTAGAAGAAAGAGTTAAGGTGAGAAGAGAAGTGAAAGGGGATGAGAATTAGAGAAAGAGATGAGAAAAGAGAGAATTCCAAAAGGAAATTCAGTTTATATTCATTGGATACTTGAATTACATGCTTAGGACCCTATTTATAGACATTTGGATACATTGCATCTAGCTAAAACTGAACTAAACCATCCTAACTGGTTTTGCCGCCAAAATTAGCAACCGCCACCAAGTTTGACCAGATTTGACCCTTAACAGCATTTGGCGCCTAAAATCTGACCCAACAAACATATAAAAGCTTACAACACAAAATTGAGACACTAACCAGCCAATACAAGCAAAAATTACAATTAAATTCTAATGATTCATAAATATCCCTCCCACTTGAGAATCTTCTTGTCCTCAAGAAGTAAAATTTGGGAATTGACTCTTCAAGAAATTGCAATTTTTCCAAGTCATCAAGCTCTTGTCCAAGTTGCACCAAGTCACCAACACCTCGTTGACAACACTGTGAACCTGCTGCAGTGACCTTTGGGCCTTAACCGCCACTGGCTGCAACACCAGCAATCCATTCGACTCTGCAACAGGAGGGTCCGGAGCAGTTGCAGCTCCCTTTTTAACCTGCTTTTTAAGTAGGAACACGTGAAACACGGGGTGAATATATGAATGCAAAGGTAAGTCTAGATTATAAGCAACATTGCCAATTTTCTCCAGAATTTTGTACGGGCCAAAGTATCGGGCACTTAGCTTGACATTACGCCTGACAGCTAAGGAGGACTGTCTATAAGGTTGCAATTTAAGGTAGACCATGTCACCGACGTCATAGCTTTTGTCTACCCTTTTCTTATCTGCATAATACTTCATCTGAGCTCGAGCTTGTTGGAGATTGTCCTTAAGCACTTGCGTAAACTGTCTCCTCTGCTGCACTAATTCTGTTGCTGCAGAATTAGTGTTTCCCGGTAGTTGGAGCACCATAGGTGAAGGAGGTGGGTAGCCATACAAAGCTTGGAAGGGTGAAGTGCCAATTGATGTATGTAAGTGAGTGTTGAACCAAAACTCAGCCAACGAAAGCCAATGATTCCACTCTGTGGGCCTTAAGAAGACCATACTTCGAGGTATTGCTCCACACATTGGTTGACTCGTTCAGTTTGGCCATCTGTTTGAGGATGATATGAGGAACTAAGTGCCAATGTGGTGCCCATCAACTTGAACAACTCCCTCCAAAAAGTGCTTGTGAAGATCTTGTCTCGCCCTGACACAATGGATTGAGGCAATCCATGTAATTTGTAAATGTTGTCAAGGAAGATCCTTGCCAATTTTTCAGCAGTAACAGGTCGAGTAAGAGCAATGAAATTGCTTTACCTGATGAAACGATCCACCACTACCCATATGACCTCCTTGCCTTCGGATTTCAGCAATCCTTCAATGAAATACATGCTAATATGAATCCAAGCTCCATCCGGAATAGGAAGAGGTTGAAGGAGTCCTTTGTATCGATGATCTCCCAACTTCGTTTGTCGGCATACTTCACAAGATTTCACATAATCACTCACATTTTTTTTCATGCACGGCCATGTCAAGTGTGCTTTAATTCTTTGATAGGTGCCTTCTACACCAGCGTGACCTCCCTAAGCAGCATCGTGTGAGGCTTGGATGACTTGTTTTCTCAAATCAGTGGCAGAACACACGAACAGCTTGCCTTGGATTCGAATCAGACCTTTTTGTACTGTAATTTTAGCACCTACAGCAGCGTCTTCAGCACCTACAGCAGCGTCTTTTGCATCTGAATTAAGTACAGCAGTAGCTGGTTTCTCCTGAGCAAAAAGATCTCCCTCATAGGACTTATGTAGCTCTTCCACCCATGAAGGTACCACCACGGAAATAGCAATGCAATTACCCTGATCAGCATCTTCAAAACGCCTTGACAGTGCATCCGCAGCTACGTTTTCCTTGCCACTTCTATACTCGATGTCATAATCAAGGCCTAGCATCTTCATGAGACCTTTCTTTTGAATTCTCATCACGATCTTTTGTTCAAGGAGATACTTGAGGCTTTGGTGATCCGTTCGAATGATGAACTTGTGACCCTCTCATTTCTCCACGGCCAAGAGAATTGCAAGGTACTCCTTTTCATAAGTCGACATAGCCTGATGTTTGGGACTTAAAGCTTGGCTCAAGTAAGCAATAGGCCTTCCTCCTTGAGAGAGAACAGCCCCAATACCAGTACCACTTGCATCGGTCTCCAAAATAAAGCTTTCGGTGAAGTTTGGCATTACCAAAACCGGTGCAGCACACATTGCGGCTTTAAGGGCTTCAAATGCAGCTTGTGATCTCTCATTCCATGCAAAAGCATCCTTCTTCAAGAGTTCCATCAAAGGTTTGGCAATAGAACCATAACCCTTAATAAATTTTCTATAATACTCGGTCAAGCCCAAGAAACCTCTCAATTGCTTCAAGGTGATCGAGATTGGCCATTCTTGCATTGCACGGATCTTGTTAGGATCAGTAGATACTCCCTCTTGAGAGATGACATGGCCCAAATACTCAATCTTACTTTGAGCAAATGAACATTTGGACAACTTTGCAAAGAATTTGTGTTATCGCATCAAAACGAACACTTGACTGAGGTGAGTGAGATGAGCTTCGTATGTTGAGCTACAAATCAGTATATCATCAAAGAAAACGAGCACTGACTCCCTCAGAAAAGGCTTGAAAACATCATTCATGGCTGCTTGAAAAGTGGCCGGGGCATTTGTTAAACTGAAAAGCATAACAACGAACTCGAAATGGCCATGGTGAGTTTGAAACGCTGTCTTGTAGATATCCGGCTCGAGGACCCTGAATTGATGATATCGTTGCCTCAAATCAAGCTTTGAAAGAAGCATGCTCCATGTAGCTCATCAAGCAAGTCGTCTATGGCCGGAATGGGGAACTTGTCATTCACGGTTGAAGCATTCAACCCACGGTAGTCAATACACATTCTGGCCAACCCATCCTTCTTTTTCATGAGGATCACAGGGGAAGTAAAAGGAGTACAGCTCGGTCTAATGAAGCTCATGTGAAGAAGCTCCTCAACCTGCCGCTCAATCTCTATCTTTTGGCCATGTGGGTATCGGTATGGCCTAATCTTAAACGGTTCAGCATTTCCACACAAAGGAATGGCATGGTCTGCACTCCTTTGAGGAGGAAGAGTCCTAGGCTCCCCAAAAAGGTCCCCAAATTCATCAACTAAGGTCTGAACTTAAGGACGAATGTCCTGTTGCAGCTCTACCGAGGCTACCATGAACAATTGACCAATCCATTGCATTGCCTTCTTCTTGATTCCATCTTGCACTCGTTTGCCATCAATCAACTTGAGCTGAGCTTCCTCCGAAATGCCATTCAAGGATACCTTGGTGCCATGAACCTCAAATGCCACGGTCATCTTATCAAAATCAAACACAACCGGATTGAAGGTTCTCATCCAATCCAACCCTAGCACCATATAGCAACCTCCCAAAGGAAGAACTCTGAAATCAAAGGTGAATTGATGATCTTGCATAGACCATGGAAATGCTAAGCACTTGTTTTGAGTTGTCAATGAGTTGCCATCAGCCACCATCACCGCCAAGGGATGAGTTTTGGTCACTTCATGCTTAAACTTCTTAATCAACTTTGGATCAATGAAGCTATGTGTACTCCCACTGTCAATAAGGATAATGATGAAATGTTTTCCAGCCTTTCCTCTAATTTTGATAGTGTTATGAGCTCCACTACCGGTTAAAGCCTTCGTTGATATCTCTACTTCATCCTCACTCAAATGCTCTTGTGAAGAATAGCCAACACTGTCAATTTCTGCAGCAGAGTGTTCACTGCCAGATTCTGCTTCAGCACGGGTCCCTTTAGCACACATTAATGCTTGTGTTTTGCACCTATGACCAGGCTGATATGGTTGGTTACAATGAAAGCAAAGTCTTACCGAACTTCTGTCAATAGCACGCTTAAAACCAGCACCAGAATTTGCTCTCGGTTGTGGTTTGAACTTGCTGCTAGACTGCTTAAACTTGTCACTCGGTTGGACTTGAGTAGCTTCAATCAATTTTACCTTGTTATAAGCACTTGACAAAGTCTTAGGACCAATGGCTTTTACCATATTTTTGATCCTAGGCTTTAATCCACTCATAAAGCAAGAAACATAATATGACTCAGCATCCTCCGGAGCCATAGACAAAACTGATAGCAAGTTGGCTCTTAAGTTCTCAAACCTAAGCATATACTCTCTCACGGTTGATGTTTGAGATAATTTGTTAAAGTTATCCACAGCATCCGTTGATTAACCTTCTCCATAACGTTTACACATTTCTTCTACGAATTGTCCCCAAGAAAGATTCGGTTTGCTCTTTAACAAACTATAATACCACACCTCATGGTCACCATGTAAATGCACCGCAGCTAGTTGGAGTTTTTCATCATCAGGTATGTTATAATACAGGAAGTAATGGTCACACCTTCTCAACCATGATTTCGGTTGCTTTCCATCAAAAAGATCGATTTCAACTCTTGGCTATCTGTAATTACCACTCCTTCCACTAGATATAGTGTCATTGCTCACTGTCCTACGCTGGTACTGTCGATCAGGAGGTCTTTCTAGATGTTCGAGCTCATCAAAATCAGTTCTGCGCTGCCAAGCTGAATTCTGTGGCCTGTTACTGCGGTCTGCATTCAAAGCCTCAGGTCTGCAATGTACTTGTCCAGAGGCTCGAGCCTGATTATCTACATCAATTGAGGTTGAAAGGATTGATTTTCAGCTTATCTGATGTTAATTGAAGGTCCTACAGTCGGCTGCACTATCGGAGATTTGCCTCGGTTCCTCACCAGAATTTCAGGCCTGTCAACATTATCTTCTAGCTGATCGGTCTCCCTCTGATGAAAGATCTGACTTGCAGGCTTCAAGATCGCATCAACACTTGATTCTCTTTGTTTATTAACCTGATCTTGCAATTTTTCAATTTTCTCTTCAATTTGTTGCAGCCGTTCTTCCTTATTCGAGTCTTTATCCAAAATCAACTTCAACATTTGCTGAATGCTATCATTCCTCTGCATATTCTCGAGATGCCACCGATCAAACTTAGCATTCATCTCGATTTGCTGCTGATCAAACTTAGCAATCAACTCGATTTGCTGTTGATCAAACTTACATTCAGCTGTTCGAACTTGTCATTCAACTCCCGGTGATGATCACTTGATACATTAGCACCAAAACTTGTAACTGCAGCAACAAAATCCATTCTAGAACCAGGTGCCCTAGCACCTCCAGCTCAAGATCTTGTTCTTACACCATCGATCATGTTTTCCTTTGATTTAGCCATCCTCAATCAATCATTTGATTGCTTGAACTAGCTCTGATACCAATTGTTAGCTTCCAATTAGGAATTGAAAGTCTAACCTTTTAGAAGAAAGAGTTAAGGTGAGAAGAGAAGTGAAAGGGGATGAGAATTAGAGAAAGAGATGAGAAAAGAGGGAGAATTCCAAAAGGAAATTTAGTTTATATTCATTGGATACTTGAATTACATGCTTAGGACCCTATTTATAGACATTTGGATACATTGCATCTAGCTAAAACCGAACTAAACCATCCTAACAGGTTTTGCCGCTAAAATCAGCAACCGCCACCAAGTTTGACTAGATTTGACCCTTAACAGCATTTGGCTCCTAAAATCCGACCCAACAAACATTTAAAATCTTACAACACAAAATTGAGACACTAGCCAGCCAATACAAGCAAAAATTACAATTAAATTCTAACGATTCATTACACTTGCCTAGTGGAACAATTAGTACTTGGACTCAAATGTAACAAGAATTTCTTAAGAAGTTCTACCCCATTAGTAAGATCAACACTACTAGGAGAACCATTAACACCTTTGCCCAACTTTCGAGTGAAGATGTTAACTACCAAAACTTAGATTGATAGCTAACCTTGTGGAAGAGAGAGATAAGATGAGAAGAGAATTGAAAGTAGATGAGAAGTAGAGAAATAGATGAGAAATAGAGAGGATTTCCCAAAAGGAAATCAGGTTGTTATTCATTAAAATTGATGATATTACAAGCATTAGATCTATTTATAATAGATCTTGGAACAATGCATCAAAGCACACACAATACTAACCGCTATAACTAACTTTTATGCCTAAATCAAGCAAGCCGCCTCATTTGACCGATATTGACTTTAATACCTGATTTTGGCGCCAACCAACCAGCATTACAAACAATTAAAGATCAATTACAATCGAAATACTAACTGATTTATAGCATTCCCCCCCTCTTGAGAAGCTCCTTGTCCTCAAGGAGAATAGCTCGGAAATTGGTTCTTCAAGAATGTAGGATTCTCCCATGTGACGACATTCTTATCCAAGTTCAACCACCTCACTAAAAGCTGCTGAAAAGCGCCAGTACCAGCTGCGATCTTGCTCGGCTTCTTGACAGCTACTGGTCCCAGCAGTAATGCTCCATTTTCCCCTACTTCCGGTGGAGTTTGTGAGCCTTTAACACCCTTCTTGACCCGCTTTTTTAATAAAGAAACATGGAACACCAGGTGAATGCATGATTGTGGCGGTAAATCAAGTTTATAAGCAACATTGCCGATCTTCTACAAGATTTTGTAAGCACCAAAGTAACGGGCACTTAGCTTGACATTTTTCCTGACAGCCAATGAGGACTGTCTATAGGGTTGTAATTTTAGGTAGACCATGTCTCCAACTTTATAAGCTTTGTCTACCCTCTTCTTGTTAGCATAAAATTTCATTCGAGCACGAGCTTGATGAAGGTTGTCCTTAAGAACCTAGAGCATCTGCTGCCGCTGCTGTACCAGGTCCCCTACTGCAGATCCGGACTGATTTGGCTGTTGCAGCAACATTGGAGAGGATGGTGCATACCCATACAATGCTTAAAAGGGAGAAGTGCCAAGGGAAGCATGGAAATGGGTATTGAACCAATACTCCGCTAACGAAAGCCATTAATTCCACTCTCGAGGCCGTGAGAAAACCATACTCTGAAGATATTGCTCAACACACTGATTGACTCGCTCTGTTTGACCATCCGATTTGGGATGGTATGATGAACTGAGTGCCAAGGTTGTGCCCAACAATCTGAACTGTTCTCGCCAAAAGTTGCTTGTAAAGATCTTGTCCCTATTAGAGATAATGGATTGGGGCAATCCGTGCAACTTATATATGTTGTCTAAGAAGCTTTTAGGCAACCTTTCAGCTGTAACAGGTCGAATCAATGCTATAAATAAGTATATTTGGTGAAACGATCCACCACGACCCAAATTACTTCCCTACCATCGGACTTGGGAAGTCCTTCTATAAAATCCGTACTTATGTTGATCCAAGCACCCTCCAGAATTGGTGGTGGCTGCAAGAGTCCCTGATGTCGATGATCCCCCAACTTGGTTTGTTGACACACCTCACAAGACTTAACAAAATCGGATACAACTTTCTTCAAACCGTGCCAACTGAAATATGCCTTAACTCGTTGATAAGTACCTTCAACCCCGGAATGTCCACCCCAAGCTGAATCATGTGAAGCCTTCACTATATGATCCCTCAAATCAGTCGAGGTGCCAATGTAAATCCTGTTCTGCACACAGATAATTCCTCCCTGCACAAACACACCAGCTTCGTTGTCAACACTGGCAGTGCCTTTCACCGTTGCTGTGGCCACGATTTCCTGAGCAAAAGCGTCCCCTACATAAGATTTGTAAACTTCATCCATCCAAGAAGGTAAAAGAACTGATAATGCTCCACAAAAATCCTGCTCATGGTCCTCAAATTTCCTTGACAAAGCATCGGTAGCCTGATTTTCTTTTCCCCTTTTGTACTTGATTGCATAGTCAAGCCCAGTAACTTCATCCATCCCTTCTTTTGGATTCTTGTCACTATTTTTTGCTCCAAGAGGTGCTTAAGGCTTTGATGATCTGTCCGAATAATGAACCTATGCCCATCTAAGTAATGCCTTCATTTCTCAATTGCGAGGAGAATAGCCAAATACTCATTTTCGTAAGTGGCCATGGCTTGATGTTTAGGACTTAGAGCCTGACTCAAATAAGCAATTGGTCTTCCATTTTGTGAGAGAACAGCCCCACAACCAGTGCCGCAAGCATCTGTCTCCAAAATGAAGTCCTCCGCAAAATTCGGCATAGCTAATACCGGGGCTTTACACATGGCAGACTTGAGGGCATCAAAAGCTTCTTGTGCCTTTTCACTCCACTTGAATGCATCCTTCTTAAGCAGCTCAGTTAAGGGCTTTGCAATGGACCCATAACCATTTATGAACTTTCTATAATAACCGGTCAACCCCAAGAACCCTCTCAATTTCTTCAATGTCATGGGAGTTGGCCAATCTTGCATAGCTTGCACCTTGGAAGGATCGGTAGAGACACCTTTGTGAGAGATAATATGGCCTAAATATTCAAGCTTGGATTTAGCAAAGGAGCACTTTGATAACTTGGCAAAAAATCGGTTCTGCCGCATCACAAGGAAAACTTGTCCAAGGTGATTTAGGTGATCTTCAAACGACAAACTGTATACTAAGATGTCATCGAAGAACACCAACACTGATCTCCTCAGGTCAGGCTTGAAAATGTCATTGATAGCTGCTTGGAATGTGGCCGGAGCATTCGTTAAACCGGAAGGCAAGACAATGAACTCAAAATGCCCATGGTGTGTCTGAAAAGCTGTCTTGTAAATATCCAGCTCGAGAACTCTAATTTGATGATATCCCTGCCTTAAGTCAAGCTTAGAGAAGAAGTGTGCTCCATATAACTCATCGAGCAAGTCGTCAATAACAGGGATAGGAAATTTATCCTTCACTGTCAAAGAATTCAGCCGACGATAATCGATGCACATGCTAGTCGTGCCATCCTTCTTCTTAACAAGAATCACGGGATAAGCATAGGGACTATGGCTAGGTCTAATGAAGCTCATTTGCAACAACTCCTCAACCTGCTTCTCGATCTCTGTTTTTTTGGCATGAGCATAACGATATGGCCTGATTTTCACCGGATCTGAATTAGCTCGAATCGGTATGGCCAGATCAACACTTCTTTGGGGAGGAAGACTCCTTGGTGGCTTAAAAATATCCTCAAACTCCTCGAGCAAAGTATGAACTTTAGGCTGTAGGTCATGCTGCAGATCTATAGGAGAGATCATGAACAATTGTTCCAACCATTGTATTGCATTCTTCTTGGTGCTACCATGTAAGCTTTTGCCATTGATCAATTTCAGCTGAGCATGGTCTGAAATCCCATGTAATGTGACCCTTTTGCCATGAACTTTGACGGACACTATCATCTTATCAAAATCAAACAACATCGGATTAAAAGTCCTCATCCAATCCACTCCAAGCACCATATCACAACCTCCGAAAGGGAGAACTCTAAAATCAAAAGTGAATTTATGGTCTTGCATAGACCAATGAAATGATTGGCACTTGTTTTGAATGGTAATTGAGTTGCCATCTACTACCATTACGGCCAAAGGATGTGTTTTGATGATTTCAGGCTTCACCTTCTTTACCAACTTGGGATCGACAAAGCTATGTGTGCTTCCGCTATCCACAAGAACGGTAATGGAAATTTTTCCTGCTTTCACACCAATGCGTATGGTGTTGTGAGCACCACTCTCGGTAAGAGCCTTCATTGAAATCTCAACCTCATCCTCAAACAACTCATCATGTGAATCTAGCCCCAAGCTGTCATCTACAGACCCTGTACCATCCGATGTGGCTAACTGCATCTATAACATAACCGTGTAGATCTCTTGTCCACTGATCGGCCAGCCTTGTTGCTTGATGAATCCCATTGATGAGGCTTTAAATTACTACTCTTGAATCTACTTTTATCACTTGAAGATACAAGTGTAGCCTCAATCAATTTTGCCTTATTATAGGCTTTGGACAGAGTCTTTGGCTCAATGGCCTTAACCAAATTCTTAACTCTTGGATTTAATCCACTAATAAAGCTTGAAACATAATATGCTTCGGTAGAATGTGGATTAATGGCTATCATACTAGCACGCAAGTTCTCAAATCTGATCATGTACTCCGTCACTGTAGATGTTTGATAAACCTTATTAAAGCTATCAACAACATCACTTGAGTCCTCTTCACCATACCTCTCACACAGCTCTTCCACGAATTGGTCCCAAGAAAGACAAGGATTACTCCTCAAGACACTATAAAACCATACCTCGTGGTATCCATGAAGATGCACTGCAGCTAGCTCTACTTTTTCAGCTTCATTGATGTTATAAAAATGAAAGTGCCTTTCACAACCCCTCAACCAAGACTCAGGCTGTTTTCCATCAAATGGCTCGATTTGCACCCTTGGTTGTCTGTGAACATGACTTCTACCAGCAGATGAAGCATCATGACTCAAGGATCTCTACTGTTGTTGCAAATCAGGAGGTCTGTTCTGTTGATCAAGGTCATCGGATGAACTTCTTTGATGAACATTCAAATTTGGTGGCCTGTTATGCGGACCTGAACTATGGCCATAAGATCTGAATTGGCCTGGACCTGCATTTTGATCATGATTGCCTCTAGCAATCTCAACTACTGGAGGTCAATCATCCACTGATCGGATATGAATAGAAGGACCTGCCTCAGCCTATATCTCAGGAGATTTGCCACGGTTACTGTCCAGATTCACATTTCTATCCAAATGTACCTGCGGTTGAGCCACTTCAGTTGGAGGAATAAGCTGACTTGCAGGCTTTAGGATCACATTAACAGGTAATTCTCCTTTTTTCTTGACCTGATCTTGCAGATTCTCCAACCTTTCCTCCAATTTCCTCAATCGATCATCATTTTTTTGTTGATTTATTAACTGCATTTGTTGAATTCTCGAGAATAGGCGCTTCTCAGATTGTAATTGTGAATGAGTGATCAATTCCTTCATCTGATCAATCATGACATACTCCTTTAGAGTGTTCGAACTAGCCACAGCAGCATAGGGCACTTCTGGTTGAACGGCTGAAGCAACATTGCCTCCACCAGCACCCGATCGTGTCCTAATTCCTTCAGCCATGCTTTGATTCTTTTCCTTCGACTTTGCTAGCTCAATTCAAGCAATAGACAACTAAAACCAGCTCTGATACCAATTGTTAACTACTAAAACCTAGATTGATAGCTAGCCTTGTGGAAGAGAGAGATAAGATGAGAAGAGAATTGAAAGTAGATGAGAAGTAGAGAAATAGAAAGGATTTCCCAAAACGAAATCAGGTTGTTATTCCTTAAAATTGAAGATATTACAAGCATTAGATCTGTTTATAATAAATCTTGGAACAATGCATCAAGACACACACAATACTAACCGCTATAACCAACTTTGGCGCCTAAATCAAGCAAGCTGTCTCATTTGACCGATATTGACTTTAATACTTGATTTTGGAGCCAACCGACCAGTAACTAACAATCAAATTACAACTTAACAGCACACAACACATTACAAACAATTAAAGATCAATTACAACTGAAATACTAAATGATTTATAACAGAAGAGTTTCATAAGACTTAGGATTGGTTTAGGGAACTTTTACAAGCGTGTCCACATCATGCTATCCCTAAATGGCAACTGGCCTAGAATTTTTACTATGGGATGAATGAAAAGGGTCAACAGACTATCGATGCTTCTTATGGTGGTCAGCTCCTTAGGAAGAATGAGCACGAGGCATGGAAACTTTTTGAACATTTGAATGAGAACTCACAACAGAATTCCGCACATGCACGTTTAAATGCTGCTGGATTAAATAGAAAAGGAGTGCATGAAATTGCTCACACTTTAATCTTAGATAAGAAAGTGGACTCTCTTAACTCTTCTATGGAGCAGCTTACTTCCTTATTTAAGATGACATTGACTCCCTCTAATGTGTCTAATGTTTCAAACATGTATGGTGCTTGTTCTACATGTTCTAGTGTTTCTCACTCTACCCTTGATTGACCCTCGGCTTCATCTTTTGCTGAGCAGTCGCAGGAACATGTTAATGCAGCCTAAGGATTTTTAAGGAACAATCCATACTCGAACACGTACAATTCGGGCAGGAGGACTCATCCAAACTACTCCTGGAGGCGAGGAGAAGGACAATTCGTGCCACAACAACTAAATCTACGACCTTAACAATCTGGTATGTCAGGACTTCTCAATTTTCAATCGCAAGGGTATGCTTCTAAATACTCTCGAACTTTTAATTTGAGATTTAATTCAAATTTTGAAGAGAAGTTCTTGAGTGCACTGCAGGTTTTAGAAGCTAATTCTCAACTCCTCCACTCTAATACACAATCTATTTAAAAGCTAGAAACCCAACTAGGTCAGCTAGCTAATGTTTTTTGTGAGAGAGATGAGTGAAGACCCCCTAGCCAAGCCATAGAGAACCCTAGGAACAATGTGAGGCAAGAAAACTATCGTCCCTATCAAGAACAAGCTAAGTCCATTGTAGTGTTGAAAAGTGGGAAAGAAGTTGATAATGAGGTGAGTGTTGAGAGTGAAGTATCCATGAGTGGTGAGGGAGAAGAGAAGAGCGATTAAAGAGAGAAGCAGACCAATAAGGTCGCACACCCTTCCCCCATTTCCTAAAGCCTCTGATCTTCCTTCCTCATATAAACCTAAAGTGCCCTTCCCTCATGCTTTATTTGCACCACATTCAAATGCGAAGGACAAGAAGTGGGAAGACATTTTGGAGACATTTAGTCAAGTAAGATAAACATTCCCCTTCTTGATGCGATCAAACAGATCCCGGCCTATGCGAAGTTCATTAAGGGCCTACTGAACCGAAAGAGGCAATCTAGAGCACATCTACCTAAGAAGGTATTTTTAGACAAGCAATAAGTTTCATTCTGAAGTGTGACACTCTGATTAAGTACAAAGACCCTGGTGTCCCTACCATCTCTTGTTCACTTGGAGACTACCCGATTAATAGGGCTTTACTGGACTTAGGAGCGAGTGTTAACCTTATTCCTTACTCGGTTTATGAGAAGTTAGGCCTGAGAGAGTTGCACCCAACCACGGTGACCTTGTAATTGGCAGATAGATCTACTAGGATCTCCCGTGGTGAGTTTGTTAATGTGTTAGTGAAGGTAGACAAAGCCCTATTTCCTGCTAATTTTCTCGTGCTTGATACAGAACTTTCTAGTCATTCAAAAAACCATATCCCCGTCATTCTAGGTTAGGCTTTCTTAGCCACAACCAATTCCTCCATCAATTATAGATTAGGGGTAATGGATATTAGTTTTGCAAACATGATTACTAGGTTGAACATTATTAAGGCTTCGTTGTCACCACTAGTGAGGATGAGTAGGAACATTTCTGTGTGAATGCTATCGACGACCTAGTAGACCAAACACTCCCCTCTATCCTAGTCGATGATTCCCTTGAAAGAGCGCTAGCGTACGACTATTTTGATGATTTTGAAGTTGAGAACCACATTAGGGAGATGAATGATTTGCTTGAGTTTTGTGCTCCCATAGAGACTTATCATTGGTTGTCAAAAGTGGAACCCTTACTTACACTTTTTGTTTCTCCTGCTTGGCCTTCCATAGTTTTACCACCCAAACTTGAACTTAAGTCCTTGCTATCTAATCTTAAGTATGCTTTCTTAGGACTTGATGAGACTTGACCTGTGATTATCTCTTCTCAGTTGTCTAGGGGACAAGAAGATGCATTGATGGTAGTGCTTAATGATCAAAGGAGCACCATTGGGTGGTCTTTGGCCAATTTTAAGGGTATAGACCCTTCCATTTGCATGCATAGGATTTTTCTTGATGAGAATACTAGACCCTCTAGAGAGATGCAAAGGGGGTTGAACCCTAACATGAAGGAAGTGGTAAAGAAAGAGATTGTGAAATTGCTTGACGAGGGTATCATTTACCCAATTTCTGATAGTAGGTGGGTTAGCCCTATTCAGGAAGTCCCAAAGAAGTCAGGCGTTAATGTAGCTAGGAGTAGTGGTAGAGAGTTAGTTCCTACTAGAGAGGCCACAGGCTGGAGAGTTTGTATCGAATATAAGAAGCTTAACTCTACCACTAGGAAGGACCATTTTCCTCTAGCATTCATTGATAAGATTTTATACAGGTTAGTTGGTCAGAGTTTTTACTGTTTTCTCGATGGATATTCAGGATATAACCAGGTAGTAGTCTACCCAGAGGATTGGGAGAAAACAACTTTTACTTGCCCCTTTGGCACATTTGCCTATCATGGGATTCCATTTACTTTATGAAATGACCCCTACATTTCAGAGATGCATGATGTCTATCTTTTTTGTTATGTTAGACATATTTTTTAAGGTTTTGATGGATGATTTCTCTATTTTCGACCTTTGTTTGATGAATGTTTGCAGAATTTAGGCTTGTGGTAAAAAGATATGAAGAAACCAATCTTATTTTAAGTTGGTAGAAGAGTCACTTTATAGTCCAAGAGGGAGTGGTATCAAGTCATAGGGTGTCTAAGAAGGGTTTTGAGGTTGATTAGGCTAAGGTTAATATGATTGCTAACTTACCCCCTCCCTTAAATGTGAAGCAAGTTAGATCCTTTCTAGGTCATGTAGGTTTCTGTTGGAGATTCATTAACGACTCTGGGAAGTTAACCAGACCGCTGACTAGCTTGCTAGTCAAGGGAACATCATTTGAGTTTGATGAGTCTTGCTCCAAAGCTTTTCAAAAGCTTCGGTCATTACTTGTTTTGGCCCCTCTTTTGTAGCCACTCGGTTACTCTCTTCCTTTTGAAATTATGTGTGTTGCTTCTGATTTAGCTACAGGTGATGTCCTAGGTCAAAGAGTGAACAATGTCCCTCATGTCATTTATTGTGCTTGTAAAAATCTTAATGATCCCCAACGTCATTACACCACCACTAAAAAGGAGTTGCTAGCCATTGTTTTTGCTCGTAAAAACTTTCGTTCCTATCTTCTAAGGTCGAAAGTCCTTGTCTATTCTAACCATTCTGCATTGAAATATTTTCTCTCAAAGAAAGAAACCAAACCTAGGCTCATTAGATGGATTCTCCTTTTAGAAGAGTTTGACATTGAGATAAGAGATAAGAAAGGTGCGGAGAATGTGGTAGCAGACCACCTTTCTTGGATTTACTTTAACCATCATGATCTATCTGTTGCATTGTATGACTGTTTTCCTGATGAGTAGCTTTTAGTTGTCTCCCTTTCACATGGTCCTTGGTTTGCAGAAATTGTTAACTTTCTTACTACCGGTAAGATTCCATCTACTTGGTCAAAGCATGAAAAGGATTGGTTTTACTCTCAAGTAAAACACTTTTATTGGGATGACCCAGACCTATTTAAACATTATGCTGACCAGGTAATTCGCAGGTGTGTTCCAGAGTGTGAGTATCATATCATTTTATCTTTTTGTCACTCATATGCAAGAGGACACTTTGGAGGTTGTAGGACTGCTGCAAAAGTCCTACAATGTGGTTTTCATTAGCCTACTTTATTTAAGGATGCTCACGAGTTTGGTCTTGCATGTGAGCGTTGTCCGCGCACAAGGGCAATGACACATCGAGACATGATGCCTTTGAACCTCATTTTGATCATGGAGATATTTGATGTTTGGGGTATTGACTTCATGAGACCATTTCCCCCATCCTTTGTATTTGTTTACATACTCGTAGGGGTTGACTATGTGTCTAAGTAGATTGAGGCTATACCTACTAAGACTGATGACCACAAGGTGGTCATGCAATTTGTCTAGGACCACATTTGAACCCCTTTGGTATCCCCAGAGCGCTCATTAGTGATGGTGGTAGTCACTTCATTCGTAGGTCATTTGAGGCATTTCTTAGGAAGTACCCAGTGCATCATAAGATTGCTGCCCCATGTCATCCCCTAACTGGTGGTCAAGTAGAGCTTTCAAACCATGTGATCAAGTCTATGCTTGAGAAAATGGTTCATCCTGATAGGAAAGATTGGTCACTTAGGTTGAATGATATTCTTTGGGCATATTGCACCGCCTACAAGACCCCACTTGGCATGTCACCCTATAGGCTGGCCTTTGGTAAGGAGTGTCATTTACCGGTTGAGTTAGAGCACCGTGCTTATTCCGCCACTAGGGCTTTGAATTTTGATTTGGACCAAGCCAGTTCTAACTGAAAGCTTTAATTGGGGGAACTTGAGGAGTTGAGAAATGAAGCCCATAAGAACGCAAAGATTTATAAATCTAAAACCAAGGCTTTCCATGATAAATATATATTGAGGAAAACTTTTGTTCCTAATCAAAAGGTTTGGCTTTTTAATTCTAAATTGCGTCTCTTTTCTAGTAAGTTGAGGCCAAGGTGGGATAGTCCTTTTGTGGTTAAGCTGGTGTACCCCTCGAGTGCCGTTGAGATATGCCATTGAGATGATGGTCGTGGGTTCACTATAAATGGTCAATGGCTTAAACCTGTAGTTGAGTTGGATGGCATTGTTGATCTACAGCTTGTCGAAGTTATCTCTTTAGTTGACACCATGAGTGATACTTGATCTTCATTGGACCCACTGCACTTGGCTGAAGGCATAAAACTTAGCGCTACTAGGAGGCGGCCTAGGTCTATTAGTTCTTGTTTTTAGTTTTGTTTTTGAATTAATTAGTTGCTTGGAGGTTTGTTTCTCTCTTTTTTAGGTTCTTGTCCCGTGTTGGAGGAGTCATACATGTTCGTTCACGCCCATTCATGATCATTGCTTTGTCAAGTTGTATCGTTCCATCTCACTTCTTTCTTGTGCTTTAATACTCTATGCTATCGCATTGAGGACAATGCATCATTTAGGTGTGCGGGTGAGGCTCATTTGCATGTGCTCATTTTTGGTCAAATTTTTAACATTTTTGTTCAGTTGAGGGTACATTATAACCTTTTAGCCAAGTTTTTCCTCGATCGATGTATATGTTTTGATGATGGTGGGATTAATTGTCTACTTCGTTGAATTGATTTCATGAAATTAAATAATTATACTCCATACTTGTTAGTGAGTATTGTCAATCATTGTTGATATTAATGGGCTCTACCCATGCCGCTGACATATTCACTATGCACATGACTTTTGTGTTGTGGGAAATCTAAAAATTTTGAGAAAACAATCATATATGTCTTCAGTTTTGCAGGCATGCCCTATTGGCTTATCCCAATCTTTTCCTCTTTCTTTTCTGTCGAATTTTTGGACTTTGGTTTGGATTTTTAATTCTATATTGCATCTCTTTCCTAGTAAGTTGAGGTCAAGGGGGGATGGTCCTTTTGTGGTTGAGCAGGTGTACCTCTCGGGTGCCATTGATACCATTCAAAAGACGGTCGTGCATTCGCTATAAATGATCTAAGGCTTAAACCTGTAGTTTAGTTGGACAGCATTGTTGATCGACAGCTTATTGAAGTTGTCTCTTTGGTTGACATCATGACTGATACTTGATCTTTGCTAGACCCATAGCGCCCGGCTGAAGTCATAAAATTTAGCGCTACTCAGAGGCAGCCTAGGTTGTTAGTTCTTGTTTTTAGGGTTTTTTTGGTTTTTTTTTTTTTTTTTTTTTTTTGTTTTTGAATTAGTTAGTTGCTTGGTGGTTTGTTTCTCTCTTTTTTAGGATCTTGCCCCGTGTTGGAGGAGCCACACATGTTCGTTCAAGCCCATTCACAATCATTGCCTTGCCAGGTTGTATAGCTGCATCTCAATTCTTTCTTGTGCTTTAATGCTTTATGTTGTCACATTGAGGACAATGCATCATTTTGGAGTGGGGGTGAGGCTCATTTGTATGTGCTCATTTTGGTGAACTTTTAACATTTTTGTGTAATTGAGCGTGCGTTATAACCTTTTAGCTATGTTTTTCCCTGATCAATGTACATGTTATGATGATGGCGGGATTAATTGTCTATTTTGTTCTCTTAATTCTATGAAATCAAATGATTCTACTCCATACTTGCTAGTGAGTATTGTCGATCATTATTGTTATTAATGGGTTCTACTCATGCCACTCACATATTCACCATACACAGGACTTTTATGTTGTGGAAAATCTAAAAAATTTGAAAAAGCAAATAAAAAAGATGAAAAAAAGGGTTTCTTCCAAAGAAAAAAGAAAAAGCAAAGAAAAAGAAGAAGGTGAAAATTAATGTCCATTCATGGTTAAGTCATTCTTCTTTTGTGCTATATTGAGGTCAAAATGTTGTAAAATGGTCATTCATATGCCAATAAGAATTCTCAATGTATGGGCATGTATTTAGGTGATTCGATGGTGTAGGTGTACAAAACCTTAGTACATTTTGGTTGGATGCAAAAATTTGAGGAGATTTCATGGCAGGAGATCCTATTCACTTTCACTTGTGTGCTTAAATTGCTTGACTAGTTTCTATTAGTTGATACAGGGTTAACGAAATTCTACGATGAGTTTTGAAGTTTAATCATCTAAATTTATGGAATTGGAGAATACTCTAGATGGTTGAATCTTGTCTTGAATTGTAATGCATGTGTCATTCTTGGAAGACTTAGTGAAGGTTGAGGTAGTTGGTCACTTAAGTTTTGTGTTAATCCAATGCTTTGCTTGAGGACTAGCAAAGGTTAGCTGCGGAGGTGTTGATGTTTCTTATATTTATGCATCTTTTATTTGATATTTTAGCCTTTTGACACATTTTAATTATCATTATATCCTCACTTTGGCAAATTTAATATTTTATAGGTTTGAAGATTAAAGTTTCGTAAATTGTAAAATTTTGGTGCAAACGAGGCAAAATTAGATGCGTAGGCAATTAAATCAAGTCAATTGGAGATCGAGATGATATTGTATGAGTCAAGAGTAACCTGCACCTGTTCATGCCCGACATAATTATGCCGCACTTTGGCCCAACAGCCCATGTTTACAAGCACAGTACCATCTCATCTAGCCTCAACACGCGCACCAAACCTGCACCGAGCCCAATGTAACCAACAACCCCGCAACATCATTCTCTGCATAGGCCCACGCTCATCGTGACCCGACACCAGCAATGCACGGCCCCAGCCCATTGTCAGCACCCACATCCTTTGCCACTAGCATCTAGGAGTACCTCACAATCCAGTAGGTTAGGCCCTCCCGTAGGGTTTTTGCAGCAGCTGAACCATCGAAGGAGGAGCATTTAAATTTGTCATTGTTTTGATTCTAGTTAGGGGGCTGTTCCTTTTTTTTAACGATCGTACTTGCACCGACTCCTCTCCCTCTCAGTTTTAGTTTTATCTTTTTGTTAAGTTGGAACGAGAGTGAAATTAATTTGATGATCGACGTGAGTTTGTTCATCTCCTCGTTCACCGGTTCATCCTTGATGTAGATCTAACTTGCTCTCTATGGTTAGATGAAGTCTTAGCCTTTTTATTTTTGTATTACTTTTAATTTGGGATAATTTGATTGTTTAAATACATTTTTTGATGGGGATAAATACTTTGAACAATTATGTTTTTATTGTTTATTCAATTGAGTTGATTATTGAGTTTGTAACCTTCGATTGCTTATATTGATATTTATAAATTAATTCTTTGTGCTTGTAGCCTTAGGATTAATTAATCAAGCAATACTATTCACTAAATTGTTAATTAAAGCTTATCTTCCATATGCTTTAGCTAGGTAGAATTAATACGTAATAATTAGCAATATGTTAGTGTTGGCCCTAAAGCCATTGATATTATAATTTTGATGATAACAACCATTTAGTAAGCCATAGTATTTAAATTGTTCTAATCTTGTTTCTGAGTGACACTAAAGAAAGCTAGGAAAATTAAGGTTAATTACGTTGATACGACGCTTTCTAAGACGATGAATCAAGAGAAAAGAGATCGAAGTTGAAGAGAAGATTCATCCAAATTGAAGAAAACGTGATCAGAGTCCAAGTGCTTTATAGTTATTTATTTTTATTGTCTAGGACTTAGGATCGGGATATATCAATTGAGTCTAAGTCTTAATATTGACATGTGATGCTCTAACAAAAATATTTTTGAAAATCGATTTTCAAATTTTATTTGAAAAATATTCAAGTCAAAATTAAACCAATCTAGCTTATCAATCAAAACATTTTTTCAAGATTGGTAAGTTAAAATTTAAATGGGTAATAATTTAGCTTGATTTAATCCATCAATCATAATCAACGTTAACTATGAAATTAATCCAAAAATTAAGCTAATATGAAAATGAATTAATCAATCAATTTATCGCTAAATTATCCCACCAATCAAGCTAATTGATCAAAAACATGTAATTCCACCCAGGCAAGCTGAATGTCCACACACAAAAGGTATGTTTCGACACACAGGCTTACTGTAGCCACCGAGAGCTGCTGTGTGTCAACACACATATCAAAAAAGCTCAAAACGGCTACTTTTGGACTTGATTTCTTTCCTAATCTTTTTTCCAACCTTTTAAACATCCCCTTGGCCCTCATTTGCCAATAAATAGGGCTTGAATACTGTGGTTCAAAACATTCAATTCTTTGATAAAAGTTCTTTTACATTTTTACGCTTTAATGATTTGATTTTAAGTTTTGTTTAAAGTTTTTATTTGGGCATCACTTGTTCTCTTTTTGTCGATCATTGAGCTTAATTGACATATTCTTAGCTTTGGCCAAGCTTGATCAATTGGCAATTCACTCTTGAAAAGAGTGAAAAGTCTAATTGCTTTAATTCTTCCATTGCTTTATTTCTATTACTCATTGTAAAGGTTTGATCCTGACCCTACGGTTACAAAAGGATCGTTTGTAAAGGTTGGGTCTTGAGCTTACTTACAAAAAGGCCAATTGTAAAGGTTTTATCTAGAGCCTAATTTTAAAAGGATCATCAAGCTTAGTTCAACGCTCAAGTGACAAAGAGTAGTCACTTGAGAAGTGCAATAGCTTTCGGTTTAGAAGTGAA
This sequence comes from Simmondsia chinensis, assembly GCA_018398585.1. Classification (NCBI taxonomy): domain Eukaryota; kingdom Viridiplantae; phylum Streptophyta; class Magnoliopsida; order Caryophyllales; family Simmondsiaceae; genus Simmondsia; species Simmondsia chinensis. The sequence continues at coordinate 22,101,441 of JAGTTD010000009.1, read as the reverse complement.
CTATTATAAAAATCTTTGTGCATCACTTTTGTTCTTGCCTTTGTCTTTGTCATTTCATATTTATTTTCTATCTTTCAATTTAATTTTAAGTTCATATTTAATTTTTTTTATTTATTACTAAAGAACCTAATTCACCCAATTCACCCCCGTCTTAGGTTGCTCTTTGGAACTTTAATTGGTATTAGAGCAAGTACTCTAACTTTTTTTCGGGTCTAACAACCTTATAGGGATCCTATGGCAACTTTCACTTCTATCTTAGGTGAGGGTCAATCGACCAACAAGCCTCCTCTTTTTTATAGTGAAAAATATCTCCTATAGGAAGCTTAGAATGAAATTTTACATTATATCCATTGATTTTGATTTATGGCTTATAACAAAAAAAGGGTGATTATGTACCTTCAAAGAAACAAGGTGAGAAAAACATTGAGAGAGAGGAAAATGAGCCTACGCAAGATGATAAAGAAAAAATTTCAAAAAATGCAAAAGCTCATTATCAACTGTTGTGCACTATTACCCCAAATGTCTTTAATCATGTGTCCAGCTGTCAATCGGTAAAAGATATTTGGGACAAGCTAGAGGTCACCTATGAAGGTACGAATCAAGTAAAGTCTTCAAAAATAAACATGTTGGTACGAACTTATGAACTTTTTAAAATGAAAAATCGGAGAAATCAATAAAAGAGATGTACACTAGATTTTCCAATATTACTAAACAAGCTTTAAGCTCTTGGAAAAATGTATTGAAATGAGGAGCAAGTTAGTAAAATCCTTAGATGTCTTCCCATTTCATGGCAAGGCAAGGTTACCGCTATTCGAGAAGCTCAAAACCTCTCCACTTATAAACTTGATCGACTTATTGCAAATCTCATGACCCATGAGATTGACACGGAAAAATTTAAAGAAGAAGAGAAACAAAAGAAAAGTAAAGGCATAGCATTTAAGTCATCTCTAAGTGACGAAAGTGATGAAAGTGATATTAAAGTTGTTATGTTGGAAAAAAGGTTATACAAACATCTTGAAAAGAAAAGGTTTAAGAAAAACTTTAAAAAGGGTTCATCTTTGCTATGAATGTGCAAAAATCGGACAAAAAATAAGAAATTCTTTAACAAGTTCAAAAAGGACAAAAAGGAAAAACGGAAGAAAGCATTTGTGGCTGGGGAAGATAGCGATAATGATTACGATAAAGAAAGGGAAGAGAAGTAGCTAACTTTTGTCTTATGGCTATTGACGATTGTAGCATTAAAGAAGATGAGGTAACTAACCTATCCTACGATGAACTTATTGTTGGTTTTCAAGAACTGTATGAGAAATATAAAAATATTTTAAAAATGACACAATGCTTTCATAAAAAGTCTTGAAAAGACGGGATTGAAAAGAGGCTCAAAACAACATTTATTGCTTGAACTTTAAGATGAATCACTAATGAAAAAGATTTGAGTCCTTAAATGAAGAAATCATAGAACTAACTAATGAAACACAATCCTTAGAAGAAACAATTCATAGTTTCAAGGAAAATAAAAAATCCAAGGAAGATGAATCACTGCTTAAAGAGAATGTATCCTTAAAAGGGAGAATGAAAGAACTTTTGAAAATCTCTAGAAAATTTTTCAAAGGGCAAGAAACACTACAAAATTTTTTCATCTCAAAAACCGATTTATAACAAACAAGGAATTGGTTATAATCGAATTGTTCGCAGAAAAGCCTAAATGCTTCTTTGTTAAAGCCTCGTCACCTTCAACGAACTCCATGAGGTTTAACTATTGTGGTGACCATGGGCACATTGGCTACCAATGTTCTTTTAAAAGAAATTTGAGAAAGACAAAAATAGTTTAGGTTCCAAAAGGATCTCAACCACCTTAGGCTCGACCCAGAAAAATTTGGGTACCTAAAAGCATTTGAATTGTGATGGGTGCGTATGAAAATCCAAAGCAAAAAACAAAAGTGGTACTTAGATAGTGGTTGCTCACGACACATGACCGGAGATAAATCTAAGCTCACTTGACAAATCCAAAGAAAAGGAAATGTCACTTTTGGAGACAATAAGAAAGGAAAAATAATCGGTATTAGTAATGTTGCTTCTAACTCTTCTCCTTGCATTGAGGATGTCTTACTTGTTGAAGGTCTTAAGCATAATCTTCTAAGTACTAGTCAATTATGTGATAAAGGCTATTGCGTTAACTTTGAATCATCTAGATGTATAGTTAAATAAGCTTAAACAAATAAAATTTTGCGTGATGGACTACTATGTGAAAATGTCTATATGATTGATCTTGATTGTGTAGATTCATTAAAATGTTTTAGTGTCTTGAATGAAAATGATCCTTGGATTTGGTCATGCTAGTATGGATTTGATTTCAAAACTTATAAAAAATGATCTTGTTAGAGGATCACCAAAGCTAAAATTTGAGAAAGATCATATTTGTGATGCATGTCAATATGGAAAACAAACTAGATCTTCCTTCAAACCCAGGAATGTAGTTTCAACATCAAGACATCTTGAACCCTTACATATAGACTTGTTTGGTCCCGCTCATCATTTGAGCCTTGGTGCAAAGTGATATGGACTTGTAATTGTTGATGATTACTCCCGTTTTATGTAGGTCCTATTCCTTTCTCATTAGAGTAAAGCATTTGATAAATTTGAAAAATTTGGCAAAAAGGTGCGAAACGAAAGAGATTTAAAAAATTATTTTGGTTAGAAGTGATCATGGAAGGGAATATGGAAATGATGATTTTGAAAATTATTGTGTTTACTTTGGAATTGACCATAATTTTTCGGCACCTGGAACTCCTTAACAAAATGGATTAGTTGAAGGGAAAGATAGAACATTTGAAGAAATGGCAAGAACCATGATTTGTGAAAACAACTTTCTTAAATCATTTTGGGCCGAAGCCGTTAATACTGCTTGCTACATCGTAAATCGAGATTTAATAAGGTCAATTTTGAAGAAAACACCATATGAACTTTATAAAGGTAGAAAACTAAACATTGCATATTCTAAACCTTTTGGGTGCAAATGCTTCATTCACAACAATGGAAAAACAAATCTTGGCAAATTTGATTCACGAGTTGATGAAGGTATTTTCATTGGATACTCCCTAACAAGCAAAGCATATAGAGTCTATCATAAAAAGACAAAGGTTGTAGATGTGGTTTTTGATGAAACTAATGTCTTATCCTCTACTTGTGATGATGATGATATAGTAATGAAACCAATAAACATTACACTCTCATCCGAGGAGCAAGACAAAGATAAACTCAAAGATCAAATAGATGAACCAAAAGGAGATAGCCAACATGTAGAATCTGAAGAGGAAGACTTGTCACGAGATTGGAAATACTTTAAGGATGACCCAACAAGTCAAATAATTGGTGATCCCTCCCAAGGTGTAAAAAGAAGGCATGTATTAACTAGATATTGTCATTTAGTTGCACTTATCTCTCTTGAAGAACCCAAGAACACAAAAGAAGCTCTTAATGACACAAATTGGATAATAGCAATGGAGGACGAGCTAAACCAATCCGAGAGAAGTGATGTGTGAGAACTTATGGATAGACCTCAAGATCATCCAGTCATCAGTACCAAGTGAGTCTACCGCAACAAGAAAGATAAGGAAGGTAACATGGTGAGAAACAAGGTAAGGTTAGTAGCTAAAGGCTATAACCAAGAGGAAGGTATAGACTATGAGGAAACCTTTGCTCTTGTTGCTAGTTTATGTTGAACAACCACCCGGATTTGAGGATGAAGAATTTTGTAACCATGTTTTTCAAACTCAAAAAGGCCCTCTTTATGGATTGAAACAAGCTCCTAGAGCTTGGTATGAAAGATTGGGTTCCTTTTTAATACAAAATGGATTTTCAAGAGGAAAGGTTGACACCACACTCTTTATCAAACACTGTAGACATGATATTCTTATTGTGCAAATTTTTGTTGATGATATAGTATTTGGTGCTACTAATCCGTCTCTTTGTGAAGAATTTGCAAATCTTACAAGTAGGGAATTCGAAATGAGTATGATGGGAGAACTCAACTACTTCCTTGGATTGCAAATCAAGCAAGACAAGGAAGGAACTTTCATCAACCAAGGCAAGTACATCAAGGAAATGCATATGAAATTTGGCATGGAAAAGTCCAAGGGAATCACAACCCCAATGAGCTCCACTCTTAAGCTCGATATGGATGAAGAGGGTAAAAAGGTGGATCAAAAGCTATATCGAGGTATGATTAGATCCCTTCTTTACCTTATCGCTAGTAGGCCTGATATATTGTTTAGGGTATGTTTATGTGCTAGATTTCAGGCATGTCATAAGGAATCTCATTTGTGTGCCATGAAAAGAATATTTCGGTATCTAGTTGATACTCCTACCTTAGGCATATTTTACCCTATATGTGATTCCTTTGATTTAGTTGAATATAGTGATGTGGATTTTGCCGGATACAAAGTGGATTGAAAATCGACTAGTGGTACTTGTGAATTTGTTGGTCAAGCTCTGGTGTAATGGTTTAGATAAAAGCGAAATTTCGTTGGTTTATCCACCGTCGAGGCCAAATATATTGCATGTGGAAGTTGTTGTGCTCAAATGTTGTGGTTAATGCATCAATTAAATGACTATGGCATTCATACTGACCATGCTTCTATAAAGTGCGATAATACTAGTGCTATATGCTTAACTAAAAATCCGGCTCAACATACTTGAACAAAGCATATTGAGGTTAGGCATCAATTTATTCATGATCATGTGCTTAAGGGAGATGTCATTGTGAAATACATTCCCACCAATGATCAATTAGTGGACATTTTACTAGACCTCTAGGTGAAGAAACCTTCTGTGATATTAGAAGTAGAATCGGTGTGTGCAATTTATCTACTTGACTTTGATTGTGTGCTTTAGTCATTTGCATTCAACATTGAGTTTTAATACTCAAAATGAAAGAGCTCCAAAGGACCAAGTATTCTCATCCAACTCATGAATACAAGTGCTTGGAATATTTATAAAAAAAAGGTATTTTTATTTTAAAAAATCACGCAAAAAATTCAGCCCCTAAAAACAAAGGGTATTTTTAAAATCAAGTTTTATCTTCATTTTGATGTCAAAAAATATCTGTTTTCAAAAAATCATCAAAAAAACCAAGAACTTTCAAAACCTAACTAAAACTGAACGAACCATAATTTTTTATAAAATTTTCTTGTTTTTCTTCACCTTTCTTGCTTTCTAAGTGAAAAATCATCTATTTTCAAAAACATTTCATTTTCTCGAAAAATTTTGAGCAAATCTCTATATTTGTTATGAATATTTGGAACAATTTTGATCAAATCTCTAAATTTTGAGGGAAAAAAAAAAGAACCCCAATTCCTTAGATTTATTTTCTTTTCTTTCAAAATTTTGAGCTACATTTTCGTTATTGTACAACATTTTAATTTATGTGATGCAATGTTATGACTATTTGCATGTGTACCATTCTCTTATGTTCATAAATGATCTCTTTAACACTTTCTATCCCCTATCTTGTGCTTTTTGTTGATGACAAAGGGGGAGAAAATTGGTGCATAGTATTCATGCTTAGTTATGTCGTATAGATGATGCTAGGTGTAAATTAATTGAATATCTAACCTCATGAATGCATCTACCATGGCATGAAGTATGTAGTTGATTGAGAAATGCTGAAAATGATAATGATGCTAGTATATCGAATGTATGATTCCTAAAATGCATCAACATAAGGGAAGCAAATGAGTTTGAACCTTATTAATAATATAAATTGCTCCATAAATTTCATAGTCATGTCTATGCTTTAGTAAGTGAATACTTTTATGTTGAATTCTATACTTCAACTTTCAAACTTTCAAGAGAAAACACCAAATGTTTGTCATCATCAAAAAGGGGACATTGTTGGCCTGAAATCCATTTATATTTTAATTTTGATAATAACAACCATTTAGCGAGTCATAGAGGTTACATTGTTCTAATTTTGTTTCTAAGTGACTCATAAGAAAGCTAAGAAAATCAAGGTTAATTGTGTTGATACGAAGCTTTTTATGATGATCAATCAAGACGAAAAAAGATCAAAGTTGAAGGGAAGATTCATTCAAATTGAAGAAAACGTGATCCAAGTCCAAGCACCTTAAAGTTATTTATTTTTATTGTCTAGAACTTAGGATCGGGATATATCAATTGAGCTTAAGTGTCAATATTGATATGTGATGCTCTAACAAAAATGCTTTTGAAATATTTTTGAAAATTGATTGTCAAATTTTATTTAAAAAATATTCAAGTAAAATTTAAACTAATCTAGATTATCAATTAAAATATTTTTTCAATATTGATATTTTAAAAAAGCACGATCAAATCAATTAATTTAAAATTTAAATGGGTGAAAATTTAGCTTGATTTAATAATTCAATCATGATCAAGGTAAACTAGGATGTTAGTTTAAGCTAATATGGAAATGACTTAATCAATCAATTTATGGCAAATCATCGCACCAATCAAGCTAATTGATAAAAAACGTGTAAATCCACCTAGGCAAGCTGAGTGCCGACACACAGAAGATATGTGTCGGCACACAAGCTTAAAATAGCCACCGAGAGCTGCTGTGTGTCGACGCACAGACCGAAAAAGCTCCAAACGGCCACTTTTGACTTGATTTCTTTCCTAATCTTTTTTCCAACCTTTGAATGTCCCGTTGGTGCTCATTTACCTATAAATAGGGCTTGAATGCTTTGGTTCAAATCATCCAATTCTTTGATAAAAGTTCTTTTACATTCTTGTGCTTTAACGGTTTGATTTTAAATTTTGTTTAAAGTTTTTTTGGGCATGGCTTGTTCTTTTATTGTTGATCATTGAGTTTAATTGGCATATCCTTAGCTTTGGTTAAGCTTGATCAATTGTCAATTCACTCTTGAAAAAGTGAAAAGTCTAATTGCTTTAATTCTTCCATTGCTTTATTTTTATTACTCATTGTAAAGGTTGGATCCTAACCCTACGGTTACAAAAGGATCATTTGTAAAGGTTGGGTCTTAAGCCTACGTACAAAAAGGCTAGTTGTAAAGGTTGAGTCCTGAACTTGATTTTTAAAGGATCATCAAGCTTAGTTAAAGTCTTAAGTAACAAAGAGTAGTCACTCGAGAAGTGGACTAGCTTTCGGTTTCGAAGTAAACCTCTATAAAAATCTTTGTGCAGCGCTTTTACTCTTGCCTTTAACTTTGTGATTTCATATTTATTTTCTATTTTTCAATTTAATTCTAAGTTCATATATTTAATTTTTCATTTATTACTAAAGAACCTAATTCACCCCCTCTTAGGTTGCTCTTTGGACCTTTGGTTAGGTGAAGCCTATTTTCCCTATGCTTTAGTTACATAGGATCAATACGTGATACTGACAACATTACCTTAGTAGGATAAAGCCTGTACCCTAAACCACTACCCGTGTGACAATCAATAATCCCAATTTATGGCTCCATTTGTTTTAGGGGAAAAACACATTCTCGAAACTAGTTTCCCCCTTTCCTTTGTTTGGCGCCTTTTCTTGACAGAAAGACTTTTCCTAAGCAAATGCTTTTCCCTCAAATGGGGGAAAATGACTTCCCTTTTAAAAGTGGGGGAGTCATCATTCCGAAAGGGTAAAAAATTTTCAAAGGTGCAAATCGGTCCGAATATAGATCAGACAAAAATAAACTAGACGGAATCTTAAATCGCTAGAGGTAATAATGTTGGACAATAATTTGTTGAAGAATGATAAGTCAGCTCCAAATCCTGGATTAAATTATGTGTATCCAATTAGCACCTAGGTATCCTAAAATTTCAACGGATACAATGGGATACCTTGATTTTAAACATTCTATTACTTAGGTACTCTGAAGTTTTAAAATTTTATCATCAGGGGCTTTTATAATGAAATTGAATAGATTTTTGTTAGAAACTGTTAAAATGGAGCATAATTCCAAAATATATCAGTATCATCATTATAATTTGATGATTTTTGCCCAAAAAATGCTAACCTGACATTTGATTTCAGCCATATTTAGGTACTTTGCATCAACATTCGATCAATATCTTAATGTAATTTGCTGCATTTTTGCTTAAACATTAACATAGCTTGTAAACATTGTAATAATTATATATAGTAGCATTTTTGTATGAAATTGATCTGATTCTTACAAAAATTCATCAAATTTCTATATAAGTTATCTGGTGATAAAATATTGAAACATGAAAGTACCTCAATTGATGTATTGAAATGTTAGCATATGTAATAAATGCAAAACTCAAGGTACTGTAGGAATAATTTTTCTAGACAATTTCAAATATATTGTAGTGCTATTTACGTTGTCCTATAAATAGGTATAACACGATTAGTAGAAGGTGTTTTCCTTTAAAACAAAGAATGAATATTGTAAGGTCAGAACACATTTTCAGTTCCAACAGACAACGGAAAACCTCAAGAGGAATCTCATTTTCCATAAAAAACCTTTCCCAAAGAAAAAATTTTCTAGGCGAAGAATACTATCCTCAAAACAAACGGAGCCTAAGAGTTAACGTAAGAATAATTGGCTCATGATGGATTCAAAACCTTATGCTCCAATTTCATACACTTTTCCCCATTAGAAGTAGAATACCTTAGTTTAATTGTCGTTTCTTTAGATTTTCTAACACAAGATCTCTAAATTTTACTCAAATTAATTTAACTCATAGAATAAATTCACGTACTCTTAGTCCCTGCGGTTTTACACTTTCTTGCCCTTGACTTCAATTTAGATGTGCTTAGTGGATAGGGTTTAATATTAAATTTTGATAGACATAGAAAGACAAATCAACACCAAGCTTAATATTCCCTACAAGATTCAAACAAAAGGCTAGAGGGGCCCGTGGGATAACCAATGGGGGAGCCTTTGACACTTAAGTCAGTATCAATCTCATGAAATAATAATAATGAAAGCAGGTAATAAATAGACATAATAGATATAAAATACATAGCATAATATGAGTACGAAGCTTGAATGATTATTGTTCCCGAGAGGAAATCGTGAAAGAAGATGGGAGGAAGAGGCGTGAGAGAGGAGGGGAGGCCTTTTCCCTCCATATGCCTTGCCTCCTCCTTTCCATGTATAGAGAACATCCTCTAGTTGTCTTCAATGGCTTGCTGGACTGCCCTATTCTGGCTCGCCCTATTTTGAGCCACCCTATTCGGGACCACCCGCCACTTATTTCCCTGTGGAGGGTATATGAATATAAACATAACAATGTACTCGGCGAGTAAGTACTAAGCCAATATTATAAACATATAGTCCCCTTGCTCCGTGGGTAAACTTCGGCAACTCCAAGTTCGGCCATGGAGTAAATTACATGTTGGTCTTAAACCATAGCTCGTTATTGTGCCATTTTTACCCCAGCAATGGAGGTATTCAGCATTCTATTTTGGCACTTCGTAGTTGTCATTTATGTGTGTTTTTAAACTTAATATGAGATCAATAAAGTGTATGACCTAAACATGATGCGTACCAAAGTGGGTACCAACACGCCGTCATCAAATCCCATTAGATCTCTGAAGTTAAGTGTGCTTGGGCGATAGCAGTGCCAGGATAGGTGACCTCCTGGGAAGTCCTCGTCCTTAGGTTGAGGGCACTCAGAAACAGCCTCTCTTTAGGGGTAATATAGTTAAGGGGGAAGGTGTTATGAATCAAGATCAATCTTGATTCATAACTTAGGTTTAGAGAATTTGGACGAGAAAAGAAACGAGGGAGACGAGATTTAGAGAGAAATTAGAGATAAGAGAGAGAAATCATCAAGTTTATTATTCATAAGAATCCAACAATGCAAGATATTCTTATTTATACTAATAATAGATTAAGAGTAAAAAACATTGAATCTAAACTTACACTGACCACCTAAACCAACTTAGCACCAACTCCGGCCGCCAAACTTAACTTGGAACAAACTTAGAACAATACAAGCAATTCCCACATGAACTCACTAACAAACTTTCCCACCTTATTCACACGAATTGTCCCGGTTGAGAAACTATGCTTCAATTAAGCTCCAATCATGACAATTCCCCCTCTCAAGCACATTTTTGCCTCAAGAATGGAGAGAAGGAAATTGAGATTTGAGGAAAGTTTAGTCTTCCCAAGTAGCATTCTGATAGCCCAAATTCGACCATTGCACCAGCACTTGCTTGACCTGTACTCCATGATTCTTGACCTCCCGAGTTTCCAAGATCTTCTCTGGTTCCTGCACAAGAACACTCTGCATAGAAGCTTGCAATGGCCCTACTGAACTACTTGCTCCAGCTGCAACATGTTGCTTAATCAAAGATACGTGGAAGACCAGATGCACTAGGGAATCAGATAGCAGGTTCGGCATATAAGCAACCTTACTAATCTTCTCCAAGATTTTGTATGGACCAAAATATCGAGTACACAACTTGATATTCCTATGAATAGCCACTGAACTCTACCTGTAAGGTTGCAATTTAAGGTAGACAAGGTCTCCCACAGCAAAACTCCTATCAGACCTCTTCTTATCTGCATAGTACTTCATCCTTGCCTGAGCAACTTGTAGATTGTCCTTGAGTTATTGAACTAATTGCCTCCATTAACTCAGCAGATCATTTATTTCCTCCACATGGGAAGCTGCTCCTTGACACATCATTGATGAAGGAGGATCATAACCATACAAGGCCTTAAATGGAGTTGTGTCCAAGGAAGAATGTGAATGACTATTGTACCAAAATTATGCAAGAGACAACCATTTATGCCAATTCTTAGAACGAGAGAATGTCATTCCCCACAAATACCTCCCAATACATTGGTTCACCCTCTATGTTTGTCCATCTGACTGTGGATGATAAGAGGAACTCAATGCCAAGGTTAGACCAAGCAGAAGGAACAACTCACGCCAAAAATTGCTAGTAAACAACCTATCCCTGGCTGACAAGATCCATTAAGGAAGCCAATGAAGTCTATAGATGTGATCCAAGAAGAGCCTTGCTAATTTCTCATATGAAATTGGATGTTGAAAGGCAATGAAATGACTAAACTTAGTGAAGTGATCAACCACCACCCATATGACTTCTCTACCTTCAGATTTAGGTAATCCTTCAATAAAATCCATGCTAATGTGTGTCCAAGCTCCATTAGGAACCGGTAAGGGTTGGAGTAACCCTTGATAAGGAATGTGATCACTCTTGGTTCTTTGAAAAACTTCACACTGCTGCACAAAAGCTTACGGCTCCTTCTTCATACCAACCCAATGGAAATATTGCTTAATCCTTTGATAAGTTCCTTCAATTCTAGAGTGACCTCCCCAAGGAGAATTGTGTGAAGCCACAATTACCTGTTTCCTCAAATCTATACCTTTGCTGATGTAAATCTTCCCCTTGATGCGTATAATTCCATTGCTGACTGTAGTATCTAAACTAGAATCAGAAGTTACCTGCATGCAGCTAGGAATAAAACAATTTTCAACTGAGGTATCATTTTTGTAAGACTTAATCACTTCTTCTCTCCACAATGGCACAACTTATGTTATGGCAGCCCAAGAAGCATCCTTAATCTCTTTATCATCAAGAGCAACATCTTCTCTCCTCGAAAGAGCATTAGCAACAGAGTTGTCAATTCCTTTTCTGTATTCAATAGTATAGTCTAAACCCAACATCTTCATCAATCCCCTCCTTTGAATTCTCATGGAGATTCTTTGCTCTAGCAAATACTTGAGACTTGATTATCTGTTTTGATTATGAAATGATGTCCCTCCAAATAATGCCTGCATTTCTGCACTGCTACCAAAATTGCCATATACTCCTCCTATATTAACAAACTCTGATTTCTGAGTTCTAAAGTCTGACTGAGATAAGCCAAAGGCCTTCCATTCTGAGAAAGTACTACCCCAATCCCATTACTGCAAGCATCTGTCTCCAATACAAAAGGTAAGCTAAAATCTGGCATAACCAACACTGGTGCAATGATCATAGCATTCTTCAATAGCTTAAATGCTTCCCTTGCCAAATCACTCCAGATGAAGGCATCTTGCTTAAGCAAATCTGTCAAAGGCTTGGCAACAAGTCCATATCCAGCTACAAATTTGCGATAGTATCCTGTTAAGCCTAGAAATCCTCTTAGCTACTTAAGAGATCTTGGTTCTGTCCAACCCTTCATAATCTGCACGTTGCTTGGATCTGTAGCTACCCCATTACTTGAAATCACATGGCCTAAGTGCTCCATTTGAGCCTTGGCAGACGTACACTTAGACAGCTTAGCAAAAAGCTTGTGCTGTCTCATAGTCTGAAAAACCAACTTAAGATGTGTAACATGCTGTTACAAAAAAGGACTGTAAACCAATATATCATTAAAGAACACTAGAACGAACTTCCTCAAGTATGGTTTAAACATAAAGTTAAATCAAAGCCTGAAACGTGGTTGGTGCATTGGACAGCCCAAAGGGAATCACCACGAACTCATAATTCCCATGCTGTGTTCTAAAAGAAGTTTTATGAATGTCATGGCCTTGTACTCTAATATGATGATAGCCTTGACGTAAGTCCAATTTGGAGATATACTTGGAACTATATAACTCATCCAAGAGATTGTCAATCATAGGAATTGGAAATTTATCCTCGATGTTGAGAGAATTCAGTTGACGATAATCAATGCACATTCGAGGGGTTCCATCCTTCTTTCTAACCAATATCACCGGACAAGCAAAGGGCCTGTGGCTATGCTGTATGAACTTAGTCTTCAACAACTCTTTAACTTGCCTCTCAATCTCATTCTTTTGTAAAAGAAGATACTTGTAAGGGTGAAGATTCACTGGATTTGAGCCTTCTTTCAAGGAAATGGCATGATCAAGCTCCCTTGTAGTGGCAGAGACTCTGGGTGCTCAAATATGTCAACATACTTTTGCAATAGTGAATCTAAAGCAGTGCTGGAATCCACCTGATCACCTTCAGAAACAGCAATGATAGAGTAGAGTTGTCCAACCCACTGATAACCCCTTTCTTAAGCATACTCTGCAACTATTTACCCTTCATCATTTGAAGTTATCCTTGCTCCACAATACCTTGAAGTTTCAACTTCTGTCCACCTCTTTCACATGACACGATAAGCTAAAAGAAATCAAAGAGTAATGGGCTAATGGTCCATAACACCATGTCACAACCTTCCAATCTTAATATTCTAAAATCATATTCAAAATTGTGACCTTGCATCTTCCAATTGAAGTTCTTACACTTGGTGTGTCTTAAGATTGAACTACCATCAGTCACCGTGATAGCCAAAGGGCTGGTCTTGATCAATTCTTGTCCCACTGATCTTACTACTTTAGGATCTAAGAAACTATGTGTACTTCCACTATCAATTAGTATCAACAAGTATCTCTATCCCACTTCTCCCTTAATTCGTATGGTATTATGTGAACCACTCCTTGTCAAAACCTTGACAAAAATTTCGGTCACATCTTCATTTGTTTATCATCCTTCTCCTCAGTCTGATCCTCCAATTCACCTGTATAATCCTCTTCCACCAATTCCATAGCATCCATACCCAAAGTTGACATAAGATACTTGGGATCACACTTGTGACCAAAGAAATAACGTTGGTTGCATTTGAAGCAAAGCCTCTAAGGCTTCTTCTTATCAAAATTCATAGATCTGTTACTATACTGTGGAAATCTTGCTGAAGAAGGTCTAATTAGAGTATTTTGAATTCTCTATGATTCAAGAGTAGTTTAAACCATGTTTTCAATCTTCCTTGCCTTTGAGTAGGCTTGAGCTAACATGGAAGGATTAAATGCCTTAACTATATTCTTGATTTTAGGCTTGAGTCCACTTACAAAACTTGAAACATAGTAGGCCTCCAGTGCTTCAGGATTTACTGTCAACATCCTAGCTCTAAGCTCTTTAAATCTTGTCATATAATCCTTCACTGTCAATACTTGAGTCACCTTATTAAAATTGTCCACAACCTCGCTTATGTCTTCATCCCCATATTGATCACAAAGTTTTTAACAAATTCTGGCCAAGTTATAGGAGGTTTACTTTTCTTTAAACTATAATACCACACCTCTAATTCCCCACGCAAATACACAACAGCCAATTCCACCATCCCAGGTTCCGCAATCTTATAGAAACAAAAGTAGCTTTCACATTTCCTCATCCAAGAATGAGGCATCGTACCATACAAAGGCTCTAAGTCCACGTGTGGCTATCTGAAACCATTGCTCCTTCCAGTGGATGTACTATCTCCTCTGTCAATAGGACCAGGTGGAGTACTAGGATTCGGTGGCCTAGCTTGTTAGCTTACTCTCATCTGCTGACTTGCAGGAAGCAAAATACTCTTTCCAATAGGCGGAAGCTGTCTTTGACCTTGCTGCTATACTTGCTGCTATAAGCCTACAAGCTACTGAGTTTTTATATCAAACCTCTATGATTGTGCCTCAAAATTTTGATCCATATCTTGCTTCATTAACAAAATCAAATCCATCATCTGCTCAATCCGATCAGCTTGATTACTTCTTGCATCAGTTCCAACCATAACAACAGCATATTTAGCATTGTTATTGGCAGCATTAGCAGCTTCATTAGCTCTCAAGGTCACTCCTCCAGCCATTGGTACTGATTTCTTATGCCTCGCCAGAATTGTGTGCAATTGAGTGAAAAATCGAACAAATAAGGCTTGGTAGATGCAAATGCAATCCAATTGAAGCAAAGTCAATCCGATCAAATGCAATCTCAAGCTCTGATACCAATTGTTAAGAATCAAGATCAATCTTGATTCATAACCTAGGTTTAGAGAGTTTAGATGAGAAAAGAAGTGAGGGAGATGAAAGTTAGAGAGAAATTAGAGATGAGAGAGAGAAATCATCAAGTTTATCTTTCATAAGAATCAACCATTACAAAAGATTCCTATTTATACTAATACAAGATTAAGAGTAAAAAAACATTGAATCTAGACTTACACTAACCACCTAAACCGACTTAGCACCAAGTCCAACCTCCAAACTTGACTCAGAACAAACTTAGAACAATACAAGCAATTCCCACATGAACTCACTAACAAACTTTCCCGCCTTATTCACTTGAATTGACCCGGTAGAGAAAATATGCTTAAATTAAGCTCCAATCATGACAAAAGGTTGTGTACATTTGGCCCCTCCCCCCAAACCCTACTTGGGCGGGAGCCCTTGGAGCACTGGGTATGTATGTTGCCTTTTGTTTACTTATTTATTTTTTTAACCTAAACATGATGTGTGATGGGGTATCTGACGTTCAATAGGGTGTTTAAAACAACTTTACCTTAACAGGGCATTTAGCCCATTTGAGACCTTAAGGGAGCGTTTTATCTTTTTGTTTGTTTGAAAGGAGTAGTTTTTATTTGTGTAGGAATGTTTAAAGGAATCAGAGCCTTTGAGGCCTTCTGAAACTTAGAGTACTTAAAGCATTTTTCTCCTTTATTCCTACGATTGTTCATGGCAATTTGAGCTCTACTTGTTAAGCATGTAAGGATATCGCTATCATGATTAACCACCAGGTATATATGCATTTAGGTAGTAATACCCATAAAGCGGTGAGTATGATGCATTTAGCTGAAGTTACTTTGATAAACAAGGCATGTCTGGCTTGAGCCAGAGGGGTTTGATTTAATATACTCGGTTAGTCTATAAATGATACGTGTAACACCTGGACAAGGTTAAAGTGTTTCATATGTTGTGTTGCTTATTTACAGCCAAAGTGAAAAGTGTGCAATATATCTGAACAAAGTAAAGGTGGTGAGTATACCTCGACATGCTAAAATAAAGACTGATGGATATGTCGTACTGGTTCAATGGCAATGAGCAAGTCACTGATGTAAAAGTCATGTTAATAGACAGAATGTACATCATGGTGATCGGCAGATTTTTCAAATCTACAAATCCTATGTATCAAAGTATAAGTCATATGTATTGAATGCAAGCATGATGAGGGTGCTCAGGGTATTATCCTTAGATAACCCTCAAGCGGGTTATAGCACCCGTTGTGGGTAATCTCACCAGGGCGGGCCATGGTGTTAAGTATTGCATCTGTTGCGGGTAATTGCACCAGGGCGGATCATGGTGTTATTTACTACACCTGTTGCGGGTGACTACATCAGGGTGTACCATGGTGTTAGGTGTTGCACCCATTGTGGGTGATTGCACTAGGGCGGACCATGGTGTTAAGTATTGGACCATTTGCGGGTGATTGCGCGAGGGTGGACCATGGTGATGAGTACGTACTTGGATAACCATTAGGTGTCATGTACAGAATATCTAGATAAAGTCAAGGTAGTAAGCATAATCAGGACAATAAACCAACTCAAATAGGTCAATGTGATATAACTGTTCAGTGATAAGTATAATGAGGACACATGTCAAAGCAAAGACAAGTCGCTAGAAATAACACACTTTGAAGGTTGTAAATAATATAGCAGATAAGAATTATAATAACCCAAATTTGTGGTACACTCCCCTTAAAGGATGTCCATGACCAATATTCTTTTGTCCTTGGCGTTTAACTGTAAACTGGCTAACATGATGCAACTCATGTTGAGTGGTCCTGAACAAACAGCTGTACGAATATCATTACTAGCATTCGTACGATGCAATTCACAAACTAACAACATTTTTCCATTCAATTCATAAATAATCACATAAACCCCTGCTAATGTCCGGATGACAAGCACTTATGCCTAATATGTGGCTTGATAATGATGATTCTTGATGGTTTTATAGCACGTCACCTATACTGACGATGCATATTAAAAACACAACAAGGTGAGTTCATAATATATTAATGATGAAAGGCATCTGAGGATGCCATTGTCATGGCATAAACGTTTTTCGATGCATACTAATCTTGTTATTCTAGCCTTAAGACTACAAATTAGTTTTAGGGATTTGGTGATCCTTTATGGTATGCTACCTCGTTGATAGAAACTATTGCTAGATCGAGCGGGCTGTAAAAGTAGTTCTACATTACTCATAGGAGAGTACAAGACTATCTTGAAATGGGCTATTGTGGGTATTGAACTAGTTCTTTCCAATTGCTATCAACTCAGATTGCCACCCTCTGAAGGGTGTTTTTACTATTGAGTTATTAGTTAAGTCCATACGTTGGACCTTACTATCTTTGAGATGTCTAAGGAGATGTTTTTGTTTTTCTGATGTCAATTCTCATGTTAGGCATGTTTTGCGATTGTCGAAAAATTGTTTTCAGGGCTTAGAGCTATCAATTATATGTTGCAATAAAATGTATGCCACGCTTAGCTCCTTCAAGTAAGTTAATAAAGATTTAGCTCAAAATCCTTATTTTTAGAAAAGTTCGGTCTATAGAGTCACTGTGTACTAAAATCTTGTAAAACTTTTTATGTGTATACCTCTATATCCATTCTTAATTATAATTTCTTAAGCATCGAATGTCTAGGAGAACTAGAACAATTAGGAGATTTAGTGAGGAAATGTATTATCATATTCCCGTGCATAATTTAGCTTTATGGATAATGAACAAGAATAACAAGAAGTATAAGGATAAGTTATACTTGCCAAATATAACATTTGATCAGCACATGTGTGATTATGAAGGTGGCTAAGTTGATAAAAATAACATCTTGCACTATTGTCACTAAGTTGTTGACCATTAGTGAGTAGCTAACAGAAAGGTTGTTTAAATTTGGTAACATGTGTGGTCTAGGTTGGACTTTCCGGTTAGAAATGTTTAATCTGGTCGAGATAAGCGGCTAAGTTTCCTCGTTATAGTTCGATTTCCGACTTGTAACGAGTAAAGAAGTCTCCTAAATATGTCATAAAGTTGAGTTATGCGACACGATTGAGGTCAAAGCTCATCGGCTCTTAAAGGGATTGTATCTCATGGATGAGCAATTCCCGACCTTTAGTTACTCTGACATGATTTTCATCATGTGAAAGAAATGGATTCACACTCATTGTTGATTGTGAAGCCTCTCGATTTTGGAATGGTTGACCGTTTGTGATGGAAATGACATCTAGCATGTGACCCGGGGATTAAGTTCCCTCGCCTTTATGCTACCAAGATAAGGAAGTCCAAGCTATGGATTAGGACAAAGTCCTCTTGTCTAAAAATATTTACATTGCTAGGATAAGAAACTCTAAGTTACGAATTAGGACACAATCCCCTAGTCTTGAAATAACTTACATCACTAAGACAAGAAAATTTAAGTTATGAATTAGGGCAAAATCCCCTTATCCAGAAATTATTTATGCCACCATTAAAGAAATGACTGAGGTGAAGTCCCCCAGTCCTAAAATAACTTACACTATAAGATACGAAAATTTAAGTTATGAATTGGGGCGAAGTCCCCCTGTCCAGGAATGATTTACACTACCGTTAAGGAAATGACTAAAGTGAAGTCCCTCAGTCCTAAAATAGCTTATATCATTAAGATAAGAAAATTTAATTTATGAATTGGGGCGAAGGCCCCCTCTCCAAGAATGATTTACGCCATCGTTAAAGAAATGACTAAAGCGAATTCCCGTGGTCCTAAAATAACTTACAACACTAAGATAAGGAAATTTTAGTTATGAATTGGGGCGAAATCCACCTATCCAAGAATGTTTATGCCACAATTAAAGAAATGACTAAGGTGAAGTCCATCAGTCCTAAAATAACTTACATCACTAAGAAAAGGAAATTAAGTTATGAATTAGGGCGAAGTCCCCCTGTCTAGAACTATTTACGCTGCCGTTAAGGAAATGATTGAGGCGAATCCCTTAGTCCTGAAATGACTTATCCCACCACTGAAATGACTGAGGCAAAGTCCCACAGTCCTAAAATGACTTATTCCTTCGTTAAGGAAATGACTGAGGCTAAGTCCCCCGGTGTTAAATGATTTGTGCCACCAGAATAATGAAATGACTAAGGCAAAGTCCCCCAATCCTAAAGTGATTCGTGCTGCTAGAATAGGAAATGACTGAGGCTAAATACCCCAGTCCTAAAATGATTCGTACCATGATTGAAAGAAAGACTGGCCAATGATTGTGAATGAAGCCTTAGTTTTGACCGTCTATAGACTAGTTTTTACCTCAAATCTATTGTTGATCTTTTATTTTACTTGGCTTTATTAAATTAAATCCCACCTTTGGAAATGGTCCCTGAAAGATATTAAGGGGTCATTGACATTGAGGGATAATGGTATTACATAGTTTACAAGGCAAGTGGAAATGGTCCCTGAAAGATATTAAGGGGTAATTGACATTGAAGGATAATGGTATTACACAGTTTACAAGGCAAGTTGGGTGTGGTGAGATTTCATATTTCGAATTACATAATATTCCTAATATTTCGCAAGGAAGTAGCAGACGCCAACGTATAGTTGGTAATTAGGATTTTCGGGGCGACATAATGCCCTAATCATGAATTTGATGAATCATTTGCTACGAGAGTTGCCTGGTGGATATATAGGCCGGTGAGAGATTTATGTAGTAGTTGGATCAATTATGAATGGAACGATGTTACTAGAAAGAAAAGAGCATGATTATAAGATCCAATGGGCACACCTTTTGGGGTCGAAAAGAGTTACAGAGTCTTCTGCATGCTATTACAAAGTTTGTGAAGTAAAGTGTACAATCATGGCACGTTACTATGATTTGCCCATCCTGTTTAAACGTAGCTTATATGCCTCGTAGGCCATATTGGTGCATCAATATTGGTATTATAGTTGCATTAGGTCATTTTATGTTTTTGGTCATCAAAATTGTGAAAGATGAATTGATAAAAACATATTTAAGTTCATCGATTTAGCCTTCTCGGCATACTTAATCCTATGTTGCTTCTTTTAATTGTTGGCACAACGATGGGTGAACAAGATTCTAAGGACACGCTTAAAAAGTGTATTTGGTCTATCATAGAGAAGATATAATATAAAGGAGTAGGTTGTCCACAGAGTGTGGTAATCGATAAGCACAAACAGGCTTTCCTAACGGCTTGTCAAGGTGACATTATACCCGGATCCCAAGTGTTGGTAATATTTGGTGACTAACTGCTTGGGGATAACGGGTAACATGGTAGGCATGTAGGGATGGATCATTGATGAGCGAAAGCACTACTATTTTTGTTGTATGATGGGTAGGCTAATTTACTTAGTTTTCACCCATTTGGTCATTTAAGAAGATGTCAAATGCAACTATCCTTATTTACTTAGTAGTATGTAGAGGTGGCCACGGGCCGAGTCGGGTCGGGCCGGGCCTGGGCCGAGGCCCGTCCGGCCCGGCACTATAACGGGCTGTGCCGGGCCGGGCCTGGAGGGCTCCAGGGCCTGCCCTGACCCGCTACAGTGCGGGCCGGGCCGAACGGGCCTGGGTAGGCCATTTTTCGTCAGCTTTAAAAAAAAATGCAAAATTTAAAAAATACAAAGTCTTTTTGTACTAAAATTATTAGAATTCATAGATAAATAATATGAGATACAAATATATTTTATCCCAGGCACTAATAATACTAAATATATGTAATAAAATAAAACATATAATAAGAAATAGTAAATAAAGGTAAATAAATAACGTAACAAGTATAAATACAACGCAGTTGAAGCCTAATATTTAAAAGTACAAATTCGTTTATCAAAAAATACAAATTAAAAGTAATATAAATACCATTGGAGCCTAATATTAAAGGTACCGCTGCTCTGTATCTGTGTGTCAACACACAAGGGAAAAAGATATAGACCCTTTTTCACACTTCACAATCGTCTTCCTTTCTTTATCTCTCTCTCTCTCTCTCTCTCTCTCTCTCACTCAAACCCTACTTCTTTTCTTCCAAAATCTCACCAAAATCACCATTTTTCTTTCAATTTCTTCTAAATATTTACTTAAAATCAAGCTTCTAACTACTTTTTAACATCAAAACCTAAGCATTTTGTCAAAAACTCATTCTGTTCACAAACCCTAACATAAAACCGGACCTTGGAGCCATATTTTTCCATTTTGTACAATCACGTTTAATATTATACGCTTTATGGATGTTCTTCTTTATTCTTCTTATGCGCATTAATGTTCTAATTGTCATATTCCATCTCCCCCCTTGTGCTTTTTGTTGATGACCAAGGGGGAGAAAAATTGGTGTACTGATATATAGTATTCATGCTACTTGTGTATGTGTTTGATTGATTGAGAAATGTTGAAAGTAATGATGATGTTAATATACCGAATGTATGATTCCTAAAATGCATCAACTTAGGGGGAGCAATTGCATTTGAATATTAATCATGATATACATTGCTCCGTAAGTTTATAGTCATGTGCATGCTTCAATATGTGATGCTTTTATGGTGAAATCTATTCCTCAACTTTCACATTTCCAAGAGAAAACACCAAATGTTTGTCATCATTAAAAAGGGGGAGATTGTTGGCCCTAAAGTCAATATTATTGTAATTTTGATGATAACAAGCATTTAGTGAGTCACGGGATTTAAAGTGTTCTAATCTTGTTTTTAAGTGATGTATAAGAAAGATAGGCACATCAAGATTAATCATGTGTACAAAGCTTTCCAGAACATGATAAATCAAGAGAAAAAGAGATAAAAGCTGAAAAGAAGATTTATCCAGATTGAAGAGAACATGATCCGAGTCCGAGCATCTTGAAGTCATTTATTTTTATTATCTAGCACTTAGGATCGGGATATATCAATTGAGTCCAAGTCTCAATATTGATATGTGATGCTCTTACAAAAATGTTTTGAAAAATATTTTTGAAAGTTGATTTATCAAATCTTATTTGAAAAATATTCAAGTCAAAATTAAAACAATCTAATTTATGCATTAAAATATTTTTAAGATTGGTACTTTAAAATGTATGATCAAATCAAATAAAGATAAAATTCTAATGGGTGTTGACTTTGCTTGATTTATGGAACCAATAGTTTTTATTATCAAGTAAAGTGGGAAATAAATTCAAAAAATTGAGCAAATATAGCAATCAATCAATCAATTTTTTAACTTAGGAAATGCAATAAAATTATCCCACCAATCAAGCAAATTGATCAAAATGTGTAAATGCGCCAGGGTAGGCTGAGTGTCGACACACAGACAGTATGTGTCGACACACAGGCTTATAGTAGCCACAAAAAGCTGCTGTGTGTCGACACAAAGAGGTTGTGTGTCGACACACAGCCTAAAAAGGCTCAAAACGGCTACTTTTGACTTGATTTCTTTCCAAAACCTTTTTTCAACTTTTTTGAACGTCTTAATGGCCCTCATTTGCCTATAAATTAGGCTTGAATGCTTTGGTTGAAATCATCCAATACTCTCTAAGCATTCTTTGATATAAAGTTCTCTTATATACTTGCGCTTTAAAGGTTTGTTTTTAAGTTTTGTTTAAAACTTTTATTAGAGCATTACTTGTTTTCTTAGTGTTGATTTTTGAGCTTTATTGGCATATCCTTAGCTTTGGCTGAGCTTGATCAAGTGTCAATTCACTCTTGAAAGAGTGAAGAATTTGAGTGCTTTAATTCTTTAATTACTTTATTCAAATTTGTTGCATTGTAAAGGTTGGATCCAGAACCTACTGTTACAAAAGGATTAGTTATAAAAGGTTGGTCTTGAGCCTACGTACAAAAAGACTGGTTGTAAAGGTTGGTCTTGAGCCTACGTACAAAAAGACTGGTTGTAAAGGTTGGTCTTGAGCCTACGTACAAAAAGACCGGTTGTAATGGTTGGATCCCGAGCCTGTTCTTAAAAAGGATCATCGAGCTTAGTTAAAGGCTCAAGTGACAAAGAGTAGTCATTTGAGAAGTGGACTGGCTTCCGGTTTGGAAGTGAACCACTATAAAAATCGTTGTTCATCTCATTTATTTTTGTCTTTGTCTTTTTCATTTAAGATTTATTGTTTTGTTTTTAATTGAATTTTTGGTTCATAATTTTAATTTTTTTTATTTATCAGTAAAGAACCTAATTCACCCCCCTCTTAGGTTGCCATTTGGACCTTCAATTGGTATCAGAGCCAGTGCTCTATTCTTTTTGGGTCTAACAACCTTAGAGTGATCCTATGGCAACTTTCACTCTAATCTTAGCCGAGGGTCAATCGACTAACAAGCCTCCTCTTTTTGATGGGGAAAATTTCCCCTATTGGGAGCCAAGAATGAGACTTTATATTACATCTATTGATTTTCACTTATGGCTTATTACAAAAAATGGTGATTACTTACCCTCAAAGAAACAAGGTGAGAAAACCATTGAAAAAGAAGAAAATGAGCTTATGCAAGATGACAAAGAAAAACTTGCAAAAAAGGCAAAAGCTCATTGTTAACTCTTGTGTTCCATTGCCCCAAATGTCTTTAACCATGTGTCCGGTTGTCAATCAGCAAAAGAAATTTGGGACAAGTTAGAGGTCACATATGACGGTACGGATCAAGTTAAATCTTCTAAAATCAATTTACTGGCAAGAGCTTACGAACTTTTCAAAATGAAACCGAAGGAATAAATAAAAGAGATGTACACTAGATTTTCGGATATTACTAACAAACTCCAAGCTCTTGGGAAAATGCATTCAAATGAGGAGCAAGTTAGTAAAATTCTTTGGTGTCTCCCTATTTCATGGCAAGGCATGGTTACTGCTATTCGAGAAGCTCATAACCTCTCTGCTTATAAACTTGATCAACTAATTGGAAATCTCATGACCCATGAAATTGACATGGAAGAGTTTAAAGAAGAGAAAAAACAAAAGAAAAACAAAGACATAGCATTTAAATCATCTCTAAGTGACGAAAGTGACGAAAGTGATGATGAAATTGTTACGTTAGGAAAAAGATTTTACAAACGTCTTGAAACGAAAAGATTTAAGAAAAACTTTAAAAATCGTTCATCTTCCTCCAAAGATGAACCAACTTTCTATGAGTGTGGAGAAGTCGGACATCTTAAAAGAGATTGTCCCAAGCCAAAAAATTAGAAGTTCTTCAACAAACTCAAAAAGAAAGACAAAAAGGAAGAACAGAAGAAAGCTTTTGCGGCTTGGGGAGATAGTGACGATGACTCCAATGAAGAAAGTGAAGAGGAAGTAGCTAACTTTTGTCTCATGGCTTTTGATGATGACAGCATTGAAAAGGATGAGGTAAACGATCCATCTTATGATGAACTTGTGGTTGGTTTTCAAGAGTTATATGAGAAATATAAAAAATTGAAAAAACAACACAATTCCTGTGTAAGAGGTCTTGAAAAGACGAGATTGGAAAAGGATTCAAAATGATGTTTAGTGCTTGAACTTGAAAATGAATCCCTAAAGAAAAAGAACGAGTCTTTAAATAATGAAATTATTAAATTAACAAATGAAAAGAAATCCTTGGATGAAACACTTTATACTTTAAAGGAAAATGAGAAAGGAAAATCCAAGGAAGACGAATCACTTTTAAAAGAAAATGAGCCTTTGAAAGAGAAAATGGAAGAACATTCAAAAATATCAAGCAAATTTTTTAAATGTCAAGAAACACTTGACAAAATTCTTGCATCTCAAATGCCAATTTATAAAAAGAAGGAATAGGTTATAATGGAAATGTCCCAAAGAAAAATTTGATTGTTCTTTTTGTTAAAGCCTCGTCACCTTCAACAAACTCTGTAAGGTGCAACTATTGTGGTGACCATGGGCATATCATTTACCAATGTTCTTTCAAAATAAATTTAAAAAAGATAAAGATGGTTTGGGTCCCAAAAGGATCTCCTCCACCAAATGTAAAGGCTAATAACAAAGGACCCAAGAAAATTTGGGTACCTAAAAGTGTTTGAATTGTGGTAGGTGTGTATGAATTTGAATTGTGGTAGGTGTGTATGAAAATCCAAAGCAAAAAACAAAAGTGGTACTTGCATAGTGGTTGCTCAAGACATATGACCGGAGATAAATCCAAGTTCACTTCACTAATGCCAAGAAAAGGAAATGTCCCCTTTGGTGACAATAAGAAAGGAAAAATAATCGGTATCGGTAATGTTGCTTCTAACTCTTCTCCCTGCATTGAAGATGTCTTACTTGTGGAAGGTCTTAAGCACAACTTGCTAAGCATTAGTCAATTATGCGATAAAGGCTATTGTGTGAACTTTGAATCACCTAGATGCATAGTTAAACATGCTAAAACAAATGAAATTTTGCTTGTTGGTCTACGATGTGAGAATGTCTATGTGATTGATCTTGATTGTGTAGACTCATTAAAATGTTTTAGTGTCATGGATGACAATGATCCTTGGATTTGCCATAGAAGATTTGGACATGCTAGTATGGATTTAATTTCAAAACTTTCAAAAAATGACCTTGTTAGAGGTTTACCAAAGTTAAAATTTGAAAAAGATCATATTTGTGATGCATGTCAATATGGCAAACAAACTAGATCATCTTTCAAACCCAAGGACGTAGTTTCAACATCAAGGCATCTTGAACTCTTACATATAGACTTATTTGGTCCTACTCGTCATTTGAGCCTTGGTGGAAAGCGATATGGACTTGCAATTGTTGATGATTATTCCCGCTTTACTTGGGTCCTATTCCTTTCTCATAAGAGCGAAGTATTTGATAAATTTGAAAAATTTTGTAAAAAGGTACAAAATGAAAACGATTTGAAAATTATTTCGGTTAGAAGTGATCATGGAAGGGAATTTGAAAATGATGATTTTGAAATTTATTGTGATTACTTTAGAATTGATCATAATTTTTCGGCACCTCGAACTCCTCAACAAAATGGAGTGGTTGAAAGAAAAAATTGAACTCTTGAAGAAATGGCAAGAACAATGATTTGTGAAAATAACTTCCCTAAATCTTTTTGGGCCGAAGTCGTCAATACCGCTTGCTATATTTTAGATCGAGCTTTAATAAGACCAATTTTAAAGAAAACACCATATGAACTTTATAAAGGTAGAAAGCCAAACATTGCATATTTTAAACCTTTTGGGTGCAAATGCTTCATTCACAACAATGGCAAAACAAATCTTGGAAAATTTGATTCACGTGTTGATGAAGGTATTTTCCTCGGTTACTCTTTAACAAGCAAAGCATATAAAGTCTATAATAAAAAGACAAAGGTTGTAGAAAAGTCTATACATGTAGTTTTTTATGAAACTAATGTCTTGTCCTCCAGAGCTCCTTGTGATAACGATGACATAGTAATCAAACCAATAAACATCACACGCTCATCCAATGAGCAAGAAAATGTTATATCCAACGCTCAAATGAATGAATCAAAGGGAGATAACCAAAATGTAGAATCCAAAGAGGAAAACTTACGACAAGATTGGAAATACTTGAAGGATCACCCAACAAGTCAAATCATTGGTGATCCCTCTCAAGGTGTAAAAACTAGGCATGCATTAATAGAATATTGTCATTTAGCTGCATTCATCTCTCTTGAAGAACCCAAGAACATAAAAGAAGCTCTTAATGACGCAAATTGGATAATGGCAATGGAGGAAGAGCTCAACCAATTCAAGAGAAGTGATGTATGGGAACTTGTAGATAGACCCCAAGATCATCAAGTCATAGGTACCAAATGGGTCTACCGCAACAAGAAGGATGAGGAAGGTAACGTGGTAAGAAATAAGGCAAGGTTGGTAGCTAAAGGATATAACCAAGAAGAAGGTCTGGACTATGAGGAAACCTTTGCTCCCGTTGCTAGGCTAGTGTTATGATCTAAGAATCCGAGGAATGAACTCGTGGTGGCTGTGATGCTGTCCTGCTGCTGTGCTGCTATGTGTGCTGCATTGGGGGCTATTTTGCATCGATTACTTGATCATTTAGTGGTTTTAGCTTGTTATTATTGTATCGAGAATAAGTCTTGATGTATTTGGTTCCTTAAGTCTCTTGTAAGTCATGTAATAAGTGGGCTTGCTTAGGAGGTCAATGGCCGGTCAAGGTTGACGGCTATTTAGTTAGTTGATGGTTGAGTTGGTTAGCTCTTTGGTCCACATGCATTGTATCTCCAGATATTTTTAGAGTTAGCCATCCTAAGAGTTAGTAGTATTAATATGTAGAGCTTCTCTTGAAGAGCTCATATTAACTTTGATGAATGAATTGGATGTCTTTTGATATCTCTCTACTTTCTCATCTCTTTTCCCTTCTTTCTCATCTAAATTCTATATTCTCTTCTCATCTCATACTCTTTCTATCCCAACCAATGTTAAGGCTCAAGAGCAATCTTTGAACCCTTAACAATTGGTATCAGAGCCTTGATTTGGCTAAAAAATCAAGCTCATATCCGAAAAAATATAAAATCTGATCGATTGCATTGCAATTAATCAATAAAAACAATTGTGTTACAAATTTAGTCTTGTGATCAGAATTTAGTTCTGAATTTTGAAATTTGAGATTGGCGTTACTGCATTTGCTGAGCTGCAAGGCCTTGGAATTGCTTTCGGTTGGGATTAGAATTGACTGAATTACATTAAACAAAGGTTAATTCATCAGTATTTGTTGAGTACACTCAACACTGGAGCTGATTCATATTGAATTCAGAAGATTCGATCAAGCATCACCTGCTGAATTTTAGTGCAGAAGCAAAATATCAGTTGCTGAGGTTATGTGCATAGAATAATTGATCTTGATCTGCCAGAAGAAGTTAAAGTGATGCTATTTGATCCACATTACACTTGATCAACATCAAAAGATCAGGAACAAGCTGATTTGAGGTTTATTCATATTCTACAATTCAGAAATTGAAGATTGAGGTAACTGCTTTCTGAATTACAAGTTCA
This sequence comes from Simmondsia chinensis, assembly GCA_018398585.1. Classification (NCBI taxonomy): domain Eukaryota; kingdom Viridiplantae; phylum Streptophyta; class Magnoliopsida; order Caryophyllales; family Simmondsiaceae; genus Simmondsia; species Simmondsia chinensis. The sequence continues at coordinate 22,073,742 of JAGTTD010000009.1, read as the reverse complement.
TATTCGATCTGAATTTGTTTTTATGCTGGATTGTGATAAAATTGTGTTTCTAAGCAAATGGGTCTGCCGCAACAAGAAGCATGAGGAAGGTAACGTGGTAAGAAATAAGGCGAGGTTGGTAGCTAAAGGCTATAACCAAGAAGAAGGTATAGACCATGAGGAAACCTTTGCTCCCGTTGCTAGGCTAGAAGCTGTTAGACTCTTATGTGCATTTGCTTCATTTAAAGATTTCAAACTTTTTCAAATGGATGTTAAAAGTGCATTTTTAAATGGTCTTATTGAAGAAGAGGTTTATGCTGATCAACCACCCAGATTTGAGGATGACAAATTTTTCAATCATGTTTTAAAACTCAAAAAGGCACTCTATTGATTGAAACAAGCTCCTAGAGCTTGGTACGAGAGATTGAGTTCCTTTTTAATGCAAAATGGATTTTCAAGAGGAAAAGTTGACACCACACTCTTTATCAAACACTCTAAACATGAAATTCTTATCGTACAAATTTATGTTGATGATATAGTGTTTGGTGCTACTAATCCATCTCTTTGTGAAGAATTTGCAAATCTTATGAGTAGGGAATTCGAAATGAGTATGATGGGAGAACTTAACTACTTCCTTGGATTACAAATCAAGCAAGGCAAGGAGGGAATTTTCAACAACCAAGCCAGGTACATAAAGGAAATGCTCAAGAAATTTGGCATGGAAAATTCCAAGGCAATAGCAACACCAATGAGCTCAACTCTTAAGTTAGATATGGATGTAAAAGTTAAAAAGGTGGACCAAAAGCTATATCGAGGTATGATCGGATCCCTTCTTTACCTTACAGCTAGTAGATCTGACATATTGTTCAGTGTATGCTTATGTGCTAGATTTCAAGCATGTCCCAAGGAATCTCATCTATGTGTCAGGAAAAGAATATTTCGATACCTAGCTGGTACTCCTACTCTAGGCATATTTTACCCTAAATGTGATTTCTTTGATTTAGTTGGATATAGTGATGCGGATTTCACCGGATACAAAGTGGGCCGAAAATCGACGAGTGGTACTTGTCAATTTCTTGGTCACGCTTTGGTGTCATGGTTTTGGAAAAAGCAAAATTCCGTTGCTTTATCCACTGCTGAGGCCGAATATGTTGCATGTGGTAGTTGCTGAGCTCAAATGTTATGGTTAATGCACCAATTAAATGACTATGGTATTAATATTGACCATGCTCCTATAATGTGCGATAATACTAGTGCTATATGTTTAACTAAAAATCTGGCTCAACACTCTAGAACAAAGCATATTGAGGTTAGACATCATTTTATTCGTTATCATGTGCTTAAGGGAGATGTCATTGTGAAATTTGTTCCCACCAACGAGCAATTAGCCGACATTTTTACTAAACCTCTAAGTGAAGAAATCTTTTGCAAAACTTGAAGTAAAATTGGCATGTATAATCTATCTTCTTAATCTTGATTGCATACACTAGTGATTTGCATTTTCTATTGAGTTTTAATACTCATCATAAAAGCGCTCCAATGGATCAAGTATTCTTATCCAATTCATGGATATAGGAACTTGGACCAATTTTTTTTTTTTTTTAAAAAAAGGGGTGACACACACAGAGAAACAGAGTACCGCTACCGCTGCTCTGTATTTGTGTGTCGACACACAAGGGAAAAAGATACAGACCCATTTTCACACTTCACAATCATCTTCCTTTCTTTATATCTCTCTCTTTCTCTCTCTCTCTCACTCAAACCCTACTTCTTTTCTTCCAAAATCTCACCAAAATCACCATTTTTTTTTTCAATTTCTTCTAATTATTTACTTAAAATCAAGCTTCTAACTACTTTTTAACATTAAAACCTAAGCATTTTGTCAAAAACTCATTCTGTTCACAAACCCTAACATAAAACCGGACCTTGGAGCCACATTTTTCCATATTGTACAATCATGTTTAATCTTATACGCTTTATGGATTTTCTTCTTTATTCTTCTTGTGTGCATTAATGTTGTAATTGTCATATTCCATCTCCCCCCTTGTGCTTTTTGTTGATGACAAAGGGGAAGAAAAATTGGTGTACTGATATATAGTATTCATGCTACTTGTGTATGTGTTTGATTGATTGAGAAATGTTGAAAGTAATGATGATGTTAATATACCGAATGTATGATTCCTAAAATGCATCAACTTAGGGGGAGCAATTGCATTTGAATATTAATCATGATATACATTGCTCCATAAGTTTATAGTCATGTGCATGCTTCAATATGTGATGCTTTTATGGTGAAATCTATGCCTCAACTTTCACATTTCCAAGACAAAACACCAAATATTTGTCATCATCAAAAAGGGGGAGATTGTTGATATTGATATGTGATGCTCTTAAAAAAATGTTTTGAAAAATATTTTTGAAAGTTGATTTATCAAATCTTATTTGTAGAATATTCAAGTCAAAAATTAAACCAATCTAATTTATCAATTAAAATATTTTTAAGATTGGTATTTAAAAAGTATGATCAAATCAAATAAAGATAAAATTCTAATGGGTGGTAACTTAGCTTGATTTATGGAACCAATTATTTTATGATCAAGTCAAGTGGAAAATAAATTCAAAAAATTGAACAAATATAGCAATCAATCAATTAATTTTTTAACTTCGAAAATGCAATAAAATTATCCCACCAATCAAGCAAATTGATCAAAATGTGTAAATGCACCCGGGTAGGCTGAGTGTCGACACACAGACGGTATGTGTGGACACACAGGCTTACAGTAGCCACAAAGAGCTGCTGTGTGTCGACACACAGACTGAAAAGGCTCAAAACGGCTACTTTTGACTTGATTTCTTTCCAAAACCTTTTTTCAACTTTTTTGGACATCTCAATGGCCCTCATTTGCCTATAAATAGGGCTTGAATGCTTTGGTTGAAATCATCCAATACTCTCTAAGAATTCTTTGATGAAAAGTTCTCTTATATACTTGCACTTTAAAGGTTTGTTTTTAAGTTTTGTCTAAAACTTTTATTATAGTATTACTTGTTCTCTTATTGTTAATTTTTGAGCTTTATTGGCATATCCTTAGCTTTGGCTAGGCTTGATCAAGTGTCAATTCACTCTTGAAAGAGTGAAGAATTTGAGTGCTTTAATTCTTTAATTACTTTGTTCAAATTTGTGGCATTGTAAAGGTTGGATCTTGAACCTACTATTACAAAAGGATCAGTTGTAAAAGGTCGGTCTTGAGCCTACGTACAAAAAGACCAGTTGTAAAGGTTGGTCTTGAGCCTATGTATAAAAAGGCCGGTTGTGAAGGTTGGATCCTAAGCCTTTTCTTAAAAAGGATCATCGAGCTTAGTTGAAGGCTCAAGTGACTAAGAGTAGCCATTTGAGAAGTAGACTAGCTTCCGGTTTGGAAGTGAACCACTATAAAAATCATTGTGCATCTCGTTTATTTTTGTCTTCGTCTTTTTCATTTAAGATTTATTGTTTTGTTTTTAATTGAATTTTTGGTTCATAATTTTAATTTTTTTTATTTATCACTAAAGAACCTAATTCACCCCCTCTTAGGTTTCCATTTGGATCTTCCGTAGATTTAATTGGGATTACAATGATTTAAGATAGAATGTTGCAACTTTATCGGTCGATTTGTGACAAGAGAATTCTAAGTAAATGTGGCACTTAAGCTCTGTGGGTTATGTGAACACTTTCTCAACAAGGTTTCATGCCCAACCTGTATGTGGTGTTCAAAAATGAACTAAGATGATATATAAAAAGAGGCTGTAATTTTAATGGAACTCAATAAATTTTAATTTGTATGATATTAACAAAAGTTTATTGGTATTCTGTTCATTTTTAATAGTGTGTACAAAGAAATCTAGTAACTTGTGACTAACTAAAAAAAATTGTCTAATTGAAGCCTACGGGGTAAAACGAGGATAGCTTTTGATTTCATACAATAGTTGGATATGTTGGTAAAATAAACCGTTTGGTAGAACTGTGGTATAAAACAACAATTGAAAGAGCCTTAATTTGAGTAAGAACACAAGGGAGATTCGAAGGAGATTATTAGAGATATAAGTGGTTATATCCAAGCATATTCATGGGCAAATAAGGCAAATTCAAAACCATAAGTAGGATCAATTAATTCAATTGTAACATGAATAAGTTAAGGAAAGTTGATTCAATTGGGGGTTTAACTGAATGAGAATGAAATGTAACGGAAATCTTTTAATTATAAATTCATCAAATGAGAATTGGTCAACATGAATTACAAAGAAGAAAGAGTTGAATGAGAATTATGACAAAAGTCGACCTTGAAATGGTAACAAAATTGACCAAATCAAGATTTAATTAACTTGGGATTGTAAAAAAAATTGACCCAATTAGGATTAAATTAAACTAAGATTATAATAAATATTGATTCTATCGGGATTGAATTAAATTGAGATTATGACAAAAATTGACCCAATTAGGGTTGAATTAATATTGAGATAGTAGTGAGAATTGACCCAATTAGGGTGAATTGAATAGAGAATGCAACAAAAATTGATTAAATCAGAATTGAACTAAATTAAGATTGTAACAAAAACTGATTCAATTAAGGTGGACCAAAATTAACTTGTTTGGGGTTGAATTAAATAGAGATTGTAACAAAAATTAATCCTTCAGGTTAGAATAAACTAAAGTTGTAATGAAAATTAAGCCTTAAGGGTTGAGATTGTGACGCAAATTAGCTCAATGAGGGTTGGACTAAACTAAGATGTTGATGAAAGCTAATTAAAGTAAGGTTGTACTAAACGGAGATTGCAATGAAAATTAGTTCAAATAGGGTTGAACTAAATGGAGATTGTTGCGAAAATTAACACAATTAGGGTTGGGATAAGTTGAGATTGTTATGAAAATTGACCCAGTTAAGGCTGAATTAAACTAAAATTGTAACGAAAACTAACCCTTTAGGGTTGAATTGAATTGAGATTGTAATGAAAATTGACCCATTTAGGGTTAAATTAAACTGAGATTGTAATGAAAATTTGTTCAATCAAGGTTGACAAAAATTAAGATTGCAATAAAAATTGGTTCAATCAAGGTTGAACTAAACAACGATTGTAACGAGAATTAACTCATTTAGGGTTGAATTGAATAGAAACTATAATGAAAATTGACCTATTTAGGGTTGAATTAAACTTAAGAATGCAATGAAAATTGGTTCAGGAGTGAGTTAAACTAAAATTGTAAGGAGAATTGACCCAAATAAGGTTTAAATTTGATGCAGTGCGTGATGGGAAATAAGGGGTACGGAAAGGTTCAATGGCCTTCCCTTTGAATTTTATTAAAACTGATAATAAAAAAAACGAAGAGGTGAATAAACTCGTTTCTCACAGGTCGAGAAATCGAGGTCACAAAATGGAAGAAAATAATTTATTAGAATTCTAACTGGATGATCCAAAGCCTAACCCCTCTCCTCCTTTTATAGGGAAGATTAAGGATTTTAAATCTACTAAAATTAAGGAAATAAAATCTGAATAAAATCGGGAATTGAACTAGATAAGTAAAATATCTAAACTTTCCTAATGAAATCTGAATAAAATCTGGAATTAAACAAGATAAGTAAAATATCTAAACTTTCAAAAAAACAAGGCTAAAAAACACGGCTCCAAGGCTTGGCGTTCACCCGGTCCTTCCACCGCTCTACTTGGTATCACACTAAGCACATCCTACTGCCAAGCTGGGCGTCACTCAGCTCGCTACATCATCCTCCCCGGGTTGGAAGGAATTCGTCCTCAAATCTGACTGGGGATCGACTTTATCGTTTTCGCCAAGGTACGGGTTGAGATTTTTTACGTTGAAAACGTTGGAAGTTCGTATGCCAGGCGAGAGCTGTAGGTGTTAAGCGTTATCATTAAGTTTCTCAAGAATCACTTGCGGACCTATCTTTCGTGCCGAGAGCTTATTATACTCCCAAGCTGGGAATCGTTCTCATGTTAAGATAGCCCAGACCTTATCGCCAACTTGAAAGTGAATACCTCACCGCCTACTGTCACGATCATCCTTGTACTTGGCGTTAATCTTCAATAACCAAGCTCGCGTTTGTTCATGAATGTACTGAAGTGAAGAGATGAAGTCTTCAGCTTTGCCATGAGGACGCGCCAAGTCTGGAACTAGCGCCAAGCCAATAGGTGCTCGTGGAGTGAACCCGTAGACAACTTGAAATGGAGTGAACCTCGTGCTTCTACTTACTGAACTGTTATAGACGAATTTAGCTTGGTGAAGCTTCACTACCCAACTCTTAGGATTCTCAGCAGCCAAACATCAGAGTATGTTCCCCTAGGAACGGTTGGTTACCTTAGTTTGGCCATCGGTTTGCGGGTGATGGACCGTGCTGAAGGAGAGTGTGGTGTTCGCCAACTTCCAAAGGCTCTGCCAGAAGTGATTGACGAACCGAACGTCTCTATCAAGCACAATGCTGGATGGTAAGCCATGGAGCTTGTAGGCATCCTTGAAGTAAAGACCTGCGACGTGGGTGGCGTCTGCGGCTTTCTTACATCCAATGAAATGAGCCACTTTCGAAAACCGGTCAACAACAACAAAAATGGAGTCAATCCCGCCAACTGTCCGCGACAACCCCAATACAAAGTCAATGCTCACGTTTGCCCACGATTGATTGGGTACCGGTAATGGTAAGTAGAGTCCCACGTTCGTCATCCTCCTTTAGAGATCTGACATGTACGGCATCGCTTGACAAATCTTTCAACCTTTTGCGGATTGTGGGCCAGAATTAGGTGGCGATAATGAGCTTTAATGTCTTGTCCCTGCAAACATGCCCAGAGTTATGCTTCTCCTCTATTGTCTTCTGACGCCAACTGGAGCTCGGTACACACAGTTGGTTCCCTTTGAACAAATATCCATTGTGGATTGAGTAATCCGATACTGGGCCAAGTTGTGCGTCACGCCAAATGCTGCTGAAGGTCACGTCATCATGGTACATATCCTTGAAATGCTCGAACCCGGTAACTTCAACCTTGCATTGTGCCAGGATTAAAGTCCTTCTACTTAATGCGTCAGCCACCTTATTTAACGTGCTTGAAGTGTTCTTGATGGAGAAGTGGAAGAGCTGGATGAAACCCGCTTACTTTGCATGCCTCTCTGACAGCTTTTCTTGACTGTTGATGAACTTCAGTGCCACGTTGTCTGAGTACAATATAATTTCGCGATTCGTCAAGTAAGACTTCCAATGCCGAAGTGCCCTGACCAAGGCGTAAAACTCCAAGTCATATGTTGAGTACCTTAACTTACTCCCATGAAGCTTCTCACTGAAGTAAGCAATCGATTTTCCTTCCTGACTAAGGACGGCGCCAATATCGACCTTTGAGGCATCGGTGTGCAGCTCAATGGTCTTCTGAAAGTCGGGAAACCCCAACACTAGAGCTATTGTTAGCTTTCTCTTGATGATGGCGAAAGCAGATGCAGCCTCAGGTGTCCACATGAAAGAACCCTTCTTAAGGCAGTTTGCGATAGGCGCACAATGGAGCTGAAGCAAGGAACGAAGCGCCTATAGAATGACGTCAATCCATGGAAGCTTCGGGCTTCGCCAATGGTTTATGGTGATGGCCAGTCACGAATAGCTGCAAATTTACCTTCATCTGCCAAAATACCGTCCTTAAGAAAGAATGAAGCAAGGAAGGTCAGCTTCTCCCTCATAAATTCACACTTTTTCAATGTCGCAAACAAACTCTAACTCCTCAAAGTAAGAAGAACCTCTCTCAAATGATTGACGTGCTCATTATGGTTACGACTATAAATTAAAATGTCATTAAAATAGACGATGACAAACTTGCCAATGAACAGACGTAATACCTGGTTCATGAACCTTATGAAGGTACTAGGTGTGTTAGAGACACCAAAGGGCATAACCAACCACTCATAGAGACCTTCTCTTGTCTTGAATGCTTTCTTCCATTCATCCCTGGGAAATATACGTATCTGATGGTAGCCACTTTTGAGGTCCAGCTTGGTGAATACCTTGGCGCTTAGCAATAGGTCTATTAGATCATCCAGTCTTGGGATGGGAAACCGGTACCGCACTTTTATTTTGTTGATGGCTCTACTATCCACACACATACTCCAACTCCCATCCTTCTTTGGCGTTAGCAAGGCCGGGATAGCACAAGGACTCAAGCTCTCCCTGATGAAACCTCAAACAAGCAACTCCTCAACTTTGCGTTCGAGCTCTTCATGCTCAGAAGGACTCATGCGGTAATGGGGTTTGTTCGGTAAGGATGCGCCAGGAATCAGATCAATCCTGTGCTAAATGTCATGTAAAGGCGGCAGCGTGGCCAGTAAATCGTCTGGGAACACATCAGCAAACTCCTTCAATAGAGGCAAGATCTCACTTGGTGGCTTGTCGGGCACACTGTCAACTTCCTTCCCAATCAGAACGAACATGACTTTGGTGTCGCCAACATCTTTAGCAAACATGGCGCGACCTTACACGTTGGGGTGTTGAGCCACGGTAGCCTTGGTTGCTCCTCCTTCTTCGGTAAAAGCAAGATCTTCACTCCATACATGAAACTGTACGTGTTTTTCCGTCCATCATGCACAGCTCCTCGGTCATATTTCCAAGGATGCCCTAAGAGCAGGTGACATGTGTCCATTATGACTACATCGCACCATACTCCTTCCTTGTATTTTGGTCCTATGGAAAAATTCACGTAACACCGCTTGGAAACCGTCACCTGATTACCCTTCTTCAGCCAAGAAAAACGGTATGGTTGAGGATGGGCTTCCATCTTTAGCGCCAACTTGTTAACCATCTCCTCGAAGATGACGTTCTCACAGCTTCCTAAGTCTATAACCACACGGCAAACTTTCCCACCAATAGTACACGTTGTTTGGAAAATTTTGTTCCTTAACCAGCTGTCTCCTTATTCATTTCTTGGCGTGAGGCAGACACGCCTAACAACTAGACATTGACCCTCGTATCCTATAATGGGGTCCTCTCCTTGTTCCGCCAATTCTTTTTGACTGTCTTCCTCAACGGTCTCGTCTTCTTCTTCTGTAGGCTCGTTAATGAGAAGAGCCTTACCTGGTCTATCTCCCTTTCGGCATTTGGACGCATGGTAACCTACTTCTACACCCTTGAAGCAACGTATACGGGGTGCACCGCCTGCCTCTTGATTAACCTGCTTCCCAATAACAACGGGAGGGGCTCTGTTTTGGATGTCCTGATTCTGAGTTGGCGGTACACGGTTCAGATCCCTACCGCCTGCTTGTGTATTCCCTGTTCCGCAAGAAGGGCGGTGCCTTTGCTGCAGTTCCACGTTCACAGCTCTCTGAGACACCCCAACCACAGTAAAAATATCAGACATATTGAGTACGTCTTGGATGGGCTCTCTTAGGCCACTAATAAAGCGGTCCGCGAACTTCTCTTTGGACTCTGCCAAGTCATTTCTAGCGACTAAGAAGTTGAAATCGGCAGTGTAATCCTCTACAAACTTCGAACCTTGGCATAACCCTTGAAGGCGTTGGTACATGATCCGTGCATGATTGTACGGTAAGAAAGCACTGCAAAAAGTGCTTCTTCATCTTCCCCCACATTTCAATCTTGGACTTCCCTTACCTAAACCGAGTTTGTTTCAGTTGGTGCCACTAGGCGGAGGCTCTACCCCGAAGGCGAGCAGCGACGAGCGGCGCCTGTTTTCTCTCCAGTATCTCCCTAAATTCAAGGACTTCCTCGACGGCTACAAGCCAATCTAAGAACTCCTCCAAACATCCTCCTCCATTGAACTCTGGTATCTTCCGAAGCCTGGATTCGCACCTCCGATCATCACGATCTTCACCACAGCGCTGATGGCGCCTAGGCCTTGGTTCCGGTTGGTCTTCATCAAAGAAAGGGTTCACAAAGGGGTCATGCTCGTCTTCACCATTCATGCCAGGCGAAGGGTGGCGTTGGTGCCTCGCTCCACCCGTAAAGTTGAGGTTAGCACCAATTTGGACCAAGTGTTGCACGATCGACGAGAATCGCTCTTCTAGTTCCTCAAATCTCCTCTCGTGCTGTCGGTGGCGATCTGGGTCGGTAACGTCTTCCACGGTGGCGTTCTTTTGATGTCTTCCAGGGGCCATTGTTACAGGAAGCAAACTGTGCTCTGTACCAGATGATTCAGCGCGTGATGCAAAATAAGAGGTATGGGAAGGTTCAACGGCCTTCCCTTTGTATTTTATTAAAATTGATAATAAAAATAACAAAGAGGCGAATAAACTCGTTTCTCACAGGTCGAGAAATTGAGGTTACAAAAATGAAGAAAATAATTTATTGGAATTCTTATTGGATGATCCAAAGCCTAACCCCCCTCCTCCTTTTATAGGGAAGATTAAGGTTTTTAAATCTACTAAAATTAAGGAAATAAAATCTAAATAAAATTGGGAATTGAACTAGATAAGTAAAATATCTAAACTTTCCTGAAAACAAGGCTAAAAAACACGGCTCAAGGCATGGCGTTCGCCCGGTCCTTCTACTGCTCTGCTTGGCATCACGTTAAGCTCATCCTATTGCCAAGCTGGGCGTCACTCAGCTCACTGCATCAAAATTAAACTGAGATTTTAACAAAATCAAAGTTTAATGGAGTAGAGAAAATCGTGGGTGATTGAAATTGGTAGTGAATGGTGCAACAATAGTGGCTAGTGTGTGAGATGAAGAAGGTAGTATCCCGAGGTGTCGTACTGGTGGTGACGCGTGGCAGAGCAGCGATGGTGGTGGTTGAAGTGGTGGAACACGAAAGGAAGTGGCTGGTGGGTAATGGTTCTGAGTGTTTGAAGTTATATGGATGTGGTGGCAGGAGAAATGTCAGGCATGGTAGTGGGCATTTGAGGTCGTTCGACGGGGAGCAGAGCACGACGGCACTAGAGCACGGCGGGCCATGTGACAGGACAGGCCATGGATCACGGCGAGCTAGGTGACATTGTGGGTCACGAGTCACAGCAGGCCAAGGATCATGGCGAGCCAGGTGACACAACGGGCCATGTGTTTCGGGTGGTTAATGGTGGTGATAACAAAGGTCAGTTATAGGTGGTTATGGTGAGATGTTGCTTGTGGAAGATGATGGTCAAAGTTGTAAATGGTGGTCAAACCTAATTCTTTAGATGTATTAAGTGTCCTGTGACTCTAAACGTACAAAACGTTTTATCTACGAGGAGTTATAGAGCAAGTCATATATCAAAATGAGATTTTTGAAGAGCTCTATGCAACCATAATAGTTTTTCATATTTTTAACTAAAGAAGCGATAGCAAAGATTTGGTGAGCATTTTTCTGGCATGGCCCTGAGTCTTAAAACAAGCATAACTCTTAATCCTCGAGGAGTTACGGGTCGAATCTCTATCAAAATGAAGCTTCTCAAGATTTCTATATAACTAGGATGATGTCTCAAATTTTTGATCATAGAGAACATATAAAGGATGAGGTGGGTGTTACCCGCACATGATGGTAAGGTAACTTACATTGTAATTTAAAACAAGTATAACTTTCAATTTGTAAAGAGTTATGAATTAAATTACATATAAAAGCGAAGCTCTTGAAGCTTTCTGGGTACCTATGATGATTTTTAGAGTTTTTGATCAAATCAAGCATATGAAAAATGAAGTTGGCGTGCCATGCACATATACATTATATAAATTACCAAGCAACTTAAAACGGACATAACTTTCAATCCGTGAAAAGTTACGGATCGAGTTATATATCAAAATAAAGCTTTTTAAAAGTTCTACGTATCTATGATTTTTTTTGGAGTTATTTTTATAAAAGAAAGATTATGAAAAATGAGATGGGTGTGCCACGGGCGTATAGATTATATAAATTACCTTGTAATTTAAAACAGGCATAACTTTCAATCTGCGAAGAGTTAGGGATCAAATTTTGTATCAAAACAAATCTCTTGAAGAGTTCTACATGTCTATGATAGTGTTTTGAATTTTTTGTCAAAGAAAAGATAAAAAAGATGTATAAAGGATGTTGCAATGCTATACTTTCCTGAAGCAAAATTCTATGTAGGCTCAAGAATATGCCTTTAAGAGATAAAGAGGATGTAAGAAGAGCTTGTTCAAGCAAATCTCTTTTATTGCTCAACAATATAAGTGAGTTTCTTTAGCTGCTTTTGCCTAAGTGTGCTCATTTTTTATTAGAGAAAATGCAAAAAGAGACCAAAAAATGCAAAAAATTAACTCACATGATATTAAAACGGTTGGAATCTTACAAGAAATACCAAACTAGGCATGAGTTTATAATCCTTCCCATGGACGGCGCCAAAATTTATAGAAGATTTTGGTTAGTGTGCTTATGTATTGTACGGGAGTTATGTTTGAGGTAGGGTTCGTTAGGATGAGCTAAACTCAAGTTCTAGTTACACACCCAAACTGATATTCCTTGCATGATTCAAATAAATAGTTAGAGAGGCCCGAGGGGTAACCCACGGGAGACCCCTCCCATGCCCAAGTCAGTATCAATTTCATGAAATAATAATAATAATAATGAAAGCAGGTAATAAATAGACATAATAGATATAAATTACTTAGCATAAGGGGAGTAGAAAGCTTGAACAATTATTATTCCAGAGTGGAAACCATGAAAGAATATGGGAAAAAGAGGCGTAAGAGAGAAGGGAAGGCCTTTTGCCTCGATATGCCTTGCCCTCCTCCTTTTCTTTCATAGACAACTTCATCTATTTGTGTTAGGTGGTCGGCTGGACTGCCCTGTTTTGGCTCGTCCTGTTCTGGGCCGCCTTGCTCTGGACCACCCTGTTTATGCGCACCACTTGGTGTTGCATATTCGCCATTATTTCCTTGGGGGGGGGGGGGGGGGGGGGGGGGGGGGGGGGGGGGGGGGGTATGTGATAATTCCAATATTTTTACTAATTCTTTCTAGATTTTATCATCAAAATCAAAAAATGGAAGCAAGATACATAAAACAAAAGCAAAAATGGGCAAATTACACCAAAACTACACAGCTAAAGCAAGGATAAAACAACAACATGAACAATTTGTGCAACTTGCAATTTGGGTGGCAAAATCTAACAAATCAAGAACAAAAATGAGTTGAATTATTCAAGAACAAGTGAAACTTGATCCAAGTTGCATCATTTTGGTGGTGGAAAGAGAGAAAAATGAAAAAAAAAAAAAATTATGCAAGTGTAGGCAAGTTGCATATATGGGCGGCATTATGAGCAAACGAGGATGAACTTGTGTAATTCCAATCTCAAGTACTATAAATAGGCACAGGTAGGAAGTATTCATTCATCATTCAAGCATTCAAAAGTAAATCCAAATTAGAAAAAATTCACATAGAAGAGGAAGGCAGAGAAAAGAAAAAGTTTGGCTTGTAATTTTTCAATTTCAAGTTCTTTTCTATCCTTTTCTTCTTTAAGTTCATTGATTTTTTTTTTTTTTGTTTTATTTTATATTATGTTTATCATAAACTAATTTTGTCTTTCCAAGGCTTCGTTGTAGCCTAATTGGTAATATACGCTCTTTTCTAATTTGACATATTCAAAGTTTTTTGTTTCATTATTGAAGTGTTTATTGTTGTTCTTCATGAGTTTTGAATGCTTGATCACCATTCAAAGCCTAATAATTCATAATGAGTCCAACATGAGATTTATGATGGTCTTAAGTGAAAACCTTGAATCTTCAGAACTGTTTTCTTATTTAAATTCATACAAGAGATTCATGAGTTAATATGTAAAAGAGTATGCTAATTGTTGCTCAAAAGAGAATAATATGCAACTAGGTGAAATTGGATGCCTTGGATCTTATTAAATCAGAAACATTTTCAAAAAAATCAGTATCCACATTTAGTTGTTTCATTTCAATTGTTACATATCAAAACTAAAAATTTCAGCCTTTCAAATAGCGCTAAAACTTCTAATTTCAGTAGTCACTCAATAATTAATCCTCGTGGGAATGATACTCTAGTCACTTTATATTACTTGGTACGACATAGTGCACTTGCAAAGCAATACACATAAGCACCAAGTTTTTGGTGCTATTGTTGGAGATTGTTTTTATTTGAGTGATATTAATACCACCTAGTTATAGTACTAATTTGAAGTTGTTTTGTAAAAACTTGTAAATTTTGTTTACATTTGAAGAAGAATATTTCATTTCATTCATATAATTTAATTTGTTTGATTTATAAAGTTCCGTTTTTAAAATTCGTATACAACACCCCTCCCCCCTAAAAATTTGTTTTTCTTAACTTCTATATTAGATTGTTGTAATTTTAAGTTTTTCAATTAGTTTTATCTTTCATTTAACTTTTTAAACTCACCTAGAAAAGTTTTTGAACATTAAAATCGTTATTTTTAAGTTCTTCAAACCATTAGTATTACTATCCCCCCTCCCCCCTGGTAAAATTTTGTTTTTCTTAACTTTTATGCTATATTGTTGTAATTTTGTATTTTCTAATTAATTTTATCTTTCTTTTAACAGTTCAATTCCACCTAGATAAGTTTTTGAAAGTTAAAATTTCTATTTTATAGTATCTCAAAACATTAGTATTACTATCTCCCTCCCACCTTCTCTTGTAAAATTCGTATACCAACCCCTCCCCCCCAAAATTTGGTTTTTGTTAAGTATTGTATTATATTGTTGTATTTTGGTGCTTTCTCATTATGTTTCTCTCTCTTTTAACTTTAATGTTTATTTGTCTAATTTTGTATGCTAAGACTGCAATAACATGACATTACTTACTTAGACCCCAAGATTTGGTAGAATATTACTAGAGGTAATGGCTAGCAACAACTATATGAGACCTCAGTACCATGCTGTACCAGGATGACCAGTTGGAATTCATGAACTTAATGCATTCACGGCGTTAAATGATCAAATCTGACCAATTCAAAAGCAATTAACATAGGTATCAGAGTTGCTCATACACCTATTGTTAGATGTGAATTTTGTATTGATAACCATGCAAGTATCATGTGCCATATGGGAAACACTTTCACTTCATTGGGTTGTGATCAGTATAACTACATGTCAAATCATCAAGAAGCCCAACTCAACCCTTACTTTAACACCTACAATCAAGGATGGATGAACCCTTGTAACCTTTCTGGAACACTCACGAAGCACCTTGGTCACTCATTCATTCACCTCAAGAAAAGAAATATGACTTAGAAGAGATGTTTTGGGAGTTCATGCATGAAAAGAACTTTTTATTCAAAGAAACCATGGCTAACATTAGAAACCAAGAAGCCTCCATTCAAAATTAAGAAAGTCAAGTAGAGACTACATTAGAGGAACTTTCTGAGAGGACTAAAGATTCCTTGCCTATCAATATCGTCACCAACCCAGGGGAACAAACTATCATCATAACATTGAGGGATGAGAACACATTAGAAGAACCACTTCAATGTGAGATAACCCCCTTGATCGACTCATCACCACCAATGACGAAACCTATCTTGACCGACCCGCCACCACCAATGATCAAAATAGAGGGTCGAGCTCATCTAATGAAGTTAGAGGCTCTAGAAGCCAAGGATGACTTAGTGAAAAACAATTGCAAAGAAGATTAGAAAAGAAAATGCAAGTTGTGGCACATTAAACTTAAGGATCCCATGATTGGAGAAGGTGGAGATGGTCCTGTAAAGAAGGGTACAAAGAAAATCCCCGGAAGAAAATGGTCATTGAGGGTGGATGGAGAAAACTCTATTCTCCTTCAGGATACGGGATATATCATTGTCAAAAAGTCAAGCTAACGACTATGACTTAAGCGCCTCTTAAGAGGCAACCCAAGTTTTCATTTCCCTCTTTTCTTTTAATCTGCTTCCATTTTTTTATTTTCTTATGTTCTTAAACATTCTATTCAAACAGGTTTTTGAAACAAGTTTCGGGGTTAAACATGATGCCAACATTCACCATCAAAAAATAATCCTCAAACCTAGGAAGTATCTCTCACCTACTGCTTCTTTCTTTGTATTTAACATTGAGGACAATGTTAACTTTAATTTTGGGGTGGGAGAGACAATTTTTTAAGTTTTGAGCAAAACTTAATGAAAAGTTTTCTTGTCTAGTACTGTTTTATATTTTAGAGTTGGCTTTAGTGCCTCCTAGAGTTTGGAGCCTTTATATGGGGATGTAGATAGTGTCGGCCAACAAAAAAATTTTCTATTTTCTATAGTTTAGATCATTAGTCTTTACGAATTTTATTCCACATTTTGAACCACTTTAAAAAATCATAAAATAGTTTTGATATCGTATCATCATGCTCTTTGGGAAAATTTACTGCCTTTCTTAGCTCGTTTACTTTAATTACACTTGAATAACTCGAGAATCAAGTGTCTTTGTGTTCCAATCACAATGCATGATCTAATTTAATGCACTACCTTGATAAAATCATGGTATTTGAGTTCACTGTTAGCAAGGTTATTTTACTTTTCTTTCAGATTAAAATATGCCCAAATTTGAGC
Source organism: Simmondsia chinensis (assembly GCA_018398585.1). NCBI lineage: Eukaryota > Viridiplantae > Streptophyta > Magnoliopsida > Caryophyllales > Simmondsiaceae > Simmondsia > Simmondsia chinensis. The sequence goes on along the minus strand of JAGTTD010000009.1, from coordinate 22,057,301 downwards.
GGATTGCATTAAGATTATCATTTGCACAATAGATTTTGAAGAGTTATGCCTAAGTTTAAATAAAAGGAAAGTATGAAAAATAAAAAAAACAGAGAAAATGAGGAAGCATCTCTAAGCACCACTATCCCGTATAAGCATTTATCTTTTAGTATATGTGCTGCCCATCATGAGGGTATCTCAGTTGGCAGCTTCTGCTACTCATGCAGTCATCGTCTAGGGGTTAGGAGTTTGATTCTCACTAAAGATATCCTGATTCGATCATCATGAGCGCATCTCAGTTGGCGGCGTCTCCTACTAATGCTGTCATCACCCAGGGGACAAGAGTTTGATTCACGCTGAAGATATACTCATGACTTACTTACTTATTTTGAAGTCTTGAAAAAAAAATAAGAATAAAATTTGTGAATAATTTTTAATCTTGGGCATACCTGACAAGTCCTGTTATGAGTGGTATGATTTTTGTCATCTATTTGGTTTGAATATCTTAAGATTAGAAAGAATGGATAAGCTTAATTCGCTTAGACAACTTTTGAATTCAGTTACCTAGGTGATTCAAGGGTTTTTCTTTAGAAAGATTGTTTTGCCTTTAGAACCTTAAGTTTTGACTATCTATTGTTCTTTTCCAATAGAAGTGTACTTGCTTTGAACTATGATAAAATTCTCAAAAAGTAAGATATCCTATGCTTTCATGTTTAGCCTTGCTTGAGGATGAGCAGGATTTATGTTTGGGGATAATTTGGTATGTTCAATTTAGTATACAATTATTCATATATTTTAGGTTCAATTATTAACCATTTTATATCTAATTTTTATCGGTTTTTTCTCTTTTTTGCTCTATTGAAAATATAATTTTAATATTTTATATTTTCATGTATTTTTTGTTTTGTACATTCAGTATTTTTAGTTACATTCTTTGACCAAGCCAACTCATGTAATTACTTGCTCTTCATCCCATTGTAACCATGCATTGATAGGGAGATGGGGGTTTTAGATTTTGCTTTTACGTCATTTAACACATGTAATGTATTTAGCTTAGGATTCTTTTCTTGGAAGTATTCGAGGTCAGGCTTTTGGGTTCCCTTTTGCACTTGTATAAGTTTAGAGTATTGTTAGAGAATAGAGTATCCAATTTTGCTAATTATTTTAAGAGTTCTTCAATTGTTTTGTTTATTTTAGTGTTCTTAATTTTTACATGGTATCATAGTAGACTTGAATAGGGATTTGTTGCTTTGTTTCAGTCACCCTCTTTGTAAGCCATGCTTCCCTCTTACTATTCTTGTTTTATTTTTTTTATTTTTTTTATTTTTTTTTGCGTATTTCATAATGGCGGAAGAAAATACTGACCAAACTATTGTGCCGGTCAGTGTTTCAAGAGGACTTCCTAATGTGACTTCACTTTATTACTTGTACCCCTCAGATCATCTAGGGCTTCTGCTTGTGTAAGAAGTTCTAATCGGCTTTAATTTTCCGGCTTAGAGGCGATCAATTTTTAAAGTTTTTCCAGCTTAGAGGCGATCAATTTTTAAAGTTTTTAAGGCTAAAAGAAAGATTGGGTTCCTTGATGGAACCATTATGAAATTGGATGAAGATTCGCCAAATTTTGAAAATTGGAGTGTGTGTGATTCCATGGCCTCCTCATGGCTCACTAATTCTATCTCCAAAGAAATTAACGCTAGCATACCATATTTTAAAACCTCCTCGACATTTGGCTAGATTTAAATGAGCATTTTTTCTCAAGGAAACGTTCCTCGTTTTTATGAAGTTAAACGCAAAATGAAGGCTCTTTGGGATGAACTATATACCCTAGTAGCCATACGACTGTGTATACGTGGTTTCGCCCAAGCTTTTGCGGCCATAAGAGACATGGAGAGGTTGCTTGATTTTTTGATGGGCTTAGATCCACTTTTCCACGGTCCGATCACAGTTAATGAATACAAAACCACTTCCTTCTCTTTCTAGTGCTTATTCAACGCGTTGTCACAAGGAAAAGCGGCAAAGTGAGCATCAGGTAGCATCGTTATTCCAAAGGCTACAACCCTTGTGGCTAAAGGGAATAGCATTCATGTAGGTAGTGGTTCATCGATTTCCAATGGGCCACCGCCCAAACGCAATAATCGTTTGTCTTGTTCTTTTTGTAAGAAATAGGGACATTCAAGAGATCCTTGTTATGAATTGATCGGGTATCCCACCAGATGGAAACAGTGCAATACCAGCAGTAGCAACAGGGTTGCTGCGGCTGTTGCGCAACAGCCACAACACTAATAGTGTCGGCATGATAAATTGGTCCGCGGGCATCGCGATAGCTATCCCTCATAAATAGTAGCATTCCTACTGCTGCTGCCGGCACTAGATGGTCTGACGATGGGACAGCAGGACGGGAGTCCTCTTGTCCGTCTTTCCGCTTCTTAGTATCAATAATTGCTGGCACTTCTCAGCCCAGAAAATAACGCTCCTTGCGTAAATCTAACAGCTTAAGGGTCATTTGGTAATATTTTCGGATTATTGACACGGGTGCAATAGATCATATGGTCTCGTTGCAGTTTATTTTGTGTGATGTTCAAGTTAATACTAAGATTAAACCAGTTAGGTTTCCAAAATGCACTTGTTTGCCCGTTTCACATATCTGATGTGCGTGGATCACAGATGATATCATCCTCGAAAATGTGTTACAGATTCCAAGATTTATCGCAGTTTATTGTCTGTAAGCAAATTGATTAGAGATATAAATTGTGCATTAACATTTTATTTAAAATTTTGTGTTATATAGGACCTTCCATTGAGGAGGCTGATTGGAGTGGGTAAAGAAAGAGATGGGCTATACGTGTTGGAGAGCTTAGTTGTTCAGAGGACTACTCATGTTGGAAGCACCACCGATAAGTGTATTTTGTGGCATCATAGATTGGGGCATCTCCCATTTGATAAACTTTCTAGTTTTACTAGTTTGGATGTTGGTACTATTTTTGATGTTATTTGCAATTCATGTCATCTAGCTAAACATACACTATTGCCCCTTTCCCATTTCTGTTAGTAGAACTACTACTTGTTTTGAGTTGCTACATTGTGACATTTGGGGTCCATATCGTACTTTATCGATGAAAGGAGCACTTTTTTCACTATTATTGATGACTTTAGTAGGTATACTTGGGTGTACTTGATGCGAGACAAATCTCAGTCTCATAGATTTCTTATGGATTTTTGTGAATTGGTACAAACTTAGTACAATTTGTGTTAAACAAGTTAGAAGTGATAATGGCACAAAATTTCTCTTTTGGTTGTTGCTTGATTTTTATGTAGGAAAAGTCATATAGGTACAGAATTCATGTAATGACAAGCCCCAACAAAATGGGGTTCTGGAAAGGAAGCATCATCATCTCCTTGAAGTTGCTTGGGCAATTAGGTTTAGGGCCAACCTGTCTATCCAGTTTTCGGTACAATGTGTGTTAACGGTGGCATATTTGATTAATCTCATGCCGACATCATGGCTACAAAATAAGAGTCCTTATGTAGTGTTTCTTTGTAAGACTCCTTCATACAAGCATTTATGTTTTTTTAGATCTTTGTGTTATGTTCATAATAGAGATAAATTTGGTAGCCGAGCAAGTCAATGTGTTTTTGTTGGTTATCCTCATGGGAAGAAGGGATATAAGGTTTATGATTTAGATAGCAAGAAGTTTTTTATTTCTCATGATGCGATTTTTCATGAAAAGGTATTTCCGTATCTTGAAGGGAAGGAGCAGGGTAATGAAGTTTTTGAATTAATACGCTATGTTGAGGATGGGGATGTTTTACAAGCTCATAAATTGAATTTTCCATAAAATGCAGCAACATCGGACACTGGCCTAATAGTGTTCGGTTAGAATAATGACCGAACACTGTTCAATTGGAATAATGAGGAGAGAGACTAGGGTCATGCCAGGTCCAAGAGACCGAGTCAAGTTTGTTCCATGCCTGCTATGTATCAAGATTATGTGGTTGATGTTCCCTCTTCCATAGCCCATCCCCATGACACCCCTTCGTCAGCTAACTTAGGTACAGTCTATTCTTTGTAAAATTATGTGTCTAATGCACGATTTACTAACTCTCACTCGTATTTGCTCCAAGCCGTCACCTCCACTGATGAGCCACGAAATTTTGCTCAAGCTGTTAGGTCACAACATTGGAGAGAAGCAATGGAGAAAGAAATTTCAGCATTGGAATAAAATAAGACATGGACTCTAGAAGAGTTACTGCCAGGGAAATGTCATTGCCTCAAAATGGGTCTACAAGATCAAGTACAAGTCACATGGTACTATAGAACGGTACAAGGCAAGACTAGTTGCCAAAGGCTATACTCAGGTGAAAGGTATAGATTATCACAATACCTTTTCTCCCATTGCTAAACTAGTGACAGTTCGTTGTGTACTTGCAGTTGCAGCAGCTAAGAATTGGATAATACATCATTTAGATGTAAATAACGCTTTTCTCCATGGAGATTTAGATGAGGAGGTCTATATGAAAGTGCCTCAAGATTTTGAAAGAAAACATGTTGGTAAGATCGGTCGTCTTCGTAAGTCACTTTATGGACTTAAACAGGCCTCTCGTAATGTGAATCCAAAAAATTCACGCACTTTCTTGTTGATATGTGTTTTACACAATTTAAGTCAGATTATTCATAGTTCACCCATAGAAAGGGAGCATTGTATACCACGATTTGAGTATACATTAACGAAGTTGTTATTACCAGAAGCAACTTAAATCATGTTGAGGAGGTAAAATCTAGATTAAATGTCGAGTTTGGCATTAAAAATCTTGGTCCCATTAAGTATTTTCTTGGGATAGAAGTGGCACAGTCTAAGAGTGGCTTAGCCTTGAATCAACCAAAATATGCTCTTGATATTCTAAGTGAAACTGGTCTTTTAGGAGCTAAACCAGTTTCTACCCCCATTGTTCATAACCATCATTTAAGTTATGAGACAAGGGATCCGGTTAAGAATCCAGGTCAGTATAGACAGCTTGTAGGAAGGCTTCTCTATCTTACCATTACTCATCTTGATGTTTGTTATGCAGTTCGTATTCTTAGTCAATTTATGTATAATCCATGGGTACCACATTTGGAAGCCGCTTTTCGTGTCCTTCGATACATCAAAGGCACATCGGGTCAGGGAAATTTTCTTCTGCATAATTTTGGTTTCAACATTCGTACCTATTGTGATGCTAACTGGGTAAGTTGTCCTACTAATAGACGTTCCACAATAAGGTTCATCGTTTTCCTTCGAGGAGCTTCTATCTCTTGGCGGTCTAAGAAATAGTCCGTCGTTTCTCCAAAGCAGAATATCATGCTATGGCCACTATTACTAGTGAGCTAGTTTGGTTAAGACGTTTGTTGGTTGATGTCACTATCGATGTGAAGGAAGCAGCTATTTTATTCTGTGATAATCAAGTTGCTCTTCACATAGCATCAAACCCCGTTTTTCTTGAATGCATGAAGCATATAGAAATTGACTATCATTCATTCGAGAGAAATTGTTAGCAAAGGAAATATCGACTTCATTTGTGCATTCTTCGGAGCAAGTGGCTGGCATTTTCACCAAAGCACTTGGCTCACTGTCATTTTCTTCGGTTCTTTGCAAGTTGGGCATTGTAAATTTACATGCTCCAACTTGAGGGGTAGTGTTGAAAATATAATATTGATATTTTATATTTTCTCTTTTTTTTTGTACATTTAGTATTTTCAGTTACATTCTTTGACCAAGCCAACTCATGTAATTACTTGCTTTTCCTCCCATTGTAACTGTGCATTGATAGGAACATGGGGGTTTTGATTTTGCTTTTATGTCATTGAACACATTTAATTTATTTAGCTTAGGATTCTTTTCTTGCAAGTATTCTAGGTTAGGCTTTTGGGTTCCCTTTTGCACTTGTATAAATTGAGAGTATTGTTAAAGAATAAAGTATCCAATTTTCCCAATTAAATTTAAAGAGTTCACTAATCATTTTGCTTATTTTAGTGTTCTCATTTTTTACACGCTCCTATTGTTATTTCCTTGCAAAAACACTCATTTTATGCTAATTTTTGCTAGGTTTTATTGTCAACATCAACAGATGGAACCAAGATACATAAAAAAAAAAAAAAAAAGCAAATATGGCAATTACACCAAAACTACATGGCCAAAGCATGGATAAAACAATAACATGAACAATTTGTGCAACTTGCAATTTAGGCAGCAAAATCTAACAAATCAAGAACAAAATGCATTGAATTATTCAAGAACAAGTGCAACTTGATCCAAATTACATCATTTGGATAGTGGAAAGAGAAAAAAAAGAAAAAAAAAATAATGCAAGTGTGGGCGAGTTGCACATATGGGTGGCATCATGAGCAAATGAGGATGAACTTGTGTAATTTTTTTATTTCATGTAATTCCAACCTCAAGTACTATAATTACACATAGGTAGAAGCATTCATTCACCATCAAGCATTCAAAAATCAATCCAAAGTAGAAAAAAATAGAGAAAATTAGGATAGAAGAGGAAGGAAAAGAAAATAAAGAGTGTGGTTTGTACTTTTTCAATTTCAAGTTCTTTTCTATTCTTTTCTTATTTAAGTTCATGGATTTTGTTTTATTTTTGTTTTGCATTTTGTCTACCATGAACTAATTTTGACTTTTCAAGGCTACGATGTAGCCTAAGTTGTAATATGCGCTCTTTACTAGTTCGACGTATTCAAATTTTGTTTATTGCGTTATTGAAGTGTTCATTATTGTTTTTCATGAGTTTTGAATGCTTGATCACCATTCAAAGCTTGTAATGATTCATAATGAGTCCAAGAAGAGATTCATGATGATTCTTAAAGTAATAAGCATCACAAATTGAGTGAATGCTGGAGATAGATTAACGTGATTTTTGTGTTCTTAAGCGAAAACCTTGATTATGCAATACTCTTTTCTTGTTTAAATTCATGCAAGAGATTGATGAGTTAATATGTAAAAGAGTATGCTAAATGTTGCTTAAGAGAGAATATTTAGTAAATTAGGGTTTTCAGCTATCAACATGTAATAACAACTTGAATACCAAGAATAGAAAGGCCTATTAATACAACTAAGTGAAATTGAATGCCTTAGATCTAATTAAAAAAGAAACCCTTTCAAAAAAACCAGTATCTGCCTTTAGTTCTTTTCTTTTATTTGATACATATCAAAAACTACAAATTTTGGTCTTTCAAATCACGCTAAAACTATTAATTTCAGTAGTTACTCAATAATCAATCTGTCATGATTCTACAAATGGGGCTTAGGGAATTAAGTACAAATTAAGTACCAATAATTCATAAGCTTGTAATAACTAGTATAATTCCTTAGTCTTAGCTTAATTAGCTTTTTTAGCCTCTTGTATAAGGCGAGTGAGTCAAATATTAGTTGAAGGTCAAGATTGGCAGCTAGGATGGTTAATGTCGGTTAGCTTTGGGAGTCCATGTGCAATGTATCTAGCTCAGCTACCTTTAGTTTGAGGTGAGTATAAGTAGCAGATGACTCCCTTGTATTCCTCATTGATGAATTATATGATCTAAGTGTTCTTCTCTCAACCCTAACTCTCTCTCAATTTCTCATTAAATTCTCTAATTGTCTTCTCATCTTCACTCTAAGTCTTCATCTATCCTATGTTATGATCCAAAAGTAATCTTGAATCATAACAATTGGTATCAGGGCCTTGATTTGCTTCCAAATCAAGCTAAATTGATATCAAGATTTTATCTAATTGCACTAGATCAATGATTTTGTGCTTAAAGTTCAGTTTTGATCCCATTTCTTGCTACAATTAACATTGATTGGCTGCGATTGAGATTATGCAATTTAGATAACAGATCTGGAGCTTAGGTCTTCAAGATTCAGTGTTTGCTTTTGAGATTAGTTATTGCAGAACAAATCAAGTTTATATCTGGTGAACTTGCTCACGGAAAGAGCTTAGCTTTCACTGATTTCAGTAGTGATGCTTGTCACTTGATCGTGCTTAAATCAGATCATCCTTGCTAATTGAACAGGACTGAACAGAGGATTCAGTTTAAAGGTTGCGGTTAGGAGTTCATTAACTGAACTTGTTTTGATTTTGACTCACGGTTCTGTCGGATTCGAATTGAATTACCTCGATGGAAGTTCAATTGATTTAACTGAATTTAGCAAGCTCAGATTTGCATTAGAAATTGAGTTTTCGTGCCAAGCTAAAGATTGAATTGAATTGATTATATTGTTCTGAGTTATAGGTTCGATTAGGAAGCAGACTGACTTCAGGCTTAGTTCCAAGACTAGCGGTTGTTGGACATTATATTTCAGTAGCTGTTTTTTTTTTGTTTTTTCTTTTTTTTTGGGAATTGAAGATCTTGCATCACATATCCAGCCAGAATATCAGTAGACTTAGCTGATTCATGCTGGTGCAAGTTAATTCAGAATAGTACTACTACCAAGTTAGTATATGGCTTTGCTTCAGTGACAAAATTACTGTTAACACAACTGTGTGATGTTTTAGTCATTGATTGGGACTGTATTTGCAATCAGATTAGCTAAAGTGAATTCTATGTAGCTGAATCATATTTAAGCTAAATTATCTGCACAAAATCAAGGCAGAAATGAACACTACACTCTTGTTGCTGAAATTGAGATTGGTTACTGCTGGGGATGACCTTGTCCTTGATCTTGAGCAGTTGAAATCTAAGTCTGTTCAAGCAGAAGTCACATTAATCAAACTTTAGTTCATTATCTCATCCTGAGTTTTACTGGATTGAGCTGAATCGTGCTTCTCATTTGATGCAGTTGTTATGTACTCAGTAATCTTGTGTTGAGCTTGTGAACCTATGTTCGATCTAGCTGCAATAACACTGATTCGAAATCAGATCGTGTTGCGTTACTGACTCATTGATAGTAGTTTCATTCACATCTTTTCATCTTGTGTTAGCTAGTTGATGTTGCATTCAAATTAACTTGCTGCTTTTGTGACGACCAAAGAGGCAAGCTTAGGGTCATCCGAGAGTGCTGAAGATGCATTACATCAAGCGTGACAGAGAATACTGTAGCTTCTTCAACGCATGATGGTGACAGTAATGGAGATGCAACAGTATAAAACCAAAGCATTAGAGCCGGATTTGCAAAGTTTGGCACCATCGATTGTTGCAGTGGAGAAATCGTAAGTATACAATTAGATCATGAGCATCAGGAAGCTGAGCTTTAGGGTCACTTTGCAGCAAAAGATTGAAATCAAATTGGTAGTTCACCTTAACCTTATGAAATGTTACTGAAGTAAGAGATTGAGAGCAATGGAAAGGCCAATTATGGTTTACAAAGGCTGTGCACCAGATTTCTTACTTCTTAAGGAAAATAAGGTGCTTCTTGACAAGCGTAACATGCTCAATAATATGGAAAAGGGGCAGCCTAAGATGGTGTTGTGGTCAATCAATAGACTTGGAGCATCTTCTTGGATCAAATGGATGACGAAGAAAGCAAGGGAAGAAGGCAACTCTAGCAACCATGATTCAAGTTATGCACATACTAGAAAATCAGTAAAGAATCAAGGAATTCTTACTGCAGAGCTATCAAATTTGGCTAAGGAATCGGATGTGGCTACTGTGGTATCATCAAATTCAGCACATAATATGTTTTTTACTTTTCCAGGACAAGCAACCATGCCAATTCAGACAAGAAGCATGCAAAATCAAGTCATATTACAAGGTTCTTTGAGTGGAGTTAAGGCTTATCCAAGCATAAACACTTATGACAGGCCTCCTCCTGATCTGGGAGAAGGAACTTATGAACTTAAGAAGTTGAAACAAATGGATTATGTGAAGGAATTTGTGGTGCATTTTAAAGATTAGAGGACAGGAAGGTTAGCTAGGCAACAAAGAATAAGTGAAAAGTCTGGCAAAATGTTATGATTCCTATAAGTGGGCTATGTATAAGATTGTAATTAGAATAAGTCATGATGTAATAGGTAGCATTAGATCTTGATAAGTCATGTAGTCAGTGAAGTTTATTTGTTTGGTAGCTTGTGTTGGCACCAAAGGGGCTTGAAGGTTAGTTAAGTTGGTTAGCTTGTGACTTGAGTCAATGTAACTAGAGTGATTATAAGCAGCAGTCTCAAGTGTAATGTTGAATCATTGAATCAAATATACAAAGACTATCTCTTTTGAGAACAATTCTATCTCTCATCTAATTCTTTCTCTATTTTCTCATCTCAATTCAATTCTCTTCTCATCTAAACTCTTTTAATTCTATCCTTCCCTAGGTTATGATTTGAGGTTAACCTCGATCACAACAATTGGTATCAGAGCCTCATTTGGCATCCAAATCAAACGTGATTTGATATCAAATATCCTTGATCCCATTGGAAGTTGATTAAGAGTTCAATTTTGAGTTCTTGATTGATAAAGCTTGCGGTTATTAATTGAAAAAAAAAAAGGTTGAAATTGATTCATAATTGAGTTCTGAATTCAAAAGTTGACTATTGACAATAAGCATTGATCAAAGCTTACAAGGTCAACTGTTTCAATGAGGATTGGTGTATGATCTTGATGATTTGCATTAAGGCTTAGTTGAAATTTGCTTCACTAAGGCTGAGTTCCATTGAATCAAGTTCTGTTGATTAGTTGCAATTTGATTACATTCAAACATAACTGGCGATTACAAGTGAAGCAAGTATTGAAGTTTGAACAAGTTGCAGACAGTGAAGCAAGTGTACTACCGGATCATACTATTCTTGAAAAAAACAAGAAAGATCAGCTTAGCAAAGCTGAATTGAGGTTACTTCAGATTTTGCAATTCAATTGTTGAGGTGCGGGTCACAGATTCTGAACTTCTAAGTTACGTTTTGGCCAGAATCAACTTGTTGACTAAGTGTTGCTGAATTCTGGAGCTTTTTGAGCTGATAAGCATCGATCAAGTGTAGTTGCGCTGTAATCTTGTTGATCCATAGGAATTTACAGAATATTGAAGAGTTACTTGCTCAAAAGTGAAATCAACAACGAACTAAGAACATAATCGTAGAAACCTGACTTCGTTCTTGTGGATTGTTGTGAGTAAAGTGTTGAAGCCAGAATTACAGTTAAAGTTAGAAACTAATTCAAATTTAAGGCCAAAATTGCTCAAGTATCGCTGTTGTTATGGTTTGTTCGAGTTCTCTTAATTTGCGAAGTTCGTAGTTAAGGTTTGATGTTCGAGTATCGTCTTCGGTTGAGCAGTGACATTGATTTGCTGGTGTCGAAAGTTGATTCTCTGTTGCAAGGAATTCCTGACTATGGTGGTGCGATTCTCATCTCAGTGAGTAACGATAGTGTTCGTCCTATAACCTAAACATGAATTACAGCTCGCATTTAACTGTGGAAGAAGGATATGTTGCTGCAAACAGGGAGAAGATAGCTGATAGAGTTGATCAAAAATCACAAGAGTGGAAGCAAATGCTCACCTATCAATTTAAGCAGCAAATGCAATGGTTTGATGAGAAATTCTTCTGAATTGCTGCGCATGCTTAAGAAGACTTCCTTTAGATGCATCAAATGGTCTTCAAGTGAAGAACTATAAATTAGTATAGCATCAAAGAAAACCATTGCAAATCTCTTCAGGAACTGCTTGAAAACATCATTCATCACTGCTTGAAATCTAGCTGGAGCATTAGTTAAGCCTGAAGGCATAACCACAAACTCAAAATGGCCATGATGTGTCCTGAAAGTAGCCTTGTATACAACTTGCTCCAATACTCTGATTTGATGATACCCTTGCCTTAAATCTAGCTTGGAAAAGATATTAGCACCACGAAGCTCATTTACAGATCATCTATGACCGAAATTGGAAACTTGTCTTTCACTGTCAATGAATTAAGTTAGCGGTAGTCCGCACACATCCTAGTTGTGCCACCTTTCTTCTTAACTAGGATGACTGGTGAAGCAAATGGGCTGTGACTTTGCCTTACAAAGCATGTCTTGAGTAGCTCATCGACCCGCCTCTCAATCTCAGTCTTTTGGGCATGGGATACTTGTAAGGACTTAGCTTAACAGGCTTAGAATTGGGCTTAAGAGGAATAGCATGGTCGAATTTTCTCTTGGGAGGTAATGTCTTTGGTTGTTCAAACAAGTCCTCAAACTTGTCAATCAAGGTTCTAACTTTAGGCTGAAGAATGTCTCCCAATTCAGTAGGAGATATAGCAAGCAACTATCGTACCCAATGGTAAGCACTCTTCTTGAATCCTCCTTTAACTTCCTGCCTCTCATTTCTTGCAACTGAGCTTGATCTGCCATTCCTTGTAATACGATTTTGGAGCCTTGAATCTCAAATGCCACAGTCAGATTTGCAAACTCAAACATCACAGGGCCGAAGGATCTTATCCAATCTACCCCCAAAACCATGTCACATCCACCCAAGGGCAGTATTCTGAAATCATAATAAAACTTGCGATCTTGCGTTGTCAACTGAAACCTCTGGCACTTGTTCTAAGTCAAAATGGACTTCCCATCAGTGACAGTCACTACAAAGGGATGAGTTTTGATCACTTCATGTCCTACTTTCTTAACCACTTTTGAATCAATGAAGCTATGAGTGCTTCCACTATCAATCAAGGTGATCAAAGACCTGTTGCCTACCTTTTCATTGATCCTAATCGTATTGTGAGCTTCATTGCCCATTAAAGCCTTCACTGAAGTCTTAGCTTCATCCTCAATGAGCTCATCCTGTGATTCCTGCTTCGAACTATCATCCTTAGCTTCAGATTTGTCACTGTCAACTTGTTCTTCAACATTGATTCCATGAGCAGACATGATGAATTTTGGATTACACTTATGTCCAAATTGATATGGCTAATTGCACTTGTTGCAAAGCCTATGAGCTTTCTTTTCATGTGATTGATTAGTCTTAGATCTAACTGATTTCTTATGCTTTTAGGAGCCACTGCTTCTATACCTTGTCCCCTCATTTGAAGCTAGAATTGTTGCTTCATATAGTTTGGCCTTAGCATAAGCCTTGGATAAGGTTTTTGGACCAACCGCCTTAACAAGATTCTTAATTTTGGGCTTTAAACCACTTATGAAACTCGAGACATAATATGCCTCCGTGGCTTGAGGGAAAGCAGTTACCATGCTAGCCCTAATGTTCTCAAACCTTGTCATATACTCCTTCGCAGATGTTTCTTGTATTACTTTGTTAAATTTATCAACAATGTCACTAGAATCTTCATCACCATATCTCTTGCATAGTCCTTTCACAAATTCGTCCCAAGATAGTGTTGGATTGCTTTTTAACAAACTGTATAGCCATACCTCATGGTCTCGAAGAAGATAAACAACTGCAATCTATACCTTCTCTGTATCATCACTCTTGGCTACCTGTAACCATTATTTCGAGTATTAGAGGAAGCTTGATTATTCCTTGAGCATTGCTGATGCCACTGATCAGGTGGCCTATCCAACTATTCCACATTTAAACTTGTAATTCCTAGATGACCTGATTGATTAGGAGGATGATTGCTCTGTCTTGGATTTAAGCTTGCAAATCGCAAATGTGCTTGATTAAATGATTGAGCCTATGCTCTGGCAGTTACTTCAAATTCATGAATTCGATCTTGAATGCTGACATTTGCTGTTGGAGCTCAATCCTGAGGTCTAACTGTCACATTAGGCATTTACTGATTCATTTCTCTAGTAGGCCTCTTCTATTGACTAATCGGAAACATACTAGGAGGTAGCAAAGGTTCTGGAATAAGAGGCACATTCTGTCCCCTGAGCTGACTGTGAATTGCAGCAAACTTTTCTTCTAAACTTTGCATTTGTTGATTCAATCGATCGAAAACCGTTTCTTCAAACACTAGTGCTTGCTAATTAACTCGATCAGGAATCCTTTCCTCAACTTCCAGAAAATGTTTAGCAAATCATTCCTCATAATTTTGATCTAGTTCTTGGATCGATTCAACTTGGGTATGCTGACATTTTGCAAACATTTCTTTTATTCACAAGCTTAATTGAGTTATTGTAACAACTTATGGTTCTGTTGCAGTGCTAGCACCGGCAACCTTAGCATAAGAAGGACTTGTAGCATTCTTTGCCGCACCTAACCTTGTTGTAACACCACCTGCCATAATTTCTCAATTCTTGCAATGCAATCAAGGAAAATTGATACCAGGACAACCAAAACCAAGCGGATACAATCAAATTGAAACAATTCACCAAATTGATAGCCTACAAAGAGGCTCTAACACCAATTGTTAAGCCTCTAACGAGATAGAAGGTTAACATTGTGAAAGATAAAGTGTAGATGAGAAGAGAAGTGAAGGAGATGAGTAAGAGAGAGAGAATTAGATGAGAAGAGAAATATCTCATAGAAAATTGTATAAACTTTTCTTTGAATGATTGACACTACAAGAAATTGAGCTACTTATACTTGATCGAACTACATTGCATAAGGAGTAAGCCTTAGCCGACTTACTAGACCCAAGTAGCAAATATTGACCAAAGCCTGACCACTAACCGACTTAACTACCCAATACAGCCTTTTGGCGCCAAACACCAGCTAGGAACATTACAAAGCAATGATAAAATGCAACACTTCACTAAGCCTTATTACAGAAATACCAAACAATAACAAAACAACAGCTTCTTGACTGAATTTCCTTTAGATCATAACATTCCTTCCCTCTTAAAAAAGTTTTGTCCTCAAGAATGAAAGTACAAAAATTGACTCTTCATGAAATTAAGCTCTTCCCAAGTTGCATCTTGCTTATCCAAGTTGGTCCATTGCACCAGAACTTCCTGGAACGATCTTGCTGCAGCTTTTGCTTCACGTGAATCAAGTACTACAGTAGGTTGCAGAAGTAAAGCTCCATCTGAGCAAATTTTTGGAGGATGAGCTTCTATGACCCTTTTTCACCTGTTTCTTAAGGAACAAAACATGAAAAACGGGATGAATGTAAGAGTTAGGAGGTAAATCAAGCTTGTAAGCCACTTTGCCAATCTTCTCGAGGATCTTATAAGGCCCAAAAAACTTTGCACACAACTTCACATTCTTCCTCACAGCCACGGTTGCTTGTCTAAAAGGCTGCAATTTCAAATAAACAATATCTCCAACCTTAAAATGTCTATCCACACGCTTCCCGTTAGCATCTAATTTCTTTCTTGCTTGAGCCTGACGAAGATTGTCCTTCAATAATTGCATCAATTGCCTCCTCTCCATCACTAAATCAGTAACCTCGGGAACAGATGAAACAGGTCCTTGTAGCATCATTGGTGTTGGAGGATCATAACCATATAGAATTTGAATGGAGTTGTCCCAATGGAAGAGTGAGCATGTGTGTTGTACCAGTGTTCTGCCAAAGATAAACACTTGCTCCACACTTTAGGATGAGTGAACACCATGCTTCTAAGGTATTGCTCAATGCACTGATTGACTCTTTCATTTTGCCCATAGGTTTGAGGATGATAAGATGTACTAAGAGCTAATGTTGGCCCTATATGATTGAACAATACCTTCCAAAATGGTTGGAAAAGATCCTGTCTCAATCTGATACAATTGACTGTGGCAAGCCATGAAGCTTATAAATATTATCTAAGAAACTCCTAGCCAACTTCTTAGCTGTTACAGGTCTGGCCAGTCGAGTTGATCAGAAATCACAAGAGTGGAAGGAAATGCTTTGCCAATCGACTTAAGCAGAAAATGCATTGGTTTGAGGAGAAATTTGCATAAATAAGCAAGCAATTCAGCAAACAAAATGTGGCCTCCGGTGTGGGACCTCTGTCAGCTACAAATCAGATTGAAATGGAGCCAATGCAATTAGTTGAGCAAGACTTTGTGCCATGGGGAAATGCAACAAAGAAATTGCAAGTATACATTAAAATTTTAAGTGTTAGGAAGTTGAGATTTAAGCTCACTTTACACAACGTTGACATCAATTTGGAAGTTTCCCTTAATCACAAGCAGTGTTATTCAAGTCAGAGGTTGAGGGCATTGGAAAGGCCAATTGTTGTTTACTAAGGAAGTTGTTAAGATCGAGATTAAATCTTGATATTAAATTAAGATTAAAGAGAATATTGGATGAGAAAGAAGTGAAAGAGATGAGAAATAGAGAGAGAATTAGATGAGAGAAAGCAATATCTCAAAAGAAATTGGTATGCATTTTCATTGAATGAAATCCAATTACACAAGACTAGCTACTTATAAGAATCAAAAATACATTGCATTTGAACTACTAGCTTAACCGACTCACTCAAATAGCCGCCAAAGCTAACCAGCTACGACAACCGAAAATAACTAACTCCTAGACTTGGGCGCCAAAATGCTAATTCAAAAATACAATGCACAAACACGCCTTATTACAATTCCAAAGGCTTAGAAACATAACAATCCCCTTCCCTTAAAACATTCTCGCCCTCAAGAATGAAAAGAAGGAAATTGGCTCAACAAAAATCGTTTCGCTTCCCAAGTGGTGAAAGATTCATCCAAATTGCACCAGCACACTCGAACCTCCTGCCTGTTGGAACTGTCTGCACGCTTCAGCCTGACTTCCACTACCGCTACAGGCTGCAAGACCAAAGATCCACTGGAACCAACCTCCGGAGGGACTGGAGAAGAACTTTGGCCTTGTTTAACCTATTTTTTTAAGAAGTAAAACATGAAAGATAGGGTGAAAATAAGAGTCGTGTGAGAGCTCCAGCTTGTATGCCACTTTGCCAATTTTCTCCAAAACTTTGTAAGGTCCAAAGAACCTTGCACAAATCTTAACATTCTTCCTCACAGCAGCTGTGGACTACCTATAGGGCTGCAATTTCAAGTACACCATTTCGCCCACCTCAAAAGTTCTGTCTACTCTCTTACGATCTGCATACAATTTCATTCAAGCTTGTGATAGTAGGAGATTATCCTTCAAAAATTGCATAAGATGCTTCCTTTGCTGCACCAGCTCAGTGACCTCAACCACATGTGAAACAACTCCTTGCAACATAAAGGGAGTTGGTGGATGATACCCATACAATTCTTTAAAAGGAGTAGTACCTAAAGAAGTATGGAAATGCGCGTTATACCAAAACTCAGCCAATGATAGCCACCTACCCCACACCTTAGGATGGCTAAACACCATGCTTCTAAGATATTGTTATGTTTTTCAATCGTTGTAATTCAATTTAATGTTGGCGGGTTTAAGTAGTGGTTTAGGCAGGAATTTCGGTTAATTAGTTGCTGCCGCAGGGGTGTTCTGGCGGGAAAGCTCTGCTAGTGTAGTTGTGCTTCTCTAGCTCTATAAATAAGTCCCGATACTTGTAATTAGTTTGATCCAATGAAATACATACTAATCCTTATGATTTAAAACTTCTTTCTCTCATCTTAACTCTTCTATCTTTCTCATCTTCTTCACTTCTTTCTCATCCCAAATTCTATTGTTCTTAGGTTAAGTTCAAGATTAAATCCAGAACTTAACAATTGGTATTAGAGCTTTGTTCGATTTTCAAATTAATGGAGACAAACGATAATCACATGATCGGAGGGGTCCTCACCAGATCTGCAGCAGCACGGGCAGCCAATAGACTAACCATTGCTATTGGTGGTGACAGTAGCGATGCAACTGGACAAGAATGGGTGACAAGAGATCAATTAGACAGTAAATTTAAATCAATGCTTGCTCGATTCACGCAAGTAGTCACTAGAGTGATGCCTCAACAGATTGAGGAAAAGGTTGATCAGCGAATTCAGCAGGTTGAAGCTAAGATCATAGATCAGGTCGCACAGAATTCTCAGAATCTGGAGGAGAAGATTATCCAACGATTCAAACAACAAATGCAGCAGCTCGAATCGAGGCTCACTGAGAATCGAGAGCATATCAGAAGGACAAATCCTGATCCGTTATTACCTGCTAGTTTCGTGAAAGCAACTCAGCCAATAAGGTCCATCAATGAGGATGGACATAACAGCCAAAATACTGGTGGAAATACCGGTGTTAACGAAAAGAGTTCAGATCGTGACCGGGAGGTGTTGAATTCTGGTGAGAAGCAAGGAAACAATGAGCCGGTGCTACCTCAATCTTCCAATTGGAAGGCAGAAACTGGACCACGAGTAACTGATCTGGGCAAACCACCTGATCAGTCATTACAGCAGCGTTCAGGGAGCAACGAGGAGTCCTCCAACTCCAGGAATCATAACCATAGACAGCCTCGAGTGCAGATCGAGGCATTTGAAGGGAAACAACCTCAGTCGTGGCTAAGAAGGTGTGAACGTTACTTCCTTTTTTATCACATTGATGAGTCTGAGAAAGTGCAAATCACTGCTGTTCATTTGCTTGGGGACCATGAGGTATGGTTCTATAGCTTATTGAGAAGTAGACCTTCCATTACTTGGAGTGAATTTGCTAGATCCTTATGTGCTCGTTATAGTGAAGAAGATGATAGTGATATCGTGGATAAATTCAATAAGGTTAAGCAAGAGACTTCTGTGAAGGATTACATGACTAGATTCGAGAATCTAAGAGCTAGCATTGTGAATGAAATTGATGCGTCTAAATCTTATTATGTAGCTGCATTCATTAGTGGTTTAAAGCCTAAGCTAAAGAATATGGTTAAGGCTTTGGATCCAATTGATTTATCCATGGCTTTTGCTAAAGCCAAGCTCTATGAGGCAACTGGATTGGCATCCAGTGATGTAACCAGGACTCGTGGTCATAGCTCACAATTGCAACAGGGGAAACCCAAGACATTCAGAAATAAAGGCAAGCAGCAACAGAGATTGTGTTATCATTGCAATCAACCTTATCAATTTGGCCACAAGTATAATCCCAAGTACCTCGCGTCTGTTGAGGGTACTAAGCTTGGGGAACTCTCTGTTGAAGAAGAAAATGATGAGGATACTACTGATTTTGAGCAGGAAATTGAAGAGGAGTTAGATGAAGCAGCAGTGGAAATTTCAGTGAAGGCATTAACTGGTAATGGGGCTCATAGCACAATCCGGATCAAAGGGAAGGCTGGGAAAAGGTCCATTATCATTCTCATTGATAGTGGAAGCACTCATAGCTTCATTGATCCTAAATTTGTCAAGATGGTGGGCCACGAGGTGATACAAACTCATCCACTCGCTGTGACAGTGGCTGATGGCAAAACTGTCATGACTCAGAACAAATGTAGAGGATTTTTCTGGCTGATGCAGGATCGAAAGTTCCATTACAACTTCAGAATCTTGCCTTTGGAAGGGTGTGACATCGTGCTTGGGGTGGATTGGATGAGGACTTTCAGTCCAGTGCTGTTTGATTACGCCAATCTCACAGTCTGATTTGAATTGCAAGGTTCGAAAGTTACACTACAAGGGATTGCGGAGCAGGCTCAAATGCAAGTAATTGAGGAAGCAAGATGAAGAAAGGACTTCAAGGCTGTGCTTACCAGTGGGTAGGATAATTAGTCGCCATATCTTCAGCCGAGATGATCAGCATAACAGAACCAGCAGTGCAAATTCTGGTTACTGAATTCAATGATGTCTTTGAAGTGCCTAGATCATTGCCTCCCAAAAGAAGTCTGGATCACGAAATACCTCTCAAAGAGGATGCTGCACCAATGAAGATAAGGCCTTATAGATATCCCCATGCTCAAAAGACAGAAATTGAAAGGCAGGTAGAAGAGTTACTCAAGACAAACTTCATTCGAGCCAGCCATAGTCCTTTTGCTTCTCCGGTCATTCCTGTCAAGAAGAAGGATGGTTCAGCTCGTATGTGTATTGATTACAGGAAACTTAACTCTTTGACTGTGAAGGACAAGTTCCCCATACCAGTTATTGATGACTTGTTGGATGAATTACATGGAGCCCGAGTTTTTTCCAAGCTAGATCTGTGGCAAGGTTATCATCAGATCAGGGTGGGTGAGCATGATGTGTATAAGACTGCTTTCCGGACGCATCATGGGCATTTTGAGTTTGTGGTTATGCCTTTTGGCTTGACCAACGCACCAGCTACATTATAGGCTCTAATGAATGATGTTTACAAGTAATTTCTGAGGAAATTTGTATTGGTTTTCTACGATGACATCCTCATTTATAGTGCATCGTTTGAAGAGCATTTGAAGCATCTAAGGGAGGTATTTGTGGTCATGCGTCAGCATAAATTGTATCCCAAGTTGGCCAAGTGTTCATTTGCTCAAACACATCTAGAATATTTGGGCCATGCGATCTCTTGTGATGGAGTTGCAACCGATCCTTCAAAGATACAAGCCATGACAGAATGGGCTGTTCCAGTCACATTGAAATAATTGAGGGGCTTTTTGGGGTTAACTGGCTATTACCGCAAGTTTGTAGATAACTATGGAGCCTTAGTCAAGCCTCTAACAGATTTACTAAAGAAGAAATCCTTCAGATGGTCAGAAGAAGCTCAAAAGGCTTTCGATTCTCTCAAAATTGCAATGTGCAGCGCTCCTGTTTTAGCTATGCCGGATTTCTCTTCAAGCTTCATCCTAGAGACAGATGCAAGTGGGAGTGGCATTGGGGCAGTATTGTCTCAAACTGGGAGACCTATAGCATATCTTAGCCAAGCCTTGAGTGCAAAACACTAAGCTCTTTCCACATATGAGAAAGAGTACCTTGCAATATTGCTTGCTGTGGAGAAGTGGGGGCATTACCTTGATGGGCATCATTTCATCATTAGGACTGATCATCAAAGCCTCAAACATTTATTAGAGCAAAATATTGTCGCCAGGATCCAAAGGAAGGGGCTAATGAAGATGTTGGGGCTGAATTATGATATCGAATACAAAAGAGGCAGAGAAAACCAGGCAGCGGATGCACTGTCACGCAAGGTTGAGGGGCATGAGAAGGGTTCCCTTGGGGCTATTTCCATGATCTCTCCTGCTTGGATGGAAGAACTACATCAGTCCTATGAGAATGATGTGTTTGCACAGGAATGTTTAGCTGCAGCAAGTTGTGGCAAAGAGGGCAATCTGGCTGCTGGAACAGACATTTCTGTAACTCGAGGACTGATCAGAATTCAGGGGAAGCTATATGTGGGCAAATCGACTGATCTTAGGCACCACATCATCAGTGCTGCTCATGATTCTTCATGGGGAGGACACTCAGGCATGGAAGGGACATATCAGAGGCTAAAATTCCAATTCCTCTAGCCCAATTTGAAGAAGGAAGTAACTAGCTTTGTGCAAAGTTGTCAGGTTTGCCAACAAACCAAACTTGGTGACCACAGATACCAAGGGTTGCTTCAGCCCTTGCCGGTTGCGGAGGCTGTATGGCAACACATAAGCATGGATTTCATTGAAGGGTTGCCTAAATCTGAAGGGAAGGAGGTAATTTGGGTAGTTGTTGATCGCTTCATCAAATCTGGACACTTCATTGCTTTAGCAAGGCCTGTAACTGCAGAAAGGCTTGCTCGTGTGTTCTTAGACAACATCTACAAGCTACATGGGTTGCCGCAATCCATATTTTATGATAGAGACAAACTCTTCACGAGCCGGTTTTGGAAGAAGTTGTTTAAGCTCTTGGGAACAACCTTGGCTCTCAGTTCATCTTATCACCCTCAAATCGATGGTCAAACGGAGAGAGTTAACCAATGCATAGAACAATACCTCAGGAGCATGATATTTAGTCATCCCAAGGTGTGGGGAAGATGGCTTTCTTTGGCCGAATTCTGGTACAATACTCACTTCCACTCTTGAATAGGCACAACTCCCTTTAGAGCCTTATTTGGGTATGATCCACCCTCTCCCTTTGGATTGCAAGGAGTAGAGACACAAGTAGGGCTAGTGACTGACCTCTTACAGTAGAGGAAGCGTGTGTTACAGCAACTAAAGGAGAATCTCACTCAATCACAGGCTCGAATGAAATGGTATGCTGATAGGAAGAGAGTTGACAGAAAATTTGATGTGGGAGACATGGTATACTTGAAATTACAGCCTTATCGACAGTCCACAGCAGCAGTAAGAAAGAATGTCAAGCTTTGTGCACAGTTCTTTGGGCCATATAAGGTCTTGGAAAGAATTGGTCAAGTGGCATACAAGCTTGAGCTGCCTTCAGAGGCTACAAACGCGATCACAAGTGGCACGGTTCTTTGTGCACTTATTCATCCTGTTTTTCATGTTTCCCTTCTTAAGAAGCAGGTTAAACGCGATCACAAGGCTTCTGCAACACCTCCAGAGGCAGGACAGAGAGGTTCTCTGATTTTACAACCAGCAGCAGTGGTCGGAACTACTCACACCAGCTCCGATGGCAAGACCAAGCAGCAAATTCAAGTTAATTGGTGCAATTTGGACCAAGCTTTCACCACATGGGAAGATAAACGTTTTTTGTTAAGCCAATTTCCTTCTTTTAATTCTTGAGGACAAGAAAATTGTAAGGGGAGGGGATTGTTATGTTTTTCAATCGTTGTAATTCAATTTAATGTTGGCGGGTTTAAGTAGTGGTTTAGGCGGGAATTTCGGTTAGTTAGTTGCTGCCGCAGGGGTGTTCTGGCGGGAAAGCTCAGCTGGTGTAGTTGTGCTTCTCTAGCTCTATAAATAAGTCCCGATACTTGTAATTAGTTTTATCCAATGAAATACATACTAATCCTTGTGATTTAAAACTTCTTTCTCTCATCTTAACTCTTCTATCTTTCTCATCCCAAATTCTATTGTTCTTAGGTTAAGTTCAAGATTCAATCTAGAACTTAACAAATATTGTTCAATGCATTAATTGACCCTCTCAATTTGACCATCAGTTTGAGGATGATAAGATGAGCTAAGGGCCAAAGTCGTTCATAAAAGACCAAACAATTTCTTCCAAAAGTGACTTGTAAAGAGCATGTCCCTGTCAAAGACTATGGACTGAGGCAACCCATGGAGCTTATAGATGTTATCAAGGAACACACGAGCCACTTTCTCAGCAATCACGGGTCGCGCTAAAGCAATGAAGTGACTAAATTTGGTGAACCGATCAACTACTACCCAGATCACTTCTTTCCCCTCAGACTTCGGCAACCCCTCAATGAAATCCATGCTTATGTTTTGCCATATCCCATCTGGAAAAGGTAAGGGCTAGAGAAGTCCTTGATAGCTATGATCACCAAGCTTGGTTTGTTAACATATCTCACAACTTTGCACAAAATCAGTCATTGCTTTCTTCATCCTCGGCCAACTGAAGTGAGCTATAAGCCTTTGATACGTTCCTTCCACACCTGAGTGACCTCCCCATCATGAATCATGAGAAGCACTAATAACCTGATGTCTAAGATCAGTAGAAGTGCCAATATACAGCCTCCCCTAAAGTCTAATAATACCCCGTGTCACAGAAACATCTGCACCAGAAGCCAAATTATTCGCCTTGCCAACACTGAAAGCTGCTATACAGTCTTGTGCAAAAGAGTCATTCTCATAGGACCGATGTACTTCTTCTATCCAAGTAGGTAAGATCACTGAAATTGCCCCACAAGAACCAAGCTCACAGTCTTCCAACCTGCGCGACAAAGCATCCGCAGCAATATTTTCCTTTCCCTTCTTGTACTCAATGTCATAATCAAGATCCAACATCTTCATTAGCCATTTTCTCTAAATTCTTGTGACAATTTTCTGCTCTAAAAGATGCTTAAGACTTTGATGATCAGTCTTGATGATGAAATGATGTCCATCCAGGTAGTGTCTCCATTTTTCCACATCAAGCAAAATAGCGAGATACTCTTTCTCATATGTGGAAAGTGCTTGATGTTTAACACTCAATGCTTGGCTGAGGTACGCTATAGGCCTTCCTCTTTGTGACAACACTGCCCCAACACCACTCCCACAAGCATCAGTCTTCAATATGAAACTTGAGGTGAAATCTGACACGGCTAACACATGTGCTCTGCAGCTTTAAGAGCTTCAAAAGCCAATTGAGCTCCATCCGACCACTTGAAGGCATCTTTCTTCACTAAGTCTATAAGGGGCTTTGCTATAGCTCCATAATTGGCTACAAACTTGTGGTAATATCCAGTTAGACCCAAAAATCCTCTCAATTGTTTCAATGTTACCGGAACAGGCCATTCTTTCATGGCTTGGACCTTTGTGGGATCAGTAGAGACACCCTCAAAAGATATCACTTGGCCAAGGTATTCTAAATGAGTTTGAGCAAAGGAATATTTGGCCAATTTAGCATGCAACTTGTGCTCATGCATGACCAAGAAAACTTCCCTCAAATGCTTTAAATGCTCTTCAAAAGATGCACTGTAAATAAGGATGTCATCGAAGAACACCAACACAAACTTCCTAAGGAATTTTTTGAAGACATCATTCATAAGAGCTTGGAAAGTTGCTGGTGCATTTGTCAAGCCAAAAGGCATAACTACAAACTCAAAGTGTCCATGATGTGTTCTGAATGCCGTCGTATACACATCTTGCTCCACCACCCTAATTTGGTGATAACCTTGCTGTAGATCAAGCTTAGAAAAAACTTGAGCTCCATGTCACTCATTAAGCAAATCATCTATAACTTGTATAGGAAACTTATCCTTTACCATCATGGAGTTGAGCTGTCTATAATCAATACACATTCAAGCCGTGCCATCCTTCTTCTTGACAAGAATAACTGGAGAGGCAAAGGGACTTTCACTTTGCCTTGTGAAGTTAGCCTTGAGCAAATCATCTAATTGCTTCTCAATTTCCTTCCTTTGAGCATGAGGATATTTGTAAGGTCTAAACCTCACCGGTTCTGCATCAAATTTGAAAGGAATAACATGATCTAAACTCCTATTTGTAGGTAAAGACTTGGGCACCTCAAAAAGATCCTCAAAGTCCTCAATCACTGCTTGTACTTCAGGCTCGGTAATCTTCACAATCTCAGTAGGTGCTATAGCAAATAGCTAACCTACCCATTGAAAGGCACCTTTCTTGAATCCTTTTTCCAACTTTCTCCCTTTCATCACTTGCAAGTGAGCTTGATCTGCCATCCCTTGCAAGGTGACTTTTCAACCTTGTATCTCAAAGGAAACTGTGAATTTAGCAAAATCAAAAAATACTGGGTTGTAAGATCTCATCCATTTGACTACAAGCACCATATCACACCCTCGCAATGGAAGGATTCTAAAATCATAACTAAACTTGCGGTCTTGCATATACCAATGAAATCCTTGGCATTTGTTCTAAGTCATTACCGAATTCCCATCGGCCACTGTAACAGCTAAAGGATGAGTTTTAATCACCACATGGCCCACTTTCTTGACCACTTTTGGATCAACAAAACTATGGGTGCTCCCACTATCAACAAGAATGATGATAGACCTCTTTCCTGCCTTTCCTTTAATTCTGATTGTGTTATGAGTCCCATTACCAGTCAAAGCCTTCATTGAAATTGCCACTTCATCATCAACAAAGTCCTCCTCAATGTCCTTATCCAAATCATCTCCTTCAGCCTCAATCTCCTCACCTTCTGAGAGCTCACCAGCACTGACCCCTTTAGCAGACATAAGGAATTATGGATTACACTTGTGGCCAATTGGTAAGGTTGATTGCACTTATAACACAGCCTCTAGAATTGCTTGTCATCTGATCTACTGGTCCTGAACCTGACAGATCCTTTTTGTGGCTTGGAGCTGCCACCACGAGGTCTGGAGACATCACTTAAAGCTAAGACATTTGATTCAAACAGTTTGGCTTTAGCATAAGCCGTAGACAAGGTTGTAGGGCCAACCGCTTTAACTAGGTTCGTCACCTTGGGCTTCAATCCACTTTTAAAAGCTTAAAACATAATATGACGCTGAGGCATGAGGAATTTCTGTTATCATGCTAGCTCGAAGGTTTTCAAATCTTGTCATATATTCTCTCACAGATGTCTCCTGTGTCACCTTTTTGAATTTATCCACAACGTCACTATAATCTTCATCACCATATTGGTCACACAATTCCTTCACAAATTCAGCCCATTTGAGGGAAGGATTGCTTTTGAACAAACTATAAAACCACACTTCGTGATCACCAAGAAGGTATACAGCAGCAATTTGCACCTTTTCTGCCTCCCCAATATGGTAGAAGTGGAAATAACGATCACACCTCCTCAGGCATGAATGAGGTTGCTTTCCATCGAAGGGATCAATCTGCACCCTAGGCTGTCTATAACCACTATTTTTGCTATTGGATGACACCTCATTACTGCCTAAACGTTGTTGATTCCAATGATCAGGCAGTCTATCCAATTGCTCCACATTCAATTCTTTTTTTTTGGTAAGTTCCATATTCAATTCCCCCATTCTGTGAGTGTCATCAACTTCAAGAGCTCGAACATCTGGTCCTGCATTCCAGTTTGAAGGTCGTGACTGCACATGCTCACTGCGACCATGTCTATCAGTTATCTCAACTTCATGAACTCGATCTTGAGCTCTAGCTTCAACACTAGCATTAACCACCGGAGTGTGATCTCGATGTCTGACAGCCTCACTATGTATTTGATGACTCAATTCTTCAGGATGCCTCGGCGACTAATTAACTTATAACACGCTAGCAGGTAACAACGGATCTGGAACAGCAAGAGCATTTGGCCTTCTAAATTGTTCTCGTAGCTCAGCTAATTTCACTTCAAGTTGCTGCATTTGCTGATCAAACTGCCTGTTAAACCTTTCTTCTAGTTCATGTGATTGAGAAACGACCTGATCAAAGATCTTTTCCTCAATCTGCTGAGCTCGCTGATCAACTTTATCATTGAGTTGCTGATTAATTTGAAGTAATGCTTCTGTATTTGATTGCCTAATTTGAGCAACCAATGCCTTCATATGAAGGTCCAATTGGGCATTTGTGACCACATCCTAACCTGCTGTATCACTTCCACTAACCACCTTAGCATAAGTAGACTTGGAAGCTGCCTTAGTAGCTGCTGATCTGGTGGTAACTCCACCAATCAATGCGATCTCATTCGAATCCATTCGTTATCACTACTTTTTAGGTATTTTTCAACAATTTTTATATCAAATTTTTTAGGTAAACCGCAAGCAACTGTTAAGATCGAGATTAAATCTTGACCTTAACCTAAGATTAAAGAGAATATTGGATGAGAAAAAAGTGAAAGAGATGAGAAATTGAGAGAGAATTAGATGAGAGAAAGAAATATCTCAAAAGAGATTGGTATGCATTTTCATTGAATGAATTCCAATTACACAAGATTGGCTAATTATAAGAATCAAAAATACATTGTATTTAAACTACTAGCTTAACTGACTCACTCAAACAACCGCCATTGCTGACCGGCTAAGACAACCGAAAATAACTAACTCCTAGACTTGGCGCCAAAATGCTAATTCAAAATTACAAAGCACAAACATGCCTTATTGCAATTCCAAAGGCTTAGAAACATAACAATCCCTTGGCAGTGTTTTGGTAAGTGGAAAGACTTGGAGCATCCTTATGGATCGAAAGAATGTTGAAGAAAGCAAGGAAATTGGAGTGTTTGAGCAGGTATGATTCTAGAATTGAGCATGCTGAAGTATCGGTAAGCAATCAAGAAGTTAGCACTGCAATACTGATGTGCTCAGTTGGAAAATCACAAGCAGCTAATATGGCATCAATAAATATATCACAAAATCTGCTAAGTACTTCTCTAAGGCAAGCTGGCATGCAGATTCAGAAAATGAGGGGTACTTATAGCATCTTCACTGCAAAACAATCAAACTCTGTTGGGAAATCAGATGTTGCTGCTGTGGTATCATCTAATGCAGAATAGGGTGTGCTTTTGAGTGGAGAGAAGGTTTATCTAAGTGCAAATGTGAGTGTAAACCCTCCTCCTTGGCAGGGTGAAGAAATGTGTGTACTTAAGCAAGCTAAAGCACACTGTCAGCTCGATGTTTTGCAAGGTCAGGTTGATTTGCTTTCTTATTTGAGCGGAGTTGTGACTTATCCAAGTGCAAGCACTTCTGACAAGCCTCCTCCTAATCCGAGAGAAGGAGCTTATGCTCTTAAGAAATTAAGACAAATAGATTCGATGAAGGAGCAAGTGACTCAAGCTGCTAATTTGCATCTCAGATTTCAGCAAAGGAAATGGCAAATTCCTGATTTTAGATTTCAGTTCTAACTTGGGATTAAAGAGCAATCAGCTGACCTATTGGGGGTGAAAAAACGGGTTCAAGTGCCTATTCATCAATTCAAATTTAAGTACCAAGGGGTCTTGTTTAGAAAGGATCAACATGGTGGTGAAGTCACTCATTAAGAAGGAATGTGTTCTGCTGTTGCAGCATTTATGTGACAGCTTACATGGTTTGGGACTTAAGTGCAGCATAGCTAAAGTGGTTTTGGAAGTTTTGGGCTTGGATAAAAGATGATTTCAACATGAAGCTAGGTTGATTGAAGGAATTTGAAGGTTTATTGACAGAAATTCAGCATTGCAACATGTTGATACTTGTGGAAGTATTTGTCCAGTGCAAGCAGGTAAATCAATTCAGTTATGTAAAGCTGATTTGTATTCATTAAAAAACACTAATGGCAGGCCTTCTGATTTGGTAAAGGTGGAACAAGCTGAAATATGTTCACACATCAGCAGGAAAGTTCAAAACAGACCAGTTTTTATTCTTGAGAAGTGCAAGGCTGTTTTGATGTTCCATTGGTTTCATGGTCTGATGGATTTCGCATTCTTACTTGTGCTCATTGTTAAAGGATTAAGATTGCTTCATTTGAATCACTTTAGCTACGGCAAGTCAATTGAAGACGGAAGGCTGAAAGGGGGTCATGCAAGAGTTGAAAATCTTATTAACATCTGGAAGCTAGGAGCTGCAGGTTTAGAACAGTCAATTGAGATTTTTTGGAAGCTCAAGTGGTAACATTGTTTCTTTGGAATTCAATTGTGAAGCATGACAACTCATCTTGGTGGAGGAAATTTCAGAAGTTGCAAAAATGTTGCATTATGAAGCAATGTATCAGATATTTTTACTACGCTCTCTTCATGTTGTGGCAAGACAAGAAAGTGGAAGTATGCATTGGAGATGGTAAGGATCAAAGTCAAGCTATAATTGAATTTACATAAGTTTAACATTGATGCTCCTACAAGAAGCGCAGCCAGCAGATTTCAACAAGGTTGTTATGGATTTATTGTTTAGCTCATTGTATTCAATGGAAGCAGCATCTAAGTCTGTTAATTGGACAAGGGAATATGCTAGCCAGGTTCCGAGAAGCCTTGAGTACTTGGGGATAACTGAAAATCTCTTCTTCGGCTTGATAATTGAAGGAGTCTGCAAGCTTAATAGCAGCATAGCTACTGGGTTTTGCATAACTAGACAATGGAAGTTCTTAATAGAGGATGCAAATCTTGAGCTCAAGCAGTTGCTTCCAAGATTATTAGTGCACAACAATTGTGAGGTTTGGAGGTTCATTGTAGCCAAGAAACATCAAGAGGGCATCGAACAACCAAGAAGAAATCAAGCTGCTGAATTTGTAAAGTCTAAGTCAGGAGTTGGGTATGCATAATTGGAAGACACGAAAAGAAGAAGTGCTGAGTCTGGTATGTTTGTCAGTAAAAGAGAGCTCTGGTTGGGTGAAAAGAAGATCAAGCATTAAAAGTTTTGGGATAAAAACCGAGGCTAATTGGTGGCAGTTGCTTTACTGTTGGTCTTCTACCTGTTTCTGCAGCATGTTAAGAATGTTGGGCTGCATTAGTTGCAACAGAGGGTTCTTTCGGCTAAATATTAATGTCATGATGATGTGGTTTGTTCTGGGTAGACCTCCAGATGAGTGTTTTCCATCAGATGCAAGCTCAGACACCAGGATTTTGGGCTGGAGTACTCTAGAATTTGCATCAGCAAATGTTCTGCTGCTGCTGCAAGATTTCAGTAATTTAGAGGCTCTCTTCAGCTCAAAATTTAGTAAGGAATTCACCTAGTCCAGCTGCATTTTAGATTCAGAGGTGTTCATTGCATCACATGCTTCCTGCAGCAACTAATTTCAGCACAGATTCTTTTACATCAATAAGTGTTCTTCAAGGTTTCAACTCTCTTCTTAGATTCTTGAGGACTAGAATCTTTTAAGGGGGGAGTATTGTTATGATTCCTATAGGTGGGTTATGTATAAGATTGTAATTAGAATAAGTCATGATGTAATAGGTAGCATTAGCTTTTGATAAGTCATGTAATAAGTGAAGTTTAGTTGTTTGGTAGCTTGTGTTGGCGCCAAAAGGGCTTGAAGGTTTGTTAAGTTAGTTAGCTTGTGACTTGAGTCAATGTAATTAGAGTGAATGTAAGTGGTAGTCTCAAGTGTAATATTGAATCATTGAATCAAATACACAAAGAATATCTATTTTGAGATCAATTCTCTCTCTCATCTAATTCTTTCTCTATTTTCTGATCTCAATTCAATTCTCTTCTCATCTAAACTCTCTTAATTCTATCATTCTCTAGGTTATGATTTGAGATTAACCTAGATCATAACACAAAACTACCTATTAAATGCATCCAAGTGTTAGCTACAAGGTTGCTTACAAGAATAAAGTTGTTGCACAGTAAGGTGTTCAAGCTGAAGTTTACATCTTGTCCAATCGCAAGGTGTGAGCTAAGCTCTTGCAGATGGATTAGGACAAAGAGATTGCATGTTATGTGGGCTGATTTAGGTGTCCTTCCAGCAATACAACCCAATGTGAGGCCTCCGGAATGGTTCTTGTTATCCTTCACAATGCCAAATGATAGAATTGATTAACCCTTCATGCTGACTAAGAGTAAGGAACAAGATTGGTAGCAAGAAGGATTAATTGTTGGCTCCAATCAGGTTAAGGAAGTGGTTGCAATATTGAATTATGTTCTTACACAAGAAAAGGAAGCTGACACGAGTCTAAAAACTGTGGAAAGCTTGGGTGAGCTGCATATTGATAACAACAGAAAGGGGAGGCAGTAGGAATGGGAAATTGTTTAACTTCTCAAGCCCGAATCAGAGGAAACAATTGAGGCTAGATCGGTTATAGCATACATTCCTCTGAAAGTGTTATGATCCGGCTTGATGAGGCTCAAGGGATCGTTGTGCTGATGAGCTGCTGTTGGATGCTGCAATGTTGCTGTTAGTTTAGCCTAGGTGTGATGTATTAGTCTTCAGTTCAAGTGATGCATTTCATTCTTGCATTGTAATAATTGAATTGGTTGTTCTTGGCGCCAAAGGCCTTAGGTAGTTAGATATTTTTAGTAGTTATGTTAGTTAGATATTTTAGTAGGAGCTAGATATTTTCCCTTAGTCGGTTAGTAGTTGATTGTCTAAGTTCATTGCTCTAGTTTGCTATAAGTAGTATGATCTTGTGTAATAAATCAAGCATTCAATCAAATACAAATATCTTTTGATACTATTCTCTCTCTCATCTAGATCTCTTCCTATTTCTCACCTATATTTCTCTATTTCTCTTCTCATCTCAACTCTATTTCTTCAATTATCTTAGGTTATGATCATAGCTTAGGCTCGTTCGTAACAATTGGCATCAGAGCCTCATTTTAGGCTATGGATTGAGTTGATTTAGATCAATTTAGTTATACAAGCTTAAATCAAGAGTGTTTTGATAGCAAATATCCTTGATCACTCAGCAAGTTGATTAAGATTTCAATTTTGAAGTCTTGATTGATAAACTAGTGGTTACATATCTGAAAATTACTTTGAAACAAAAAAAAAGAGGTCGAAATTTATTTCAGAGCTTGATTCAAGTGTTGTCAGTGACCTAAATTTCCAAAGCTGAAGTGCGTTGATCCATAAGACCAGGTTTTGATCTGGTAGAGCATAATTGAGTGATCGATCATTGAATTTGGATCAACCGTTAGTTTATCAAAATTCAATTGCTGATCTTGAATAAATTGAGCTAACAGGCTATGCGAATTTGAGTTGAAGCCAGTTGATTAAAGTTGAACAAGATCAAGCTAGGTTGTTGCATTGAATTGAGATATACATGGATTTAGGTGCTGTTAGGCTGGTCACTTGTTTAAGGCGATCCCTACCTATTGTGGAGCTTTTTGAAGGAACGGAACCTCAGTCTTAGATTAGAAGTTGTGAAGAATGCTTTCACTTCTACAAAATTCTTGAATCCGAGAAAGTTGAAATTGCGGTAGTATATCTTCAAGGTGAGCAATTGACTTGGTACTTTGGTTTGATACGTGGCAAGGTCCTAATTCCTTGGAATGAAATCGTGAAAGAATTTTGTGAACGCTATAGTGAGAAATTCGAGCCCTTGGTTGGACAACGACTTGATTCTTGGGTTGAGAATTGTGATAGGATTGGAAATGAAGATTCAATAACAGAGAATTCTCAACAAGGAGCAATTGTTCATAACGTTGAATTGAAGATTGCAGCTGCCAAACATGAAGTGTTAACAACACAACCTTTTGCTGAGACAATTAAGAGTATGGAAGAGTTAAATGAAGAGATAAATCAGGACACAAGGGAAATGATACAAATTTTACAAGATATGAAGGACACATTGCAGGAGATGCGACAAGAGGCTAAGCAGAGGAGAAAGCATGGATTAGAACGATGCATGAGTGGTGGTGCTGAAATCAGTGGAAATCTTGAAATTGATCGTCCACAACTGGGAGTTACAGTAGAGGCTAAAGATGAAGAGGTTGTCATTCTACGGGATGATAATGAATTTGTTCAATTACACAGTTTGCAAGCAAACGAGACTGAATTGGGGTCTTGTGGAACAACTGATGGAGTTAAATCTAAGAAGCCTCTGATTGGGCTTTCCTACCTTAAGAGCATCACTCCCGATACAAAGCAATTACAGCAGCATATACTTCACAAATCTAATCAAAATCTGGCCGCAATACACTCATATATAGTAAGGAATGTTAAAATACATCAGCATGAGCAAGTGCCTGATGATGTTTTAAAAGAACAAAACTCCAATTCTCTTTAACACAGTGAGAGTTGTCAGCTTTATAAACAAGTTACAACTGATACATTGAAGGTTCCAGCACCTGAAGTTGAGAATCATGAACACTATCATCTAAGGAGCTCAAGGGTTCTTGAGCAAGGCAAAGAGCAACTAGAGTCTGCAAAAATGAAGTTACCAATATACAATGAGGTAATCGATATCAGGATGTTGTGTGTTAAGCTTCCATTGCAGCAAGGTTGTGACGCTAGCTTGATCCTTCATTTAAATCCCAAGAAATGTCACTTCAGCAAGCAAAGAGGGACAAGAACACAACCAATCTCAGTCTATCATGGGAGACCCCCTAATTTGTTATTTCTTAAGCTTAATAAAGGAGTTCTTGACAAGCTTTCTATGCTCAAGAACTTGAATCAAAGGCAGCCTAAGAAGGTAAATTGGTTATTTGAGAGGCTTAAGGCTTGTTCTTGTATCACAAGGACAATGAAATTGGCAATGTGGAGAAGAAATTCAATGGACAAGAGTGCTAAACCTGAGAGCAAATGAGCTGGTACGACAGGGGTAAATGAAAGTTCAATAAGGATACATCCAAGCAGCACTGATTTGTTCCCTAGTATGCTAGTTTGTGCTTAATTTCAAATGACAAGTGTGCAAAATCAAAACAAAAGAAGGGCACATGGTTGTGGAGCTCTTGTGTATTCATCCTTGAACACTAATAACAAACCACCTGATTTGAGAAGTGAGCTAGATAATCTTGGTCTGGGCAATTCTTTCGCTGCTGCAATGCATTGTCAAGGTCTTCATAGCTCCTGCAGCAACAACATAATAATCAAAGACATTGGCCAATACACTCATCAACTTCTTAAATGGGGGGACATGGGTAAAATCTAAAGTTTGATGCTACTACAGTGCTGCATTTGAGCCTGACCTGGTGTTTGCTAATAAGATCTACTACGCTTTTTGAAGTTGTTCAATAGAGCTAATATGAGCTTTGAAGCTATACTTCTCTTTTCCATTCTTGAGTACAAGAATGTTTTCAAGGGGAAGGGAATGTTATGATCCGGCTTGATGAGGCTCAAGGGATCGTTGTGCTGATGAGCTGCTGTTGGATGCTGCAATGTTGCTGTTAGTTTAGCCTAGGTGTGATGTATTAGTCTTTAGTGATGCGTTTCATTCTTGCATTGTAATAATTGAATTGGTTGTTCTTGGCGCCAAAAGCCTTAGGTAGTTAGATATTTTTAGTAGTTGTGTTAGTTAGATATTTTAGTAGGAGCTAGATATTTTCCCTTAGTCGGTTAGTAGATGATTATCTAGGTTCATTGCTCTAGTTTGCTATAAGTAGTATGATCTTGTGTAATAAATCAGGCATTCAATCAAATACAAATACCTTTTGATATTATTCTCTATCTCATCTAAATCTCTTCCTATTTCTCATCTACATTTCTCTATTTCTCTTCTCATCTCAACTCTATTTCTTCAATTATCTTAGGTTAGGATCATAGCTTAGGCTCGTTCGTAACAGAAAGCCTTGGTAGCAGCATCATGTGGGGAGTTAACTGTAGCACATATCACCTTAAATAAAGATGCAACTAATGAGTCGCAAGTTCAAATAGAGTTCCAGCTCCTTAAGTGGCTACAAAAGAAGTATTCATTGCAAGAAAGGGCTAAGGCGAAAGGTCATGTTAAGGCAGTTAGTTCTCATTGGAAGCAACAGTTCAGTTGTGGAGTAGCTTGTGACAGAGAACAAATGGTAGAAGAGTCATTTGTAGCTGAAGGATTTGAGCAGTTGAGCACTACTCCAGCTGTTTCTAAGGTGCTTATGGATGCGAACCATCACAAGATGCATCTAAGATCTATTAGAGTGGGGTTAGAATCCAGGAATGAGCATACTTTCAAGGATACGATTTAGTGTTCATTCACTCGTAGAAAATGGCAAGAATTGCAAGCACAATTTGAAGTCCTTGAGCAGGGAATGAAGCTTTTGAATTATAGTCCAAATGAAGGGTGTTGGCTTTCCTTGAGAGTTCAAGTAGTGAGTGAATCAATGTCACATTCAGCTGCAGAAGAGGGGACTCAAAGCTGTACACAAGTTGTGGACTGTTATGTCGACATTGATGCAACAATTTGGAAATACTTAAAGTGGCATTGTTTCGAATTCAAACTTGTGCATGCTAATAAGGGATTGGAGATGCAAGGTCACTTGAATCAATTTAGCTACAGGGATTCTCTTGAATTTAGGAAGCTAGAGGAAAATAAGATTGAGTCTTCCATAAAACCAAAGGATCAGTCTGGTTGTGCAAGTCAAATTTTGAGGACTGGTTGTGCAAGTCAGATCCTGAGGAACCTTTGGGACTCAAGATCAGCTGAGAGCCTTTTCCAAAGCAAGAAAAGAACTGGGTTTGCAAGGTTAATAGCAGAAGAGCACTCTGGTTCTGCGTAGGAATGATTAGGCAATTGAAACTCAGGTGGAAGGCTGAAGTTTTGGGGTTACAGCTGTTGCATTTTTGGCCATCAGTGCACGTTTACCACAATCTATTGAGGTGTGGTTGTACTAGTTGCAACAAGAGGTTCTTCAGTAGCATTATTGATGCTGGAATTCGTCTGATCTGGTTTGGAATTGGAAGACCTCCAGATGTGCATTCTTCAAATCAGGTGCAAGATTCTTGAAGACAATTGTTAATGCTCTACTTGGATTCTTGTAACAAGAATGTCACAAAGGGGGGAGTATTGTCATGATTCTACAATGGGGCTCATGGAATTAAGTACCACTAATTCGTAAGCTTGTAATGACTAGTATAATTCCTTAGTCTTAGCTTAATTAGCTTTGTTAGCCTCTTGTATAAGGTAAGTGAGTCAAATGTTAGTTGAAGGTCAAGATTGGCGGCAAGGATGGTTAATGTCGGTTAGCTTTGGAGTTCCATGTGCAATGTATCTAGCTTAGCTACCTTTAGTTTGAAGTAAGTAAAGGTAGTAGATGACTCCCTTGTATTCCTCATTGATGAATGATATGATCTAAGTGTTCTTCTCTCAATCCTAACTCTCTCTCAATTTCTCATTAAATTCTCTAATTCTCTTCTCATCTTCACTCTAATTCTTCACCTATCCTATGTTATGATCCAAGAGTAATCTTGAATCATAACACAATCCTTGTGAGAATGATACTCTTCTCACTCTGTATTACTTGATACGACTTAGTGCACTTGCTATGTAATACACATAAGCATCAGTATGACTATAAACATAACAATATACCGGGTGAGTAATGGGCGAGTAAGTACTGGGCTAGTTTTATAAACACCTGGTATGGTATTTCTTTTAAGATTCTAATTTTCAATATCAGGTGAGTTAATTTTCAGCATTTACGGTCTCTATTTGCATTTTTTTCTGATAAGAACGAGCCTACTCAGGCAAAAGTAGCCAAAGAAACTCCCTAATGTTGTTCAACAATAGAAGAGATTTTCTTGAGTAAACTCCTTTTACATCCTTTTTACCTTTTTAAGGTATATTCTTGAACCTACAAACAGCTTTGCATGGGCAAAGTCAAGTATTGCTACATTCTTTATACCTTTTTTATCTTTTATTTTATTAAAAATCTAAAGAATCAATACAGCACCTAGAACTCTTCAAGATCTTTGTTTTGATGTATAACTTGATCAGTAACTCTTCATGGATTGAGAGTTATGCCCCTTTTAAGTTGCAAGGTAAGTTATATAACCTATATGTGCAATGCACGGCCTCCTCATTTTTCTTATGCTTTCTTTGATTAAAAACTAGAAAAAATTACCATGTACACCTAGAACTCTTCAAGAGCTTCATTTTTATATATAACTCGATCCTTAACTCATCACAGATTGAAAGTCATGCCCGTTTTAACTTACAAGGTAAGTTATAAAACCTATACGAGTGGTGCACACCGACTCCATCTTTTATGTACTTTCTTTGAGAAAAAATTCTAAAAATCATCATAGGATCCTATAAATTTTCAATAGCTTTATTTTGATATATAATTTGATCCGCCACTCCTCACGAATTGAAAGTTATGCTTGTTTTAATTTACAAGGTAAGTTACCTAACAAAAACGCCCGTTGTAAGCCCACTTCATCTTTTATATACTTTATTTGATTAAAAATTAAACAATTTATCATTGGCATGTAGAACTCTTCAAGAGCTTCATTTTGATATATAACGCAATCCATAACACTTTACGGATTCAAAGTTATGCCTGTTTTAAATTACAAGGTAAGTTACATAAGCATTATGCATGGATAACCCCCACCTCGTCGTTTATATGTTTTCTTTAATAAAAAAATTCGAGAAATCATCCTCGATATGTAAAAATATTCAAAGGCTTTTATTTTAATAGGTGATTTGACTTGTAACTCCTCAAGAATTCAAAGTTATGCTTTTTTAAGTCTCAACGTCAGTTTATATAAGTCACCAATCACCTCCACATCAGAGAAAAGCCCACCCCGTCTTTGTTACCTTTTATTTAGTGAAAAATATTTGAAATTATTATAGTTAAGTACATCTCTTCAAGAGCTTCGTTTTGATATATGACACGCACAGTAACTCTTTATGGATAGAAAGTTATGTCCATTTACAAGATACTTTATGAATAAAATAAGCGTTGCCGTCACTTAAGACTTTGACCATCACTTTCCCAAACACCACCAGCATTCACTTCCATCACCCCCACCATTAACCACCAGAACCACACCACCCACGACACGTCATCCTCCGTGTCCCATCACCTGCCATCCCAACAACTGTCATATTCCAGTGCAGCTTTGTTCTACTCCCCACTGCATGACCTCAAACACCAACAACCACCTCTTGATGTTTCTCCTGCCTCCATACTCATACGACTACAAGCACTCACAACCACTAACCACCAATCAAGTCCTTTCGTGTCCCACCGCTTCCACCACCATTGCAGCTACTCCATCGCACGTCACCACCAGCACGATGCCCCTGGCTACCACCTTCATCATCTGGCACACCGGCCACCACTGTTGCACCTTTCCCCACCAATCTTTACTACCCACCAAGGCCAGGTTCTCTCTCACCCTAACTTGGATCAAATTTTATTACAATCTTAAGTTCAATTCAAACCTAAATGGGCTAATTTTTGTCAACTCTTATTGAACCAATTTTCCCTAGAATCTTAAGTTCAATTCAACCTTAAATGGGTTAATTTTAGTCAACTTTTATTGAACAAAATTGCACTACAACATAATTTTAATTCATCCCTAAATGCATTAACTTTCGTCAACTCCTATTGAACAATTTTTCACTACAATCTTGAGTTAATTTTGCCCTAAATGGGTTAATTTTTGTCAACTTCTATGGAATCAATTTTCACTACAATATTAAGTTCAATTCAACCTAAAATGGGTTAACTTTTGTCAACTCGTATTGAACCAATTTTCACTTCAATCTTCAATTCAATTCAACCCTAAATGGGTTAATTTTGGTCATCTCCTACTGAACCAATTTTTACTACAATCTTAAGCTCAATTCAACCCTAAATAGGTTAATTTTCGTCAATCCTTTTTTAACAAATTTTCACCACAATCTTAAGCTCAATTCAACCATAAATGGTTAATTTTGTCAACTCTGATTGAACTAATTTTCATTACCATCTCAATTTAACTCAACCCTAAATGGGTCAGATTCTTGTTATAATTTTAGTTTAGTTCAACCCTCATTAAACTAATTCTCATTACACTATCCACTTAATTTAACCCTGTTTAGACTAATCCTCACTACAATATTAGTTTAATTCAACCTTGTTTAAACTAAATTCTTGTTACAATAGCCATTTAATTCAACCCTATTTGAACTAATTCTTATTACAATCTTAGTTTAGTTCAACCCTCATTGAACCTACTTTCATTACAATCTTAGTTCAATAAAATCATGATTGAACTAATTTTCATCAAAAACTCGGTTTAGTTCAACCCTGATTGAACTAACTTTTATATTTAAATAAGTAAACTAACATAGATCCAGCAGCTATTCCCCAAATATGTCATAACCAAAAAGCTTAACTAAAGTCATATTCCCAGGGCTTGAGAATAACATGCCTCGTAAGATATAAATTATTGTAGCCATTCACAGACGATTTCCTTGGCTAGTTGAACAAATTCTCGCTATGATTCTTTGTTAGATCCAAGTAAATCAATAATTGTTACGGGGCCAACTTAACCAATCTTCGTATCAATTCCACTTTAAATCAAACTCGAAGGAGTTAATCCTTACCATAATTCCACTCTAATGGGTCACTATCTAACCAAACTGTGCTTGAACAAACTCTCACTACAACTTCTAATCAATTTATAATTATGCTTTCGTCTCTTATGGTCTTCAATTACAAAGTTACTCCTATATCCTCACATAAAGGCATAATTAGAAGAGCTAATAAAAAAATCCGATCGATGCTCGCTGGCTATTATGCTAGACAAATTCCAAATGTATTAACTCCCCCTCATGAAGAACTTTGTTTCCCTAAAGCTCTTATTTGTCAATTATTAAGAATATAATCAAAGTTAATAATTCTAGGTTGGCGGCGGTAAAAGAACAAAGCCATTAATCCAGCCTCTAATGATTCTAACGTCTTATGATAACATAATCCAACACCAAAGCACAAGTGCAAATCAAAAAGCACATATGAAGGCTAAGGGTGGAAGCGGTAAATGCATGATTCAATCAAAGGACGTTACGAGACCTCATAACTGTCTTTGAACCCTCAAAACATATGATTCTTCTCGTAAGATCACTTCATTCATAATCGATGTAACTATTCCATGAATCTCTTACCTGCCTATCTTATACATGCACAAGGAAATCATCAAAACAAACTATTCATCAAATTCAAGCTTGGGATTCCACATCGCCCCTAAAGACCCTAACTATTAGCTATGTGCCACCGCATCCACAATTTTCCTACAAAATTTTAGAAGAACAATTTAACTTGTAAAACATAATCCCACTACACCCGACCTACTTGCCAAACCATGCAATTTCATTGTCTCTCAACATTGATGATTCTATAATACCCTTTAAACCAGTCGTCGGAGATGAAGTTAACTTAGAAGAACCAAAAAACTAGCTATGAGTTTAATGTAGGCTAATCTTTCATTCGATGGTGGTATATGAGTCACTTTAGCACTGGGAACCTTCGCCTGGGTGGTGGGATTAAGTTCATTTTTTTGTTGGCATGTAAATCATTTTAGGACTGGGAGACTTTACCTCAGTCATTTCCTTATAATGGTAGTATAAGTCATTTTAGGACCAGTGAACTTCGCCTCAGTCACTTCCTTACTGCCGTGGTAAAAGTTATTTTAGGATAGGGGGACTTTGCCTCAGTCATTTCCTTAATTTTAGTGGCAGAAACCTTTTTAGGACTCGGGGACTTTATCTCAGTCATTTCTTTATTATGGTGGTATAAGTCATTTAGGGACTAGAGTACTTCGCCTCAATCATTTCCTTATTATGGCGCTATAAGCCATTTTAAGAATGGAGGACATTGCCTCAGTCATTTCTTTGTTATGGTGGCATAAATCATTTTAGAACCAGGGGACTTTGCGTTAGACACTTCCTTATAATGGTGATATAAGTCATTTTAGGATTGGGGGACTTTGCCTCAGTCACTTCCTTAACGATGGTATAAATCATTTTAGAACTGGTAGACTTCATCTCAGTCATTTCCTTAACAATGGCATAAATCATTTTAGGGTTGGGGGGACTTTGCTTCAATCATTTCCTTATTATGGTGGTATAAGTTATTTTAGGACTGGGGGACTTCGCCTTAGTCACTTTCTTATTGGTGGCACAAAGTATTTTAGGATAAGGGGACCTCGTCTCAGTCATTTTAGAACTGGGAGACTTTAACCCAATCATTTCTTTATTTTGGTGGCATAAATCATATTAGGACTAGGGGATATTGTCTCAGTTCATTTCCTTATTATGGTGATATAAGTCATTTTATGATTGGGGGACTTCGCCTCAGTCACTTCCTTAATGGGGGCATGAATCATTTTAGGACTGGGAGACTTTATCTCGGTCACTTTCTTAATGGTGGCATTAATCATTTTAGTGACTGAGGGACTTTGCCTCAGTTATTTTGTTATTATGGTGGTATAAGTCATTGGGAGACTTCGCCTTGTGTTAGCTTCCCAAAATTAATTTGGAAATCTAACCTTGTAGAAGAGAGTTTGAGATGAGAAAAAAAGTGAAGGGGATGAGAAAATAGAGAAAGGATATGAGAATTAGAGAATTTCCCTTAGGAATAAGATTTTTTTTTAATTGGATGATCAAAAATGCACATTAAGCTCTCAATTTATACACAGAATTAGGTCAGGAAATTCCCAGCTGAAAATCCCACTCATTCCCTGCTTGTAACTGTCATTCCCGCCAAAACATCAGCAACTAATTCAGCACAGTGCTTTGCGTGTGCACTGCAGATATTTGTGCTGATATTTTGCTTACAATTATTTTAATCGGTGCTATTTTAAGTTGTGTTACATCATATAGGCTCTAATACAAAATAATACTAAGAAATTAAATGTATTATAAGTGAAATTTAACATTCCCTCCCTCTTGAGAAGCTTCTTGTCCTCGAGAAGTGAAGCTCGAAAATAGGCTCTTCAAGAAGTTGTAGTCCTCCCATGTTGTAAAGTTTAAGTTGCCCCAATTGACTAGCACCTCCTGAACCTTCTTGTTGATGAGCTGCAGCATCTTCTTTGATTTGATTGAATCCGGTTGCAGCAGCATGACTCTATGTGATCTAGCAGTTTTAGCTTTGCTCATGACTTGGATGGCCAACGACCCAGTAGAAATGTCCTCCAAATTGCAATGTGTTATCATAATTCCTCTAAATTCTTCCTGGGATGCTTGATTCCAAAGAGCTTTAAGGATTTATCAGCAATAACAAAACCAAACTCAAGCATTATACTCGAATTGAGTTTTGGACTCAGCTGGTCTTGGAAGCAAATATTGGCAACTTGATTTTACTTCTTCTATAGAAATTCGACTTGTTTTGGCTTCAAATCAACCTGAAAATCTTCTCTTGGCCCAGGAGGTGACTTAACACTTGATTTTGCAATGGAATAAGTCATAATGCTCCCAAATAAAAGAATAAACCATTCCGAACCTGCCGATCGGCATGCCGATAGTGGATTTTTGCCATTATACCTGCGTAACAACTTACTCCACTCAAGGAACCTTGCAAAGCCACCAAGATGATGTTGTTTTGGTCTTGAGTTAGTGCTCCAGCTTGCCCAGAAATGAAATTTTGTCTCTGCTGAACAGAGAAGCAAGACTTGGCAGCTGGATTTAACCTTTTCTCCAACATAGCCTCGAGTTGCGGCTTGTTATAAGTATGATCTACCTTCTTCGAGTCAGTACGAGGCTCCTTACAAGAATTTGCACTCACAACTTCCATCGAATGAGGAAATAAATCATTCTGATCTTGCCGATGGTGCCTTTCAGCCGCTGTATATTCATAATTCTTTACCCAACATAAGAGACCTTGTAAAGCCTCTACATTGGGGATGTTCTAGACTTGAATTAACTTTCCAGCATGCCCAAAGGTGGACTTGAGTATACACTGATCTGAATTTGTTGATTCTGCGGCCTCAACAAGTGGTTTTGGAGCTGCAAGACAATGCTCAGCAGTGAAACGCCTTGGTTCATCCTTCCAGCTTTCCAAGGAATATCACTTAACTGATTTGGTGACATTTTCAGTGATATTACAGAGGTAACATCAATTTTTTTTGTTGGAATCACAGATTTTGCAGCAAGCGACCCATATACACCATCATAGACATCTGGATATGGTATATCAGTGTATACCATAGTAAGAGCAACATCTTGAGTTAGCTCTTGTTGACCATCAGACCTCTTTGGCTGCACCCAATTGTCCCCAAATACATCCAATAAATCCTGCACTTCTGGTTGAAGGTCTTGCTGCAACTCTACCGGGCTAATCATGAATAAATGACCAAGCCATTGTATTGCCTTCTTCTTGATTCCACCTTGCCCATGTTTCCCAACCATCAACTTGATTTGAGCTTCGTCGAAAATGCCTTGCAAAGATACTTTGACGCCTTGGATTTCAAAGGCCACAGTCATTTTGTCAAAATCAAAGACAACTGGGTTGAAGGTCCTCATCCAATCTACTCCGAGCACCATGTCACAACCACCCAAAGGGATCACTCGGAAATCAAAAGTGAAATGATGACCTTGCATAGACCAAGGGAAGGCTATGCATTTGTTTTTAGTTGTTAAATAATTTCCATC
The DNA here is from genome assembly GCA_018398585.1 of Simmondsia chinensis. Taxonomy (NCBI): domain Eukaryota; kingdom Viridiplantae; phylum Streptophyta; class Magnoliopsida; order Caryophyllales; family Simmondsiaceae; genus Simmondsia; species Simmondsia chinensis. The sequence continues at coordinate 22,014,267 of JAGTTD010000009.1, read as the reverse complement.
AGCTACCATGACCGCCAAAGGATGAGTTTTCGTCACTTCGTGTTTGACCTCCTTAATCAACTTCGGGTCAACGAAACTGTGAGTGCTTTCACTATCAACAAGAATAATAATGGAGTGTTTTCCAGCCCGTCCCTTGATTTTGATTGTGTTATGAGCCCCACTTCCGGTTAGAGCTTTCATGGAGATCTCGACCTCGTCATCACTTGAGTTGCCTTGTAAATTACACTCGGTCTCCTCCAAATCTGCATCAGATTCGGTACTGTCAGCTTCATCCAGAACTCGGCTACCTTTTGCATACATAAGTGCTTGTGATTTGCACCTATGCCCGGGCTGGTAAGGCTGGTTGCAACGAAAACAAAGCCTTACCGAACTTCTGTTGATGTTTTGCTTACTGCCGGACCCTTTGCCCTGCTGCAGAACTTTGGACCTGCTGTCATGATGCTTTGGCTTGTCATTTAAGGGAACTTGAGTTGCTTCTATCAACTTTGCCTTGTTATAAGCACTTGACAAAGTCTTAGGACCAATAGCTTTAACCATATTTTTGATCCTAGGCTTAAGGCCACTCACAAAGCAAGAAACATAGTAGGATTCGGCATCCTCAGGAGCAATGGCCAGAACTGACATCAAATTTGCTCTCAAATTCTCAAATCTTAGCATGTATTCTCCACACTTGATGTTTGGACTAACTTGTTGAAGTTATCCACAACATCCGTGGATTCTCCTTCACCATACCGTTCACACATCTCTTCTACGAAAAGGCCCCAAGAAAGATGTGGTTTGCTTTTCAACAAACTATAGTACCAAACCTCATGATCACCATGAAGATGGACTGTAGCTAGCTGGAGCTTCTCCCCCTCAGGTATATTGTAATATAAAAAGTATCGATCACACCTCCTAAGCCAAGATTCCGGTTGCTTTCCATCAAATGGATTGATTTCTACCCTTGGCTGCCTGTAAGAGCCACTCCTACCCCCAATTTTGTTGTCATTGGTCATGGTTCTATGCTGATATGGTTGATCAGGCGGTCCATCAATATGATCGAACACCTCATCTGCAATGTTCTGATGCATAACAGAAACATATGGCCTGTTGTTCTGTTTTGAATTTTCAGCATAGGTTCGGTAATTAACAGGTCCAGAAGCTCGATCTTGATTTTCTATATTAATTTCAGGTCGAATAGGTTGATTTGCAGCTAATCTAATGTTAATGGATGGTCCTACACCAGGTTGCAAACATAGGAGATTTGCCTCGGGTGTGCATTCCTCCTTGAGATCTGTCAATGCTAACTTGCTGCTGTTTGGTACTTGTGTGCTGCTGATCGACTTCAGTTGCTTGGTGAATCTGACTTGCGGGTTTGAGGATGGCCTCAAAACTTGATTCACCTTGTTTGTTAACTTGATCTTACAAGTGTTCAAGTTTTTCCTCAATTTGTTGCAATTGGTCTTGCACTTTGACATCTTTAGAATCTTTGTCCATCAACAATGCCAAAATTTGATCCATTCTCTGATTAAACCCTTGCTGCATCTCAAGAAGATCTTCCTTAGCAGCATTTTGAGGTCAAGCCGTGGGATTTCCAGTGATAGCCGCAACGAAATCCATATTGGAACCGGTTGCATTTGCTCCACCAGCTCCCAATCTGGTTCTAACTCCTTCGGCCATGTTTTTTTTTTTTTTTTGTTTTTCTGATTTTGTTGCTAGCTTAATCAATTAAGTGATTGTTAAACTAGCTCTGATACCAATTGTTAACTTCTCAAGATTAATTTGGAAATCTAACTTTGTAGAAGAGAGTTTGAGATGAGAAAAGAAGTGAAGGGGATGAGAATATAGAGAAAGGAGATGAGAATTAGAGAATTTCCCTTAGGAATAAGATTTCATTTTAATTGGATGATCAAAAATGCACATTAAGCTCTCAATTTATACACAGAATTAGGTTAGGAAATTCCCAGCTGAAAATCCCACCCATTCCCTGCTTGTAACTGGCATTCCCGCCAAAACATCAGCAACTAATTCAGCACAGTGCTTTGCGTGTGCACTGCAGATATTTGTGCTGATATTTTGCTTACAATTATTTTAATCGGTGCTATTTTAAGTTGTGTTACATCATATAGACTCTAATACAAAATAATACTAAGAAATTAAATGCATTACAAGTGAAATTTATTAATTTGTAAGACCTTAGTTATTTCCTTATTTTGGTGGCATAAATCATTTTAGGACTGGGGGACTTCGCCTTAGTCATTTCCTTATTATGGTTGTATAAGTCATTTTAAGAATGGGGGACTATACCTCAGTTATTTCGTTATTACGATAGTATGAATCATTTTAGACTTGAAAGCTCCTTGTCCTCAAGGAGAAAAGCATGGAAATTGACTCTTCAAAAATTTAGGATTCTCCCATGTAGCAAAGCTCTTGTCCAGATTTCACCACTTTACTAAAACCTCCTGGAAAGCTCCATCTGCACCCTTAATCATCCTTTGCTCCTTGACAGCAGCTGGCTGTAACAACAAAGCTCCATTCGCTCCAACTTCTGGTGGCGACAGTGAGCTTTTAACTCCCTTCTTCACCTGCGTTTTAAGTAATGATACATGGAACACCGGGTGAATGTATGAATGAGGTGGTAAGTCAAGTTTGTATGCAACTTTGCCAATCTTTTCCAAAATCTTGTATGGACCAAAGAAACGAGCACTTAGCTTGACATTCTTCCTGACAGCCAAAGAAGACTGTCTATGAGGTTGTAATTTGAGGTAGACCATTTCTCCAACTTCATAATTTTTGTCTACCCTCTTTTTATCGGCATAGAACTTCATCCTTTCTTGAGCTTGGAGAAGATTATCCTTGAGGACTTGCATCATTTGCTTCCTTTGCTGTATGTAATCAGTTGCTGTAGATTCAGATGACATAGGCTGCTGCAGCATAAATGGAGTAGGAGGAGCATATCTATGTAATGCTTGGAAAGGAGTAGTGCCAATAGATGCATGTACATGAATGTTGAACCAATATTCAGCTAAAGAAAGCCATCGGCTCAATTCTCTAGGCTGTGAGAAAACCATGCTCTGAAGGTACTGCTCAATACATTGGTTAACACGCTCGGTCTGTCCATCTGTTTGAGGATGGTAAGATGAACTAAGTGCCAATGTAGTACCCAGCAACTTGAACAACTCCCTCCAAAAATTGCTTATAAAGATCTTATCCCGATCAGAAACAATGGATTGAGGCAATCCATGTAACTTATATATATTGTCAAGGAAGATCTTTGCTAACTTCTCCGCTATCACAGGTCGTTTAAGTGCAATGAAGTGGCTATACTTGGTGAAACGGTTCACTAAAACCCATATAACTTCCCTGCAATCAGACCTTCACAAACCTTCTATGAAATCCATGCTAGTATTGATCCAAGCTCCATCCGGAATGGGAAGAGGCTGAAGAAGTCCTTTGTATCTATGATCCCCCAATTTGGTTTGCTGACAGACTTCGCATGCCTTTGCATATTCACTCACTGTCTTCTTCATGCTTGGCCAGCTGAAATAGGCTTTAACCCTTTGATAAGTGCCCTCTACACCGGCATGAGCTCCCCAAGCAGTGTGAGAGGCCTGGACAATGTGATCCCTCAAATCTGTTGCAGGACCAATGGATAGTCTATTCTGCAATTTGGTGATGCCTCTCTGCACTGATATATCTGTAACACTGTCATCCTTTTCTGCATTTTTCACCAGGCTTGCTGTCACACACTCTTGAGCAAATGGATCCCCTTCATAGGACTTATAAACTTCATCCATCCATGATGGTAAGACAATGGACATTGCATAGCACAAAACCATGTTCCGCATCTTCAAATTTCCTTGACAAAGCGTCTGTTGCAGCATTCTCTCTACCTTTTCTGTATTCAATATCATAATCAAGGCCAAGCATCTTCATTAATCCCTTCTTTTGAATTCTAGTCACAATCTTTTGCTCTAGGAGGTGCTTAAGGCTTTGATGATCAGTTCGAATAATGAATCTATGAGCATCTAAGTAATGCCTCCATTGCTCGACTGCTAGAAGAATAGCCAAGTACTCCTTCTCATAAGTTGACATGGCTTGATGCATGGGACTAAGTGCTTTACTCAAATAAGCAATAGGCCTTCCTTGTTGAGAAAGAACGGCCCCAACACCAGACCCACTCGCATCTGTCTCCAATATGAAAACTTCAGCAAAATTAGGCATGGCCAATACCGGTGCTGCACACATGGCTGTCTTGAGAGCTTCAAAAGCTGCTTGAGCCTTAAAAGCTTCTTTTTTAAGGAGTTTAGTCAAAGGCTTTGCAATAGATCCATAACCTTTAATGAACTTCCTATAATACCCGGTCAATCCCAAGAATCCCCTCAATTGCTTCAAAGTTATTTGAATTGGCCAATCTTGCATTGCTTGGACCTTGGTAGGATCGGTGGAAACTCCTTCATGAGAGATTACATGGCCCAAATACTCAAGCTTGGTCTGAGCAAACGAGAATTTAGACAACTTGGCAAAGAACCTGTGCTGCTGCATCACAAAAAGTACTTCTCTAAGGTGGATGAGATGATCCTCATAAGAAGAGCGATATATCAATATGTCATTGAAGAAGACCAGCACTGATCTCCTCAAATAAGACTTGAAGATTTCATTCATAGTAGCTTGAAAGGTGGCCGGAGCATTTGTTAAGACAAATGGCATAACAACAAACTCGAAATGCCCATTTTGAGTCTGAAATGCAGTCTTATATATATCCGGCTCGAGCACTCTGATTTGATGATATCCCTGTCTCAAATCAAGCTTAGAGAAGAAATGCGCTCCATAGAACTCATCAAGCAAATCATCTATAACAGGAATAGGAAACTTATATTTCACTGTCAAGGAATTTGGTTGGCGATAATCGATGCACATCCTAGCTGTCCCATCCTTCTTCTTCACAAGAATCAGAGGTGAGGCAAAAGGACTATGGCTTGGTCTAATGAAGCTCATTTGAAGCAACTCAACAACTTGCTTCTCAATTTCTGATTTTTTAGCATGAGCATATCGGTATGGTCTGATCTTCACTGGATCATAATTTGCTCGAAGTGGTATGGCATGATCTACACTCCTTTATGGAGGAAGGCTCTTTGGCTGCTCAAAAACATCTTCAAACTCTTCAATCAGGGCGTGAACCTCAGGTTGAATTACCGGCTGAAGTTCAGCAGGTGAAATCACAAAAAATTGTCCAAGCCATTGGATTGCATTCTTCTTGAATCCACCTTGTAAACGCTTGCCATTAATCAACCGAAGCTGTACTTGATCAGAAATGCCTTACAGTGAGACCTTAGTGCCATGAACTTCAAATGCTACTGTCATTTTATCAAAATCAAACACCACCAGATTGAATGATCTCATCCATTCTACCCCGAGCACCATATCACAACCTCCCAAGGGTAGAACTCTAAAATCAAAAGTGAATTGATGATCTTGCATAGACCATTGGAAAGCTTGGCACTTATTTCGAGTAATTATGGAGTTGCCATCGGCCGCCATAACCGCCAAAGGATGGGTCTTAGTCACTTCGTGCTTCACTTTCTTTATCAATTTGGGATCAACAAAGCTGTGCGTGCTCTCACTATCAATAAGAATAATAATGGAGGTCTTACCAGCCTTTCCTTTGATGCTAATGGTATTGTGAGCTCCATTTCTGGTCAAGGCTTTCATTGAAATCTCGACTTCATCCTCCATCAACTCATCTTGTGAAGAATGCTCAGAACTGTCATCCTCAGCTTCTGAATTCTCACTGTCAATCAATTTTAACTCGTGATTCTCTTGCAGACATCAAGGATTTGGAATTGCATATATGTCCGGGCTGATAAGGCTGGTTGCATCTGAAACACAATCTCATTGATCTCTTGTCAATGGCACGCCCAAATTTGGAGCTTGATGCATCCTTGTGATGAGATCTAAAGCTACTACCTTTAAATTTACTCTTATCACTTGAAGTTGCAAGCATGGCTTCAATCAAATTAGCCTTGTTACAAGCATTAGACAAAGTCTTAGGACCAATGGCCTTCACCATGTTCTTGATCCTAGGCTTCAATCCACTAATGAAACTAGAGGCATAATATGCCTCCGAATCTTGTGGAGTGATGGATATCTTGTTAGCTCGTAGGTTCTCAAACCTAATCATGTATTCTTTCACGATAGTCATTTGATACACCTTATTCAAACTATCAACTACATCACTTATCTCCTCTTCACCATATCGTTCTCCACTTTCTCAATGTCTGGAGGTCGATCATCTACTGATCTGATCTGAATTGAAGGTCCAGCCTCTGGTTGAATCAATGGAGATTTATCTCGATTCCTTACTAAACTCTCAGCTCTGCTATTGTTCACCTGCGGTTGAACCACTTCAGCAGGTGGAATAATCTGGCTAGCGGGCTTAAGAATTGCATTAACCGATGATTCTCCTTGCTTATTAATATGATCCTGCAATTTCATAAGTTTTGCCTCAATTTGCTGCAAACGATCTTCTTTTTTCAGGTCACTTTCCAGCAGTAACTGCCGCATGTTTAAGAACATTCGCTCTTGAAATTGATTAAACTTTTGATCAAGCTTTTCTACATTGTTAAGGCGATCATCTATGTCCTGAAGATGAGCAGTAGTAAGATTCTGAGGTCCAGTTGTGGCATTTTCACCAACAATAGCAACGCAAGACACATAAGGACTAACAACTGCAGCTGCATTGGCTCCACCAGCTCCCGATTGAGTCCTCACTCCATTAGCCATATTTTGATTGTTTTTCTTTTGTTTTGCCAACTCCAATCAATTAATTGATTGCTTGAACCAACTCTGATACCAATTGTTAGCTTCCAATCCAAAAATTGAAAGTTAACCTTGTAGAAGAATGAGTTAAGATGAGAAGAGAAGTGAAGGGGATGAGAATTAGAGAAGGAGATGAGAAATAGAGAGAGAAATTCCAAAGGAAAATCTGATTTGTATTGATTGAATAATGAGATTACATGAATTAGATCTATTTATAATAGATCTAGATACATTGCACTAAGACATCTCCTCATCTAACCGACTAACTAGTTTTGGCGCCAAAACAAGGAAGCCACCACATTTGACTAACTTGACCCCTAACCGACTCTTGGCGCCAAATTGGCCTGCCAACTAACAAATGAATACAATGCTAATACAACTCAAAAGTAACACACGAGATACAAGATCAAAACTAAAGGAATTATAACAGCATAAAGGCCCGGGGACTTCGCCCCAAAGTCACTGGCTAGATGTCATTTCCATCACAAAGGGTAAACCATTCAAAAATCGAGAGGCTTCACAATCAACAATGAGTAAGACTACATTTTATTTATTTATTTTTTTTTTGCATGATACCAATTATGTCAAAGCAGCTACAAGTCGGGAACTACTCATTCATGTGATATAATTTGTCATGATCATGCTGCATTTCGAACACTAAGTGCTGCGTTTTGGGGTGTTTTGTTTAGTAATGTTTAAATAATGTGTTTGGTGGGAATATTAGTTAGTGGCGGTTGAAGGTGATGTCTAGGTGAAGTGAATTGCTAGATATTTTCCTTATAATCGACTTAAGCTAGAATTAGTATAAGTAGTTTAGATTCTTAATTGTTTAGATTCATTGATTATATATGACAAAGTATCTTCCTCTCTCATCTCAAATTCTCTCTACTTTTCTTTTCTATTCTATTCTCAAATTCTTTCTCCCCTAGGCACGATTCAAGATTGATCTTAAATCATAACAATTGGTATTAGAGCTTGCATAATTTCCTTTGATCACACTACATTGGCATCCGATCAAGCTGGCCAAAGTAAGAAACATGCTAATATAGCTGGTGTTGCAGCTGCAGATGCAAATCAAGCGGAGAAGCTAGCTCAATTGCAGTAGCAGATACAAAATCTGGTTTTGGCAATCGATAATATGACTTAATCACAGTAGCAAGTACAAGGCAATTGGTAGGAATGCAGGAACAGATCAATCGCCAAGCTGCACCTGCAGGAGCTGGAATAATTTCATCTAGAAGTTAGCATGCAAGGCCTCCTAATCGGTTGTATCCACCTCTGACTGAGGATAGTGCAGAAGGAATTTCTATGAGCAAAACCTCAGGATATTGCCAGCCTAAGGTGGAAATTGATACATTTGATGGAGTTGAACCTCAATCTTGGACTAGGAGATTTGAAAGGTACATTCATTTCTATCATGTTGATTATAAGAAGGTGTAGCTAGTTGCAATTCACTTACATGGAGATGAGGAGGTGTGGTTCCATAGCTTGATACTTAGCAAACCTTCCGTTACATGGCCTGAGTTTGTGGATGAGCTATGTGTGGGATACGGGGATGAGGATCTAGGGGATATAGTGAACAACTTTAACAAGGTAGCACAGACTACTTTTGTTAAAGAATACATGACATGCTTCGAACATTTAAAGGCTGGGATGATGGGTGTGAATACTGGAGCTAGTGAGACTTATTGTGTCTCTAGTTTCATTAGTGGCCTCCAACCTAAAATCAAGAATCTTGTTAAGGCATTGAATCCAACAACCTTGTCCAAGGCTTATTCTAAAGTAAGGTTCTTTGAGTCTTTTGTTCTAGCAGTTCCTAAGGGGCAAAGGATTAAGAGTGGTCAAATGGTTCCACCCTTGCATCAAGCTGTTTCCGTGACTCCCAAATCCTTGAGTTTGGAAGAGAAAAAATCTAAAAAGTTATGTTTTAAATGTAACCAAAGATACTTCTTTGGACATAAATGCAATCCCAAGTTGCTCATGTCAGTTTCCAGGGCTGAGGCTGAAGAAGAACAAGGAGAGCGGGACCTGGAAGCAGGTTCCAGTGCTCAGGTTGAGGAATTGTAAGAGGATTCAGATGAGGATGAAATGAAAATTTCGGTGAGGGCTTTGACTGGTAATTGCTCTCATAATACAATAAGGATCAAGGGAGAAGTAAGCCACAAGCCACTTCTGATTTTGATTGATAGTGGTAGCCCACATAGTTTTGTTAATCCCAAGATTGTTAAGTTGTAGGCCATGAGATGATCAAGACAAGCCCCTTAGCTATGATAGTTGTTGATGGAAATTCAATGCTAATACAGACTAAATGTAAACAATTTAGTTGGGAGATGTGGGGCCATCAGTTTGTGTATGATTTCAGAGTGCTAAGGCTTGGGGGTTTTGACATGGTTCGATGGGATGAAAACAATCAGTCCTTTGTTGATTGATTTTGCTCAGCTGTCTGTCTCCTTTGACAGGAATGGCAACAATTTCAAGTTGCAAGGCAAATTGGAACAAGGTCAAATGCAAATGATGAGTGGTAAGAGGCTGGAAGGAGTGATTAGGAAGGGGAGCTTATCAGTGGATTGGACAATTGTTCTCCCTTAATGTAGAACCAGTGGGATCTCAGGTGAAATCTAACCCCTCAATTAGCCAGTTAATTCACGATTTCAAGGATCCATTTGAGCAATCAACCTCACATCCACCTAAAAGACCCCTGGACCACACTATTCCCCTCAAATCTAACTCGAATCCAGTCAATCTTAGGCCTTATAAGTATCCTCACTCATAGAAAAATGAAATAGAGAAGCAAGTGAAGGAGCTCTGAAAAACTAATTTCATCAGACATAGCCATAGCCTCTTTGCTTCCCCAGTGATATTATTCAAAAAGAAGGATGGGACTTCAAGAATGTGTATCAATTATAGACAACCCAATTCCCTTATAATAAAAGATAAATTTCCCATTCCTATCATAGATGACCTTTTGGATAAGCTCCATGGTTCCAATATTCCTCGAAGTTGGATTTGAGGTGAGGTTATTATCAAATTCGAGTGTTAGACCATGAAATACACAAAACTGCCTTTAGAACCCACCATGGACATTATGAATTTGTGGTAATGCCATTTGGCTTATCAAATGCTCCTACCACATTTCAAGCCTTGATGAATTTAGTTTTCAAGCCATTCTTGAGGAAGTTTGTTCTTGTGTTCTTTGATGACATACTAGTGTATAGTCCTTCACTGGACTCTCATGTTACCCACCTATGTCAAGTGTTTAAAACAATGTGCAAACACAAGCTCTTTGCTAAACTCTCTAAATGCTCATTTGCTCAAACTCAAGTAGAGTACTTAGGTTGTGTAATCTCTTGCAATGGGGTAGCCACTGATCAAACCAAGATCCAGGCAATGAAATAGTGGCCAGCTCCCACATCTCTCAAACAATTGAGAGGATTTTTGGGTTGACTGGGTATTATAGGAAATTTGTGGCTGGTTATGGTGGGATGGCCAAACCTTTAACCGAGCTCCTAAAAAAAGATGCGTTTGTGTGGTCTAATTCATCCCAACAAGCATTTGAAAACTTTAAAGCAGCTTTGTGTTCTGCTCTAGTCCTCACAATGCCAGATTTCAGGGTGCCTTTCATGCTTTAAATAGATGCTAGTAGCAAGGGTTTGGGTACAATATTATCTCAGAGAAGAAGGCCTGAGGCTTATCTTAGCTAAGCTCTCGGTCCAAAGAATCAAAATCTGTCAATTTATGAGAAGGAGTACCTAGCAATCCTTTTAGTAGTGCAAAAATAGAGACATTACCTTGAAGGGCATTATTTAATCATCAGAACTGATCATCAAAGCCTTAAGTATCTGCTTGAGCAAAAGATCACTACAAGAGTGCAACGTAAAGGCCTTATGAAAATGCTAGGGTTAGATTATTCGATTGAGTATTTCAATGGGAGGGAAAATCAAGCAGCAAATGCTTTGTCAAGAAGGCAAGAAGTTGTAGAACCTGCTTCCTGTCTTGCTATATCTTTTGATTTGCCCTCATGGATGGAGTATGTTCACAAGTCTTATGAACGTGTGTTAAGCCTCTAGATGAACTAGAAGATTAACCTTGTGAAAGAGAGAGTATAGATGAGAAAGAGAAGTGAAGAAAATGAGAAATTTAGAGAGAATTAGATGAGAAAGATAAAATATCACAAAGAGATTAGTGTAAACTTTTCATTGAATGAATGAAGATTACACTTAAGCTCACTTTTATGCTAGATCTAGATACAATGTAAATGGACAAGTTAAAACAGACTTACTACAGCTTCAGCCACCACAATTGACCTTACTTGACCCTATGCAACCGACTTAACTAACTCTAAGGACCATTGGCGCCAACAAACCAATTCAAACATTACAATTCAGCACATTACAATGCAACACTAAACTAAAGCTAATACAATAACTAACAACCACAACAAGATCATACGTTCTTAATCCTTTTGCACAAGATTGCATTACAGCATTCTGTGCGAGCAGAACTAGCCAGCCTGTTGTTGATGTAGATACTTCTGCGGTGAAAGGTGTCATCTGACTGAAAGGCAAGTTGTACATTGGCTCTTCCACTGAATTAAGGCAACAGATCATTAGCGCCTGCCATGATTCAGCCTGGGAGGGGGGTCATTCAGGAGTGGAAGGCACTTATCAAAGGCTTAAGGCTTACCTCTAGTGGGCTGGAATGAAGAAATTAGTAACTGAATTTGTGCAAGCTTGTGAAGTTTGTCAAAAAAATAAGCATGGTGATCATAAGTATCAAGGTCTCCTTCAACCTTTACCTATTCTGGAGGATGCTTCGCAAAATATAAGCATGGACTTTATTAAAGGATTGCCTAAGTTAGAAGGTAAAGAGGTAATTTGGGTTGTGATTGATCGGTTTACCAAATTCAGTCATTTTGTGGGGCTGGCTGGACTTGTAACTGCTGAGAAGTTGGCGAGGAGTTTCTTGGTTAACATTTACAAGCTTCATGGTTTGCCACACTCTATTGTATTAGATCGAGACAGGATTTTCACAAGCCATTTCTGGAAAGAATTGTTCAGTCTTTTGGGAACAACATTGGCACTCGGTTCATCATACCATCCTCAAATCGATGGGCAAACCGAGAGAGTCAATCAGTTCCTTGAGCAGTACCTCAGGAGTATGGTGTTCAATCATCCAAAAGTGTGGAGCAAGCGGTTATCTCTAGCCGAGTTTCAGTACAATACACATGCTCATGCTTCTATTGGAACTACTCCATTCAAAGCTCTTTATGGCTTTGATCCTCCAACACCTATGACTTTGCAAGGAATTGCATCATCTGTTCTAGAAGTTACTGATCTGATTCGGTAGAGGAGACATTTGGTGCAAATGTTGAAAGACAATCTTCACCAAGCACAAGCTAGAATGAAGCTATATGCAGACAGGAAACGTGTGGACAGGAACTTTGAAGTAGGGGATATGGTTTATCTGAAATTGCAGCCTTATAAACTAACAACCATAGCAAGATCATAACAAGGTCACAGCATGGCTCAAGACTGTATTACAACGTTCAGTATTAAAAATTCTTCAGCTTCTGATTCTGAGATAAACGTTACTAATGGCATTGTGAGAATGAAGGAAAAAGTGTACATTGGTTCTGAGATAGTTTTGATGAAACAAGTTATCTTAGCCTTCCATGCTTCTGCTTAGGGAGGACACTTAGGAATTGATGGCACTTACAAAAGGCTTAAGTAGTATTTTTAGTGGCCAAGCATGAAGAAGGATGTGGTGGAGTGTGTTCAAGTTTGTGATATGTGTCAATGCACTAAAAGTGATCATGTGCCTTACCAGGGTTGCTTCAGCCTCTGCCTATTCTTGATAGAGCTTGGCAACATATAGGCATAGATTTTATAGAAGGGTTGCCCAAATCAAAAGGGAAGGAGATCATTTGGGTCATGGAGGATCGTTCACTAAGTTTGGACACTTCATTGCTCTTAGCCATCCAATTACAACTGAAAGACTTGCTAAAATGTTCTTGGACAACATTTACAAATTGCATAACTTGCCTCAATCCATTATTTCAGATCGTGATAGGTTGTTCACTAGTAATTTTTGGCGTGAGTTGTTCTGATTGTTGGGTTCATCTCTTGCTTGAATCTCCTCTTATCACCCTCAAATCGATGGCCTAACAAAAAGAGTGAATCAATGTGTTCCGCAGTACTTGAGGAGCATGACATTCTCCTAACCCGAGCATTGGCACAAATGGCTGTCTTTGGCTGAGTTCTGGTACAATACGCATGCTCATTCTACCTTGGGAGCATCTCCTTTCAAAGCCCTCTATTGCTATGATCCTCCTTCTCCTATTGTCCTTCAAGGGGCTACTTCTTCTGTGACAAAAATAAATGACATGTTGCTCCAGAGGAAGCAGCAAGTGCAGCAGCTCGAAGACAATCTACAAGTAGCTTAATCGAGGATGAAATTAGTTGCTGATAGGAAGAGATCTGATAATACTTTCCAAGCTGGGGATTTGGTATACTTAAAACTTCAACCTTACAGACCATCTTCAGTGGTAATTCGCAAGAATGTTAAGCTTTATGCTTGCTATTTGGACGTTACAAAATATTGGAGAAGCTTAGAAATGTTTCCTATAGGTTAGAGTTACCTCCTGATGCCTTTGTGTATATGGTGTTTCATGTGTCATTGTTAAAAAACATGTTGCTGAGGGCATGGTGAGCTCAAGTACACCTCCTGCAGCCTCTACCAATGGCATACTATTACAAGAACCCACAGCTATTTTGAATTCTCGGACAGTTCAGCAGCAGGATAAAAGGGTTGAGCAAGTGCTAATTCAATGGGCCAATTTGAGACAAGAAGATGCCGCATGGGAGGAATTGAAGTTCATCAAGAGTCAATTCCCTTCTTTTCATTCTTGAGACAAGAATGCTCTCAAGGAGGGAGTATTGTCATGATCATGCTGCATTTTAGACACTAAGTGTTGCGTTTTAGGGTGTTTTATTTAGTAATGTTTGAATAAGGTGTTTGGTGGGAATACTAGTTAGTGGCGGTTGAAGGTGATGTCTAGGTGAAGTGAATTGCTTGATATTTTCCTTATAACCGACTTAAGCTAGAATTAGTATAGGTAGTTTAGATTCATTGATTGTATTTGACAAAATATCTTCTTCTCTCATACCAAATTCTCTATACTTCTCATCTCGATTCTATTCTTTCTCGACTCAAATTCTCTCTCTCCTATATGATTCAAGATTGATCTTGAATCATAACACAATCCCTTTCAAATAATTAAGAAACTTAACCTCTTATTGTGACCCGATAAAACATTTCCAACTAGAAAGTCCAATATGTATTGTGCACATTACCGCGCTTAAGCAACCCACACTTTAACCAACCTTTTGCTAAGTTATTTAGTACCACTAATGGTCAACAACTTAGTAGGAGTAATGCAAGACATTTTTCTTATCCACTACCCACCTTCATAATCACCTACACATTGACCAAATGCTATATTTGGTAAATACAACTTATCCTTGTACTTCTTGCTATTCTTGTTCATTTACCACAAACCCAAATTACGTAAGGGAGTATCATAATATCTTCCCTCATTAAATATCTCAATTCTTCCTTTTTCTCCTTGATATTCAATGCTTAAAAATGATAGTCAGGAATGGATTTAGGAGTACCTGCAGAGAAAATTTAGCACGAATCCTATGTACCATAGCTTTATGAACTGAACTCTTCGGGAAAGAAAATAAAAAGCTTTGAGCTAAGTCTTTACTAACTTAAGTCAAGAAACCGAGCATCGCATATATTATATTCCAGCACATAATTGATAACTCCAAGCTCAAAAATAACCTATTAACAATCACAAAGCGTGCCCAACATGGGAATTGACATTAGAAAATCAAAAATACTTCCCCAAACATCTCGAACATAATCACTCTACTTGAGATAAGGAACCACAATTTAGTGACGCATGGGCATAAATGATAACTCAATAGTAAAATCCCCTTCAAAAGATGGCAATTTACATCTGAACAGATAACAATAAGAAAGAGCTAGTTCAATACCCACAATAACCTATTTCAAAGTGGTCTTGAACTTTCTCACAAGTAGTCTAGAATTCCTTTCATAGCCTGCTCAATCTAGCAATAATTGCTATCAACAAGGTAGTACACAATAAAGAATCATCGATTCCTTAGCATTAATTTGTAGTCTTAAGGCTAGAATAAAAAGATTAATATGTATTGAAAAATGTTTATACCATGAAAATAGCATCCATAGATGCCTTTCATCATCAATATATTAGGAACTCATCTAGTTGCGTTTTTAATATTCGGCATAAGTGTAGGTGACATGTTACAAAACTATCAAAGACTCATCATTATTAAGCGACATATTAAGTATAAGTGCTTGTCAACAAGACATTAGTAAGGATTCATGTGATTATTTATGAATCGCATGGTGTGAGTGTTGTCAATTTGCCAATTCCATTATACCAGTGCTAGTAATGACCACTCGTATAATTGTTTGTTCATGACCACTCAACATGAGTCAACCCATGGTTTCTAAATCATAGTTAAACACTGAGGATAGAAGGTTATTGGTCATGGACATCCTTTAAGGGTGGTGTACCACAAATTTGGTTTATTATGTTTCTTATTTGACATATAATTTATAGCCTTCGAACTATATTATTTCCGGCGACTTGTCTTTGCTTTGACACGTGTCCTCGTTATACTCATCACAAAATAGGTATATCATATTGACCTATTTCAGTTGGTTTATTATCCTAATTATACTTACTACCTTGAGTTTATCCAGGTATTCAATACATGATACCCAATGGTTGTCCTTGAACATACTCAACACGATGGTCTACCCTGGTGTAGTTACCCATGATACATGTAATATCTTTCACCATGGTTCACCCTGGTGTAATCACCTGCAACAGGTGCAATACCTATCATCATGGTCCGCCCTGGTGCAATCATCTGCAACGGGTGTAATACTTAACTCCACGGTCTGCCCTGGTGCAATCACTGTAGTGGGTGCAATACTTATTACTATGGTCCACCCTGGTGCTATCACTCGCAGTGGGTGCAATACCTTTCACCATCGACTGCACTGGTGCAATCGCCCTCAATGGGTGCAATACTTATCACCATGGTCTGCCCTGGTGCTATCACCCGCAACGGGTGTAATATTCATCAATCATTATGAACTTACATTTCCATTTAGTATACATGACTTACAGTTTTAACTCAAATGATCTACAAGTTTCAAAGATATACGACTCTCCATGGTATAACTTTTATCTAGTTACCTAGCAGTGCATCTTCGACTCGCTCATTACCATTAGCCCACTGGCCTAGTATGATATATTCACCATCCTCGATTCTAGACTGATAAAGTATACTCATCACTTTGACTGCATTCAGGTACATTGCATATTGTTCACTTTGGCGGTAAAATATTCAATGCAACATACTGAACACCTTAACCTCGTCCAGGTGTGTTACACATATCATCTATATTAATCGAACATATTGAATCAACCACATGTTAAACCTCAGGTTAATCTTGAAGTTTAACTTGTGAGAGAGAGAGTGTAGATGAGAAGAGAAGTGAAGGAGATGAGAAATATTGAGAGAATTAGATGAAAGAAAGAAGGATCTCGAAGAGATTAGGTTGAATTTTCATTGAATGATCTTTCATTACACATGAATTAAGTACTTCTATGAATCAAGATACAATGGACTTGGACAACTAGCCTCGACCGACTTACCTAACTAGCCGCCAACATTGACCGGATCTTGACCCAACCGAAACAACTACCATCAATCCTAATTTGGCGCCAAAACAACTAGCTCACAATTTAAGCTATTACAATTCAAACAATTAAACCTTATTACATCACAATTGACTTAGAATCATAACAATCCCCTTCCCTTGAAAACATTCTTGTCCTTAAGAATGAAAAGAAGGGAATTGGCTCAACAAAAATTGTCTTTCTTCCCAAGTAGTGAAAGAGTCATCCAAATTGCTCCATGACACTCGAACCTCTGGTTTGCTTGTGTTAACAGCTTGCTTCTGTCAGAACTCCGTTACAGCTACAAGTTGCAGAATCAATGATCCATTGGAACAGACCTCCGGAAGTGATGAAGAGGAACTTTTGCATTGCCTTTTTGAGAAGAGAAATATGAAAAACAGGATGTATATATGAGTTAGGTGGAAGCTCAAGCTTGAATGCCACTTTGCCAATCCTTTCCAAGACTTTGTAAGGTCCAAAGAACCTTGCACAAAGTTTAACATTCTTCTTCACAGCAGTTGGGAACTGCCTATAAGGTTGCAATTTCAAGTAAACCATCTCCCACATCAAAAGTTATATTCACTCTCTTTTGGTCAGCATACAGCTTCATCAGGGCTAGTGATTGATAGAGATTATCCTTCAAAAGTTGCATTAGATGGTTCCTTTGCTGCACTAACTCAATAACCTTAGCCACATGTGAAACAACTCCTTGCAACATCAAAGGAGATGGTGGATCATATCCATACAATGCTTTAAATGGAGTAGTGCCTAGAGAAGCATGAAAGTGAGTATTGTACCAATACTCAGCCAATGACAGCCACCATTCCCATACCTTGGGATGGCTAAACACCATATTTCTAAGATACTGCTCAATGCATTGATTGACCCTTTCAGTTTGGTCATCGGTCTGTGGGTGATAAGATGAGCTAAGGGCCAAGGTAGTTCCCAACAAGCTAAACAACTCCTTCCGAAAATGACTTGTGAAGAGCTTGTCCCTGTGAGAGATTATGGATTGAGGCAATCCATGTAACTTGTAAATGTTGTCAAGGAACACAAGAGCCAACTTCTCAGCTGTTACAAGTCGAGCTAAAGTAATGAAATGGTTGAACTTGGTGAACCGATCAACTACTACCCAAATCACCTCGTTTCCCTCTGATTTTGGCAATCCTTTAATGAAATTCATGCTTATGTTTTACCATACACCATCTGGAACACATAATGGCTGAAGAAGCCCTTGATATCTATGATCTCCAAGCTTAGTTTGCTGACACACTTCACAACTCTGCATAAAATCTATCACTGCCTTCTTCAATCCAGGCCAACTGAAATGAGCCTTAATCCTTTGATATGTTCGTTCAACCCCTGAGTGGCCTCCCTATGCTGAATCATGTGAAGCACTAATAACTTGATGTCTGAGATCAGTGAAAGTCACAATGTACAGCTTCCCCTTAAGTCTGATAATGTCTTTAGCCACTGTCACTTCTACACTAGAAGCTAAGTTGTTTGCCTTGCCATCGCCGAAAGCTGCTATGCGCACTTGTGCAAAAGGATCATTCACATAGGATTGATTTACCTCTTCCATCCAAGCATGTACAATCACTGGAAAAGCCCTATAAGAGCCCTGTTCACAGCCCTCCAATCTACGTGACAGTGCATCAGCCACAGCATTCACCTTTCCCTTCTTGTACTCAATGTCATAATCAAGACCCAACATCTTCATTAGCCTTTTCCTCTGAATCCTCGTGACAATTTTCTGTTCCAAGAGATGTTTTAGGTTTTGGTGATCAATCTTGATTGTATAATGGTGACCATCTAAGTAATGTCTCCACTTCTCCACAGCAAGCAAGATAGCGAGATACTCCTTTTCATATGTGGAAAGTGCTAGATGTTTATTACTTAAGGCTTGGCTGAGATAAGCTACAGGTCTTCCTCTCTGAGACAACACTGCCTTACCATTTCCATAAGCATCAGTCTCTAATATGAATCCCAAAGTGAAATCCGACATAGCTAACAAAGGTGCTTTACACATTGCAGATTTCAAAGTTTCAAATGCCACTTGAGCTTCATCTGACCACTTGAAGAGCATATTTTTTCAATAAATCTGTTAGACACTTGGCAATAGCTCTATACTTAGCTACAAACTTGCGGTAATATCCAGTCAAACCCAAAAATCCTCTCAGCTGCTTTAAGGTAACCAGAATAGGCCAATCTCTCATTGCTTAGCCGTTAGATGGATCAATAGAAACTCCCTCAAGGGATATCATATGGCCAAGATACTCTAAATGAGTATGTGCAAAGGACCATCTTGCCAACTTAGCATACAACTTGTACTTGCGCATGACTAAGAACACTTCCCTCAAATGCTTCAAATATTCTTCAAAGGAGGCACTGTAAATCAGGATGTCATAGAAGAACACCAACACAAACTTCCTTAAGAACTATTTGAAGACATCATTCATGAGAGCCTGGAAGGTAGCTGGAGCATTTATCAATCCAAATGGCATAACAACAAACTCGAAGTGTCCATAATGGTTTCTAAATGCAGTCTTATACACATCTTGCTCCATTACTCTGATTTGGTGATAGCCCTGCCGTAGATCAAGCTTAGAAAAGACTTATGCTCCATTTAACTCATCAAGCAAGTTGTCTATAACTGGTATGGGGAACTTATCCTTCACTGTCATAGAGTTGAGCTGCTTGTAATCATCACACATTCTTGCTGTGCCATCCTTTTTCTTGACAAGAATGACTGGGGAAGCAAAGGGACTGTGACTTTGCCTTATGAAACTGGTCTTGAGCAATTCATCCACTTGTTTCTCAATTTTTGTCTTTTAAAAATGAGGGTACTTGTATGGTCTAACCTTTACAGGCTCTGCGTCAAATTTGAGGGGGATAGCATGATCTAAACTTCTCTTGGGAGGTAAAGCCTTGGGCAGCTCAAACAAATCCTCAAATTCCTCCACCACTACCTGCACTTCAGGCTGAGCAATCTTCATAGCCTTAGATGGTGATATTGCAAAGAACTGTCTTACCCACTGGTAAGCCCATTTCTTGAATCCTTTCTCCAACTTCCTTCCTTTCATGATTTGCAATTGAGCTTGATCTGCCATTCCTTGCAAAGTAACATTGGAACCTTGAATCTCAAAGGAAACTGTCAATTTAGCAAAATCAAACAGAACCGGACTATAGGACCTCATCCAATCAACCCCAAGTACCATGTCACATCCTCCCAAAGGTAAAATCCTAAAATCATACCCAAACTTGTGATCTTACATAAACCATTGGAATCCTCGGCACTTGTTTTAAGTCATCACTGAATTTCCATCGGCTACTGCCACTGCTAG
Source organism: Simmondsia chinensis (assembly GCA_018398585.1). Lineage (NCBI taxonomy): Eukaryota > Viridiplantae > Streptophyta > Magnoliopsida > Caryophyllales > Simmondsiaceae > Simmondsia > Simmondsia chinensis. The sequence goes on along the minus strand of JAGTTD010000009.1, from coordinate 21,994,323 downwards.
AGGATGGGTCTTAATCACCTCATGGCCCACTTTCTTAACAACCTTTGGATCAATGAAGCTATGGGTGCTCCCACTGTCAATAAGCATGATGATAGATCTCTTCCCTGCCTTTCCCTTGATCCGGATTGCGTGTGTGCCATTACCAGTCAATGCCTTCTTGGAAATTGCAACTTCATCATCAACATGATTCTCAAATGTCTCCTGATCTAAGTCATTCTCACTAGCATCAGATTCTTCACCATCTGAGTGTTCACTAGCACTGATTCCTTCAGCAGACATGAGGAACTTTGGATTACATTTATGGCCAAATTGATAAGGTTGATTGCACTCGTAACAAAGCCTTTGAGGTTTCTTTTCTTCTGATCAGTTAGACTTGGGCCTATCAAATCCTGTCTGAGACTTGAAACTACCTCCATGTCCTCTGGTTCAATCACTTGAAGCTAAGACTGTTGTCTCAAAAAGCTTAGCTTTAACATAAGCCTTAGACAATGTTGTAGGTCCAAATGCTATGACGAGATTCTTAACCTTGGGTTTCAATCCACTTATGAAACTTGAGACATAATATGACCCAGTGGCATGAGGATATTCAATTATCATACTAGCTCTAAGTTTCTCAAACCTTGTCGTATACTCCTTCACAGATGTTTCCTGCATCACCTTATTAAATTTGTCAACAATGTCACTAGAATCTTCATCACCACATCGCTCATAAAGTTCTCTCACGAACTCAGCCCAAGTGAGCGTAAGATTGCTCTTTAATAAACTATAAAACCAAACCTCATGATCACCAAGAAGATAAACTACAGCAATTTGAACCTTTTCAGCCTCATCAATATGATAAAAGTGGAAGTATCGATCACATCTCCTCAACCATGAATGAGGTTGCTTCCCATCAAAAGGATCAATTTGCACCCCTGGTTGTCTATAGCCACTGCTTCTATTGTTGGATGTCATTTCATTACTACCTGAATGCTGCTGGTTCCACTAATCAAGAGGATGATTAATTTGGTCTTCAAACAAACTGGCAGTTCTATGAATATCTGCCTACTCAAGTGGTCGAACAGCCTGTCCTACGTTCAAACTAGTAGTTCTTGATTGAGCTTAATCAATTGATCGATCCTGTCTAGCAAATACCTCTTCATCTTGATTTCGAATTTGAGTTCTAACATCGGCTGCTTGAGTCATAAATTGAGGTCCTTCACTGGTTACGGCAAGTCTAGCAGGAACATTAGGTTGAAACATTACCGGAGGTCTTATCTATTGATTCATAGGCAACGAACTAGCAAGGAGTAGAGGATCAGGAACAACAGGTGCATTTTGTCTATTGAACTAACTTTGAATTTCAGCAATCTTCTCACTGAACAACCATGTCTATTGAACAATTCGCTCAGCCAATGTCTCCTCAAATTGTTGCTTTTGTTGATTCAATTGATCAGAAATGTTCTCATCAATATGCTTTGACTGCAAGCTAAACCTCTCATTAAACATGTGCTCTTGTTCCTTAAGCACGTTACGCATCCAATCCTTAGCTCTTTGCTCTCTTTCCAGCTAAGATTGATTAAGCTAGACAATCATAACTGTCATCTACGCACTTAAAACATCTGAAGTGACCACTTGCGGTGCATCCGCAGCATTACCACTAACAATCTCAGCATATGAAGGATTTGCTGCTGATTTAGCAACTACTAATCTTGTAATGACTCCACTGGCCATAGTTGCAAGTCTTAATGTATCAATTCAATTCTTTTTATGTGTTTCAAAGCCACTTTCCCAATAGTAAACGCAGCAATGACAACAGACTTTAGAATTGAATTCTCAAGCAATTTGCAATGCGATTCGAGATAATTGTTATCAAATCACGTTTGATTTTGAAGCCAAACGAGGCTCTGATACTAATTGCTAAACCTCTAGATTAATCTTGAAGTTTAACTTGTGAGAGAGAGAGTGTGTAGATGAGAAGAGAAGTGAAGGAGATGCGAAATATAAAGAGAATTAGATGAGAGAAAGAAGGATCTCGAAGAGATTAGGTTGAATTTTCATTGAATGATCTTTCATTACACATGAATTAACTACTTATATGAATCAAGATACAATATACTTGGACCACTAGCCTCAACCGACTTACCTCAATAGCCGCCAACATTGACCAGCTCTTGATCCAACCGAAACAACTACCATCGATCCTAATTTGGTGCCAAAACAACTAGCTTACAAGCTAAGCTATTAAAGTTCAAACAATTAAGCCTTATTACATCACAATTGACTTAGAATCATAACGCCACCTTTGGCTCCGGCCAGGCATGCCTTGCTTATCAAAGTAACTTGAGCTAAATGCATCATGCTCACCGCTTTATAGATGTTACTAACTAAATGCACATATACTTAGTGGCTAGTCATGATAGTGATATCCTTATATGCTTAACACATACAGCTCAAACTTCTATGAATGCTTGTCGGAATAGCAAAATGCTTTAAATACTCTATATGCTTATCAGAGGTTCAAATCCCTTGTAACATTCCCACACAAACAAAAATTTCTCCATTCAAACAAACTGATAAGTCTAATTTAGTATAAAATTATTCATATCATTTAGGTTCATTTTCAACCCATTTTACATCAAACTTTTATTGTTTTTTCTTGCTTTTGCTCCTATCATTAATTCCTTGCAAAAACACTAATTTTATGCAAAATCTTGCTTGGGTTTTATAATCAACATCAACAAATGAATGCAAGGTACATCAAACGAAAACAAAAAAAAGGACGGCAAAACACATCAAAACACATGGCTAAAGCAAGGATGAACCAAGTTCATGCACAATTCATTACAAATTGCAAAAATGGGCAGCAAAATGCACAAATCAAGAGTAAAGAAGGATCAAACAATTCATTAACAAAAGAAAGTAGAAGCAGCAAGTTGCAAAGGTGAGCGGCAATGGGTGGCAAGAAAAGCAAATGATAGTGAAGCTTCTAAACTTTTTTACTTCATGCTATTCCAACCTCAAGCACTATATAGAGGGGCTTTTGGGAAGTGTTTATGCATGATTCATTGAGCCTAAACACAATACAAAGTAGAGAAAAGGAGAGAAAATCGTGAGGGAAAGAAGAAGAAAGAAGGAAGGAAAGTTCGGTTTTTAATTTTGCATGTTTAAGTTCTTTCTATCCTTTTCTTCTTTAAGTTCATAGATTCTGTTTTAGTTTTGCTTTATATTATGTATACTATGAACTAATTTTGAATTTCCAAGCCTACGATATAGCATATGTTGTAATATATGCTCTTTTCTAATTCAACGTATTCAAAGTTTGTCTATTGTGATGTCTGAGTGTTTATCATTGTTCTTCATGAGTTTTAAATGCTCGGTCACCACTCAAAGCTTTTAATGACTCATAATGAGTCCAAGAGGAGATTTATGATGAATGCTAAGTGATAAACACCACAAATTGAGCGAATAATAGAGATAGATTAACGCGATTTGTGTGGTATTATATAAAAACCATGGATCTTCGAAACTCTTTTCTTATTTAAATTCATGCAAGAGATCAATGATTTAATATGCAAAATAGCATGTTAAATGTTTCTCGAGATAGAATGTTTAGTAAATATAGGTTTTCGACCATCAACACGTAATAATAACTTCAATATCGAGAATAGAAAGGCGTATTGATGCAACTAGGTGAAATCGGATGCTTTGGATCTTATTAACTCATTAAAACCTTCAAAAATCAGTAATCCATTCATTAAAATCAGTAAACATTTGTGTTCTTTTTCATTCTGTTTTATTTTATATCAAAAACCACAAATTTCGATTTTTTAAATAGTGCTAAAACTGCTAATTTTGGCACTCAGTCAATAACAATCCTCGTGGGACAATACTCTACTCATTCCATTTACTTGATACGACTTAGTGCACTTGCTAAGCAATACACCAAGTGTCAAGTTTTTGGCGCTGCTTCCGGCGATTGTTCTTATTTGAGTGATATAGATACTAACTAGTTTTGGCACTAATTTGAAGTTGTTTTGTTAAAACTTGTAAAAACTTGTAAATTTTGTTTGAAATTGAAGAAAAAAAAAATTTTTTTTCTTTCATTTGTTTCATTCACTTGATTTTATTTGTAAATTTGTTTTTTTTACTTGTAAAATTCCGTATAGCACCCCTTAAAATTGTGTTTTTGCTAAATTTGTGTTATTTTGTAGTTTTTCTTGTGTTTTTCTTTATTTTCATCTTTCTTTTACTTATAAGTTAGCTTTGATAAATTTTTGAAAGTTAAAATTGTTATTTTATAAGTTTTTCCTAACATTAGTGCTACCTTTCTTTGGTTTTTGTTGAAAATTGGTTTTTGAAAGGTTTTGTGTATTAGATTGTTGTATTTTAAGTTTCCTTATTAATTTTATCTTTCTTTTAACTTTTTAACACTTTAAAAATCTGGTTTAGTTAAGCTTTGTATTATATTGTAGTGTTTGTTTCTTTTTCCTTATTGTTATCTTTATTTTGATTTTTTAGGTTTTGTTTCTTACTTTGTATGCAAAATCAAAACGAAAGCAAAATTATCCCTTGGGATCCTGAAATCAAAAAAACACTTCAACAAATCAGGAAAACCATACGAACTGAAACAATGGCTAATGAAAATAATGATAATGAAAGAGCTTCAAAGGATTATGTTGTCCCAACTGTTGGAGGATGCACTTCTAGCATCCGACACCTACCCGTTGTTATGATCGGGATATAACCTCAAGTCATAACTTAGGGGAAGATAGAATCAAAGAGAGTTTAGATGAGATAGAGAAGTGAAAGAGATGAGAAACTAGAGAATGTTAGATGAGGAAGAGAGAAAATATCTCAAAAGATATTCTTTGTATATTTGATTGAATGAATGATTATTACACTTGGGCAAGCTATTTATACAAGATCTAGATACAATGTAAATGGACAAGCTTAAACCAACTCACTAGATCTTTAGCCGCCATAATTGAGCCACACTTGACCTTCCAACCGACTTGACTAACAATCAAGGACCTTTGGCGGTACATCTTATCACATCAAAACAAATACAAAACATAACACCTTCATATGCCCCATCTAAAGGAATCATAACAATACTCCCCCCATAAGAGATTCTTGTCCTCAAGAATCAAAGAAGAGAGTTGAAACCTTGAAGAACACTTATTGATGGAGGAGAACTTCTTGCTAAAGTTCGTTGCTACAGAGAGCTTCAAAATACTGAAATTTGCAGCTGTAGAACGCCTGCTGATGCATATTGGAAGTAACTCCAGCCAAGTCCTGTAGTCAATGCTTGCATCTAATGATGAACACTCATCCGGATGTCTACTTAGATCAAACCACATCATCCTGATATCAATATTCAGAATGATCACTTGTGTAATTGAGACGTTAGCTTGTAAAGTTGGAGTTTTGCTCCACTCCGCTATATCCTCAAAAGCCACAGTAGGATTCCAAGGGATCAATGTCACCATTTGAACTCCAAAGACAACCCAATTTACAAACATCTGTCTACAACTCACAATTGTTTGAGCCTCCTCTAGTGTCCCGCCTTCAATTAACATGCTGCAGCTGAATAGTTTCAAGGAAATCTGTATTCCATGTTCTTCAAGTAACCAACCTCTTCTCCAACGAAGAAACTTTGACTCCTTATCAACAAGCTCAAGAATGAATACAAAATACACCTGCATAAGGAACCAATAGAGCATCTGTATAGCTGTGATCATCTCAAGAGCAAAGGTTGGTCTGTGCTTGATTTCTTTGCTGTTATGTAAGCTAATTCCAGGTGGACTTGGCCTTAAACTTTCGCAAACAAGTTGAACTGCTGCTTCAACTTGTGTGTAACCTCGGATGATACTCAATCAAAAACATTCAACGACACCCTCTTGCATTTTTGAAGCAGACCTCAAGAATTCTGCATCTTCACTGCTGATTTCTGCATTATTAAGCTCAGTTTCATCAGCTTGTTCCACCTTCCTTGCTTGTTCTGGATTATGGGTAGCTTGCTGCTAGATTGAACCCATATCAATGAGTCTTTTGGTTTCTTTTGTTTGCTCAACTTACTGTAGCAAACAAGCAGGTAAGCCCTCAAACAGACGCTGCAGCAGTAAGGCACCATCTTTATTAACTAGGAACTTTAACTTCACCACCACGTTGTTCCTTCTAAACAAGACTCCTTGGTACTTAAATACGAATTGATCAATAGACATTCCAACCCTCTTGTACACTACCCATAGTCTAGTTGTTTCCTCTACATTATCAATTTCGAGCTGATGTTCCCACTGCTGTTCAGAACCAACGAGAAGTTGGCTTTTCCTCTACTGAAAATTAGAAGCAGAACGCCTTGGTATGCCCCACAGCAGCTCATACTCTAGCACAAATAATGCCTTGATCAATTGAATGTGAACTTTATTTAACCATGATAAACTTCCAATTGCCTTTGCAAGCTTCCAAAGGAATTCAATCAAGTTTGGAGCTCCCACAAGAACCCCACTATCTAAATTATTCAGCTTACAACACATGAATTTCAATTCCTTCTCAAAACCTCTAATTCCAGCCTGATTCCAATGTTGCTTACTACATTTTAAGGACTCATTCAGACATGTTTTCACTCCTCCAGCAAGGACTAAGGAAGCTTGATCAATGTCTCCAATGTAATGAATATGTGGAGCTCATTAAGATAAATTTCAGATCTGATTTTCATATCCATGTAGTTCTGCATCTCCACAACATGTTCGAGTGGCCTCACCATTGCTTGCACCTCTAAAACATTCCCTTTCCTTCCAAATTGACTCCAACACACAACCGATACCTCAACACTGCAGCCTTCATTTCTGGTAAATTCAATTGCTTGCACTGGACAATTAACAACATGCTGCTGTGCTAATTTCTTATCAATGAGCCTTCGAATTCCCATTTGTTTCAGTTCCTTAGGCCCACAAATTCCCTCTCCTAGATCAGGAGGAGGCCTTACACAAGTGCTTGTGCTTGGATAGGTCAGATTTCCACTCCAAGACGGAGGCAGATTCACACAATCTTGCAATTCACCGAGCTGACAATGAACTTCAGTAAGTTTAAGTTTACCTTCATGTTCTCGAGATCTTTTCCCACAGCTTGTGCTTGAATAAACATCCTCCTCACACAAGAAACCTTGCAAAGCATCCAAGGTAATGTTTTTTTTTTTACTTTTGGTACTGAGTTGGCACAACTATACGTCCAGAAGTGTCCAATAGCATGTTTTAGTCTACCTTTGATGATACTACAACAACATCATCCGGTTTCTCCACTGAATTCAGAAGTTCTGCAGTAAAAGCTTCTTGTGTACACTTGGCTTGAGTGTTTCTATTTTCAGAATCTTGTGACAGCAATTAAGTAAGCTGCACTGTAACACTCTTCACTGTTGTTGGTTCCATTTCAACCAGATTTGAATCCAAACCTGCTGCAACAATTACAGAGACTGGTTTCAGCGAGCTATTCAACAATTTTTCTAACTTGTAAGCTTCTTCTTTCACATTATCATGCTCGAAGCCTTCACCAGCAACACAAGATCCTATTTCCACCTCATTTATCTGCAAGACCTACGATAGATCAGGACCTCTGTCCTTCATTGACATAACAACCTCTTAAACTAGCTCATTCTCTTGATTAAACTTCTCCTCATTAGCTACATCACTATCCCCTAATGAATATTCTACTACTCCATACTTGTGATCTTCTACTTCAACACTTTCGAGCTCTAGTTTAGCATTAACAATACCAAATTCCATTTCTATCTTTTCTGAGTGCGACATGTGCAGCAAATCCAGGTCTTTGTCTTCCACTGATACAACATACTATTCATTTAACTCCTCTTCTTGATCAACATTGAGCTCAGGATGCACAACACCATCTAAGGGCTCACTTGCATAAGGAACTTCACCTTGGCCATTTGTTTTCGGATAAAATTGTTGGAAAAACTAATCCAAAATCTGCTCCCATTTCTCCTATAGAGAGTGAGACATTTCTTCAAACCTCTATTCCCATTCATCAACACCAGGATGAGCAGCTACTTCTTCAGCCTTCACTGTTGCCTCTTCATTTGGTGAGAATTGATCTTGCTTGTTCCAATTGTGCATCACATTCTCACATTTATTTGAATCTTTCGTATGCTTAATTGTTTCCAAAAGAACCGGCATCTTCATTTCTTATCTAACATCTTTACAAGGATTGAGATATTGAACTTTTATCACCCAAAAATAATCTTTGCGGTACCCTTTCTGAGATAGTTTAAATTGAAGGTGTTTAAGTGCATTTTCTGCATAACTTTGAGATGAATATACCACTCTCACCTCCATCATAAAGTAGGATCTTGAAACCTCCTTAATACTCTCAAGATAACCATAGGGACTAAACAATTGATGAAGAACATCAACGCTGATGCAACGAAGAGTAGCGAAAACTTTTAGTAAGAGTGTAGCATTTTCGTTGGAAACTTGGCAAAAAGATTGAGCATACATTTTGCACTTGTAAACTGCTGATGTACCACCACTACCAGGCACTAAAATGTTAAACAATATGTAGCCGTGCAACTTCCAGTTCGAAGTCACAGAAGCACGGGATATGATTCCAACCACCACAACAACTAATTGCTTACTGTAACCTACTCCTTAATACGAACTAACAACCGCTCGATTTCTGCTCAATAATCACAACAGAGCTCAAACCCTAACTGTCAAACTCGTGAATCGAAGAGAACTCGAACCAAAACCCTAACTGTAGTGAATACTTGAGTAATTCAAGCTATGAATCTGAATTAACTCGAACTTAGCTACAATTACTGACTTCAACACACTACTAACCATAATCCTTAATAACAATGTTAGATTTATGCGATTTTTCTGAGTTCTTGTTAATTCCTCTTCGAGCAAGTAGAATCAGCTAAGGTCTTATACACTTCTATGCTTAACAACACAATTCCACCAAAAAATCAGCAATACTCAAACAACAACTCACTTCAGCAACGAGGAAGAGGATTCTGATCAATTGTAACTCAGAAGTTCAAAAACTGTTACCTTCACCTCAATTATTTGAATTATAAGCTTTACTAAGCTGATTCTTCTGATTTTGATCAAGAATAACCTATTCCAACAACTTCCTTCAGCTTTACCAAGCCGATTTGTAGACTTCTTGATCAAGATATGATGAAACCAACAGCTTGTAGTGAGTCTGTAGTACAACTTCAATAGCTTGCTTCACGCTGAATCAAGACTCACAGTAACTGAATCAATTCAACCTCTTTTTATTTGTTTCAATGTAATTTTAAGATATGTTCTTAATCAAATACTCAAGAACTTGATACCAATCAATCAAGAATTCAAAATTGAACTCCTAATCAATTGTTGCTAGCCAAAGGATGCTCTGATACAATTGTTACGATCAAGATATAACCTTAAATCATAACCTAGGGGAAGATAGACTCAAAGAGAGTTTAGATGAGATAGAGAAGTCAAAGAGATGAGAAATTAGAGAAAGTTAGATGAGGAAGAGACAAAATATCTCAAAAGATATTCTTTGTATATTTGATTGAATGAATTATTATTACACTTGGCCAAGCTATTTATACTGGATCTAGATACAACGTAAATGGACAAGCTTAAACCGACTCACTAGATCTTTAGCCACCATAATTGACCCACACTTGACCTTCCAACCGACTTAAATAACAATCAAGGCCCTTTTGCTCCAACTAACAAGCAATACAATTCGAACATCACCAATGACCTTCGGTTACATCTTATTACATCAAAACAAATACAAAACATAACACCTTCATATGCCCCATCTAAAGGAATCATAACACCCGCACAAGCGAACAATTTTGAAATAAAACCCGTGATAATACAAATGATTCAACAAATTGTTCAATTTGGCGGTCTACCTAGTGAAGACCCGAATCTACATATCACTAACTTTCTAGATATGTGTGGTACATATAAGCACAATGGCGTCAGTGATGACGCCATTTGCTTAAGACTATTCCCATTCTCATTAAGAGATAAGGCCATGGCAAGGTTAATGTCATTGCCACCACGTACCAGCACCACATGGGATGATTTGGCACAAAACTTTCTTGCTAAATATTTTCCATGGTCAAATCAGCCCAAATGCGAAATGACATTACCTTTTTTATGCAATACGATATGGAATCATTGTATGATGCATGGGAATGCTATAAAGAGCTCTTAAGAAGGTTCCCACACCATGGTTTACCAGTTTGGATGCAAATCCAAATGTTTTACAATGGTTTGGCACCTAATACCCAAACGATGGTGGACGCGGCTGCGGGAGGTGCCCTAAACACCAAGACACCGGACAAAGCATACGAGTTGCTAAAGGTAATGGCTAGCAACAACTATGTAAGAGCAGCTGATGGAACAATGCAAAGGAAACCTGCAGGTATTCATAAAGTAGAAGCATTAACCACATTATCCGCTCAAATTTCGATGATTAAGAAACAGTTGGATAACATAGGTGCAAATGGCATGTAATCTCCTATGCTAACATGCGAGTTTTGCGCAAGAAATCATGCGAGCATAGAATGTCAAATAGGGAACCCCTTTGCCATAGCCTCTTCAAATCATGAGCAAGCCAATTTTGTTCCAAATTTTAAAAAAACACAGCACAATCCCTACCCCAACACTTACAATCCCGGGTGGAGAAACCACCTAAATTTTTCATGGAATAACCAAGGGATTCAAAAACAACCTATTCACACACAACCAGAAAAGAAAATTAATCTCAAAGATATGTTCAATAAGTTTATGCAAGAAACCAGAAGTTTCATGGAACAAACACAAACAAATCTTCGAAATTAAGAAGCTTTTATCCAAAATCAAGAAGCTTCGATCAGAAACCTCGAGATCCAAATCGGAGGAATTTCAAACCAACTCCCTAAAGGGTCTCAAGATTCCTTTCCTAGTAACACAGTTACTAACCCACGAGAGCACGTCCAACCAACTGAATCAAGAAGTAGAAAAACTCTAAATGAACCAACTCAAGTAACCAAGACTGCACAAAACGAACCACCTCTAATCGACCTATCCATAGACATGAACCAAGAAACTAAAAATGAGGAAGGGACAAAAATCCAAAACAAATATGAACGAAAAAGGGCTGAACCTTAACCCTACAAACTAAAGATCCCATTCCCTCACCGTTTGAAAAAGACAAAAGTGGACGAACAATTTGCTAAATTTTTGGAAGTTTTCAAAAAATTACATATTAATGTCCCTTTTGTTGATATGTTAGAGCAGATGCCCAAATATGAAAAATTTATGAAGGAAATCTTATCTAACAAAAAGGAACTTTGGAGAATTCAAAACAGTAGCACTAACTGAAGAATGCAGTGCCATACTCCAAAAGAAGTTACCTCCCAAGCTAAAAGATCAAGGGAGTTTCACTATACCTTTCATCATTGGCACCATTAGCTGTGATAAAGTTTTATGTAATTTAGGTGCAAGTATTAATTTAATGCCTCTCTCTTGTTTAGGAAGCTTGGCTTCGGAGAGGTGAAACCAACGACAGCATCTCTCCAACTTGCGAACAGATTGATCAAGTATCCAAAAGGTATGATTGAAGACGTCTTAGTGAAGGTTGACAAATTCATCTTCCCAGCAAATTTCATAGTGCTTAATGTAGAAGAAGATCGAAAGATACATCTTATTCTTGAATGACCCTCCTTGCGATAGGAAGGACCTTGATAGACGTACAACAAGGGAAACACATTTTAAGAGTGTAAGACGAACAGGTAACCTTCAACATTTTTAATGCTATGAAATTTCCCAGCGGCACGGATTCTTGTTTTGAGGTTGATATTATAGATAGTTTGGCAGCCAAGAAGTTCAAGGACACATCCCTAAGTTACCACTTAAAGCGTGTCTAACAAAGTCAGGGACCTTAGACATCGAGAATGAATTTATTGGGGAATGTGCCCAATGCCTAGAGGATTGCGAAACTTTCTATTCGCATCATGAAGCAAGAGTGGAGGACATACAAGCGAATGAGACTCAGCAGAGAATAGGTGAAGATGAGCCTCCAAATCTCGAGCTCAAGCCAATGCCGTCTCATCTCAAGTATGCTTATCTTGGTAATTCTAGCACTAATCCTGTTATTATTAATGGTTCTTTGAATAATCTCGAACATGAAAGGTTGCTTACAGTTCTAAGGTAGCATAAATCAACCATCGGATGGACCCTTTTCAACATCTAAAGAATCAACCTTTCTTTATGCATGCATAAGATTCTCATTGAAGATAGCTTCAAGCCTACTGTGCAGCCACAATGTCAATTAAACCCTGCTATGAAGGAGGTGGTCAGGAAAGAAGTTTTTAAGTTATTAGATGCTGGGATCATTTATCCCATATCTGATAGTCTGTGGATAAGTCCAGTGCAAATAGTTCTAAAGAAAAGGGGGATAACCGTAGTAGAAAATGAGAACAATGAACTCATCCCTACTAGGACTGTCATAGGGTGGAGGGTATGTATAGATTACAGAAAATTTAATGATGCCACCCAAAAAGACCATTTTTCCTTACCATTTGTTGATCAAATGTTAGAAAAACTTGCTGGCTATTTGTATTACTATTTCCTTGATGGTTATTTAGGATACAACAAAATTGCTATAGCATTGGAAGATCAAGAAAAGACCATTTTTGCTTGTCCATATGGTACCTTTGCCGATAGGAGAATTCCTTTTGGATTATGCGTTGCTCCTACCACATTTCAGCGGTGTATAATGGCAATCTTTAGTGACATGGTGGAAATTTTCATAGAGGTATTTATGGATGATTTTTTAGTCTCTGGTGCCTCATTTGATGATTGTTTAGCTAACCTCTCTATAGTCTTATAAAAATGCATTAACACTAACCTTGTTTTGAATTGGGAGAAATGTCATTTCATAGAACAGGAAGAGATTGTGTTAGTTGTAAGTTTCTTTAGAAGGTTTATTAAGGACTTCTCTAAGATCACCAAGCCTCTCTGCAATTTATTGATGAAGATTGTCCCTTTTAACTTTGATAGTGACTATATGCATACTTTTGAAACTTTGAAGGAAAAACTAATGTCAGCACCAATAATCATAGCAACTGATTGGACCTTACACTTTGAACTTATGTGTGATGCTAGTGACTATGCTGTAGGGGCCGTACTAGGGAAAAGAAGAAACAAAAATTTTCATGTAATTAACTATGCTAGTAGACGTTTAACGAATGCACAGCTTAACTATGCTACCACTAAAAAGAAATTACCAGCTGTTGTTTTTGCATTTGACAAATTTCATTCCGACTTGCTAAATTCTAAGGTAAATGTTTATACTGATCACTCTACTCTTAAATACCTCTTTGCAAAACAGGATGCAAAACCAAGACTGATAAGATGCATTTTGTTGCTTAAGGAATTCGATTTAGAAATCTGAGACAAAAAGTGAATAGAAAATGTCCTGGCGGGTCATTTATCAAGCCTCGAACGAGAGGTCGAAAGTCCCTCTATCAGCAAAAAATTCCCAGATGAAAGTCTTATAATGGTAAGCAAAAATTCTAATTATCCATGGGACGCTTATTTGGTTGTAAAGAATTTCTTAAAGCACTATTTTTGCTTACCCACAATGCTTAAAGCACTATTTTTGGGAAGAGCCACTCTTATATAAGCATTATGCAGACCAAATTATTAAGTTGTGTACCTAAAGAAAAAATGGAAGACATTCTGCGTCATTGCCATTCCTTGGAAACTGGGGGTCATTATGGTGGAACAAGGACTGCAGCTAAGGTTTTACAATTGAAATTTGTTAGTAAATGCGATCGATGTCAAAAAATGAAAAATATTTCCAAGAAACATGAAATGTCCCTAAACAACATTTTAGTTATTGAATTATTTGACGTTTGGGAGATTGATTTCATGGGTCCTTTTCTTTCACCATTTTCTAATAGATTTATTTTGGTTGTTGTAGATTATGTATCAAAGTGGGTTAAAGCAGCTGCTTTTCAGACAAGCGATGCAACAGTTGTGGTCAACTTTGTAAGAAAGAACATCTTTTCTTGATTTGGAACTTCTAGAGCAATTATAAGTGATGGCAATAAACATTTCCGTGGCCGTCAACTTAAAGCTTTATTGAGTAAGTATGGAGTCACACAGCATATGGGTGCCCCATGCCATCCTCAAACAAGCGGTCAAGTTAAAATTTCAAATCGAGAATTAAAAACTATTCTTAAAAAGACTGTTAGTGCTTCTGGAAAAGATTAGTCGAAATAGTTAGATGACGCACTTTGGACATAGAGGACAGCATTCAAAACACCAATTGGAATGCGTCCATAGACTAGTTTATGGCAAGGTATGGCATTTACCAATAGAATTACTGGGCCATAAAATCCTTGAATTTCAACTTAGAAGCTGCAGGAGAGAAGAAGTTATTGCTAATTAATGAAATGGATAAGTTCGGGAGTAAAGCCTATGAAAATGCTCGAATTTACAAGGATCCAACCAAAAGATGGCATGACAGGCACATCCTGAACAGGGAATTCATAGTCGGATAAAAAGTTTTACTTTTTAACTCCCGATTATGACTTTTCTCAGGGAAATTGCGTTACGACTTTTCCCAGGGAAATTGCCCTCCAGATATCAGGACCCTTCAAGATGAGAAGAAGGGCACCTTCAAAGTTAATGGTCAAAGGCTGAAACCCTTTATTGATGGAGAGCTCGAGTCGTAGAAGACCTCCATTCATCTCAACAAAGTCGAATGATCTACCTGAAAAGTCGTTAGCTCGATTATAACTTAAGCGCTTCTTGGGAGGCAACCCAAGTTTTTCGTTCCTTACTTATTTTCTTTAAATTTCCATTAATTTTAATTATTTTCTTATGTTTTCGTACATTTTGTTCTACAGGTTTTGAACAAGGGTTAGCATGATATCAACATTCACCATCTAAAAGCAATCCTCAAACTTGGGAAATATCTCTCACCTACTGCTTCGTTCCTTTTTTCTTTTTTTTTAACATTGAGGACAATGTTAACTTTAAGTTTGAGGGTTAGAGAAACATTTCGTCACAATTTTTAAAATTTTTGAACAAAATTTTTAGAAACGTTTTCTTGTGTGGCCCTATTTTATCTTTTAATATCAGCTTTAGTACCTCCCAAAGTTCGGAACCTTTGTATGGGGATGTAAATAGTGTCGGCCAATGAAAAGATTTACTATTTTCTATAGTTTAAATCATTAGTCTTTTAAATTTTTATTGCACATTTTGAACCAATTAAAAAACATTAAAAAAATGACTTTTTGAAAACTTATCACGACGCTTTTAGGAATTTTTCTACTCTTTTTAGCTCTTTACTTTAATTAGATTTGAATTACCTGAGAATCAATAGTTTTTATGTTCTAATTGCAAAACATGATCTATTTAAAGGCACTATCTTGATAAAACCATTATATTTTAGTTCACTAGTTAGCATGGCTGTTTTACTTTTCTTTCTAATTAAAAGATGCTCGAACTTGAATGGATTGCATTAAGATTATCATTTGCATATTAGACTTTGAAGAGTTATGCTTAAGTCTAAAGAAAAATATATTAAAAAAAAGAGATAGAGAAAATGAGGGAAGCATCTCTAGCACCGCTATCCCATTTAAACATTTCAAGATATGTGCGACCTAACATGAGGGTGTCCCAATGGTGGCATCTCTTACCCATGCGCTCATCGCCCAGAGGTTAGGAGTTCGGTTCTCGCTGAAGATATACTCATGCAGTCATAATGTGGGAATCTCAATGCTGGTGTCTCTTACCCATGCGGTCATCGCCCAGGGGTCAGGAGCTCGATTCTCGTTGAAGATATACTCATAGACTGGATAGACTGGGGCAGATCAGTTCCTCATAAGTTTTAAAAAAAAGGAGAAAATTTTGTGAATAACGTTTAGTCATGGGCATACCTGAAAAGTTTTGTTATAAGTGGCATGAATTTTGTCATCTATACTGTTTGAATGCCTTAAGATTAGAAAGAATGGATAAACTTAATTTGCTTAGCCAACTTTTGAATTCGGTTACATAGGGGATTCATGGGTTAATCCTTAGAAAGGTTGTTTTGCCTTTAGAACCTTAAACTTTGAGTCTCAATCATTCTTTTCTAATAGTAGTCTTGCTCTGAATTATGTTAAAAAAAAATTCTTAAAAAGCATGAGATCCTGCGCTTCAAATGTTTAGCCTTGCTTGAGGATAAGCGAGATTTATGTTTTGGGGTATTTTGATAAGTCTAGTCTAGCATAAAATTATTCATATCATTTAGGTTTATTTTCAAACCATTTTACTTCAAACTCTTATAACTTTTGCTTGCTTTTGCTCCTTTTCTCTCTTATCATTATTTCCTTGCAAAAACATTTATTTTATGCCAAATCTTGCTATATTTTATCATCAACATCAATAAGTGAATGCAAGATACATCAAACAAAAGCAAAAAAAAAGGGCAAAACACATCAAAACAGACGGCTAAAGCAAGGATGAACCAAGTTCATGTACAATTCATTACAAATTGCAAAATTGGGCAGAAAAATGCACAAATCAAGAGTAAGGATGGATTAAACAATTCATTAACAAAAGAAAGTAAAAGCAGTAATTTGCAAATGCGGGCGGCAATGGTTGGCAAGAAGAGCAAATGAGAGTGAAGCTTGTAAATTTTTTTATTTCATGTTATTCCAACCTCAAGCACTATATATAGGGGTGTTGGGGAAGTGTTTATGCATGATTCATTCAGTCAAAACACAATAAAAAGTAGAGAAAAGGAGAGAAAACCGTGAGGGAAAGAACAAGAATGAAGGAAGGAAAGTTTGGTTTGTAATTTTGCATTTTTAAGTTCTTTCTATCCTTTTCTTCTTTAAGTTAATGGATTTTGTTTTAGTTTTGCTTTATATTATGTATACCATGAACTAATTTTGTCTTTGCAAGGCTACAATGCAGCCTAAGTTATAATATACGCTCTTTTCCAATTCAACGTAGTCAAAGTTTGTTTATTACACTGTTTGAGTGTTTATCATTGTTCTTCATGAGTTTTGAAAGATTGATCACCATTCAAAGCCTATAATGATTCATAATGATTCCAAGAGGAGATTTATGATGAATGCTAAGTGATAAAATCACAAATTGAGCGAATGCTAGAGATAGATTAACACGATTTGTGTGGTCTGACATGAAAACCATAGATCTTCAAAACTCTTTTCTTATTTAAATTAATGCAATAGATTGATGAGTTAATACGTAAAAGAGCATGCTAATTTGATCGAGAGAGAATGTTTAGTAAATTAGGATTTTTGACCATCGACACATAATAACAACTTGAATATCGAGAATAGAAAGGCGTATTGATGCAACTAGGTGAAATCGGATGCCTTGGATCTTATTAACTCCTTAAAACCTTCAAAAATCCATAAACCTTTCATAAAAATTAGTAAACATTTGTGTTCTTTTTTATTTTGTTTTGTTTTATATCAAAACCCACAAATTTCGGTCTTTCAAATAGTGTTGAAACTACTAATTTCGTTACTCATTCAATAACAATCCTTGTGGGACGATACTCTACTCATTCGATATTACTGGATACGACTTAGTGTACTTGCTAAGCAATACACCAAGCATCACAAACAAAGAGATAAAATGCTCCATTAAGATCCCTAATTGGTTAAAGGCCCCGCTAAGGTAAATGATGTTTTAAATATACTATTAAGCATCCCATGCCCCATTACACATCATGATTAGGTCATACAATTTATTAACCTGACCAAAGTTCAAAATACACATGAATGACAACTACAAAGTGCCAAAATAGAATGCTGAATACCTCCATCGCCCGGGCAAACATGGCGCAATAACAAGCCATGGTTAAAGACCAACATGTAATATACTCCATGGCCGAACTTGGAATGACCGAAGTTCGCTCCCGGAGTAGGGGTTGTTGGAATTAGTCCTAAAAAAATCCAATTAGTTAGTTTTTTAAATATTAAATAAATGAAATTATTTTATTTATTTATTGTCTAATTATGTTTTACGAGTCAAACATGCATGTGATTGTTTTCTAAAATATTCCATGAGATGGACGTAGTCCAAGAAGACATGTTAGGTTTGGTTTAAGTGGTCAACGAGATTGAACCATCGTTAGACTTAGATCAAACTAGTGTTGTGTTGTCGAAGTATGCTCATAGTCAGTGATAAGTTTGGACAACTTGTCTGACCGGACTAGAAAATGATACTTTTGATAACCTATCTTGGTCACATGGATAGGGATTCAAGAGTATTATGTTGGTGTTTTCATTAAGATTGGAGCAGTGAGCAGGGCCACTTGAGTTATTTGTTTCTTAACTACTATAAGAAATAATTAAATTTGTAAGATGATAACTTTAAATCCAGAAAAGAGTATGAACTCATGCATGGATTGTTTATTGCTTTGATGTGCTAAAAGGATTAGTGAAAGTGCATTGTGTTATGAATCTAGATTGAACTAGGTTCATAAGCTAGGGTTAGATTGGATACAAGAGAGTCAAGATGAGAAGAGAAGTGAAAGAAATGAGAAAATAGAAGAATATATAGAGGTTCTAGATCAAAGAGAGAGATTAGACTTCATTCATCATTCATCATATATGCCAAGATTACAAAGCAAGCTAACTACTTATACTAACTAAGAGCTAACACAGGTACATTACATTAGGACAATAATCCCAACCGACTTGACCTTACATGATCTTATTAGCCATATACTACTAGATTACCCCTTACAACTCATTATGATCATAACAATACTCCCCCCTTTAATGATTCTTGTCTTGAAGGATATAAGAGAAAAGTATAGCTTTATGAACTTATTGACTCTAATGACAACTTCAGCTCATTACTCTTGCACTTCAGCAACGAATTCCAATGCCAAATAGCAACTTCTCAATAGATCCATACTTGCTCTTCCCATTTAAGAATTTGATGGATGTAATGGCCAATGTTTTTGAACATAAAGTTGTTGCTGGAACTATGAAATGCAGCTGAAGAGGACTTGTTGCTGCAGTATAACTTGGTAAACAACTCACAAATATCTTCCCAATAGCATAGCTTCATGAAGGAGACCCTATTGCTCTTGAACCAAACATCCATTACTAGAAGGTCCAATGCTTGAGCATGGACTGATGTTGTTGCCTCATCAAATGCTTACTCAAGTCTAAAAGCTGCCTCCTTAACATTCAAATGTGAGTTAGCTCTATCAAGCTGAATGCGTGCTAGTTGATCAGTTGTAAGAAGCTCTAAAATAAAAGCCCTTGAAGCAGCAGCTTGAGCTAGAAATGAAGGACTTGCAGCCGTAGCAAAGTTAGTCCCAAAACCTTCTGATTTTAAGTGTCCTGCCGAGAAGGTTTGCTGTGATTCTTGATGTACCTGCTGTAGTAGAGGAGCTTCAGTGTTTTGTTCTTCAAATTCTAATGTTGCAGCATCCAAAACAATCTTAGGAATCTGCGCACTTCGATGTTCATCCACATTCCTTGCTGAATGTGAATGTACTATAGTAAGACCTTGATGAGATTCAAATATTGCCTGGCTTTTGCTCAACATTTCTTAAAATAGCTGTGAAATTTGTGACCCGAAGTCCTCAAAATTGTCATGGAATGCTTGAATTGGTTCTTCATCCATTCTGTTGTACTCAGTTTGTATCAATTCCTCATAAGAATTTCACGATTCAGCTCACTCAACTCTGAATATTGCAGCTAGAATCAAGTTCTCTATATGGAGCTTAATCTTGAACACTGAACTTTAAACAATTCTAGCTCTGAATTGACAAGTGAGCTCAACCTAAGATTGATTCAGATTTATACTGCAGTACTAAACCCAAATCTGAGGCTGTCGCACAATTACTCGGTTTATATCAGCAAGTTCAACCTCCACAACAATTAATCGAGCACCTTCTAGTTTCAGCTTCAGCTCAACTTAATCACAACTTACAACTAGATTTTCTTGATCAACTTCAATCTAGTCAAGCAACTTAATGGCAGTAAAACATCAAACCGCAGCAAATCTTGCAAATTTTCCGTGGAACATCAATAAAACAGTACCTGAACTACTAAATTTGAGCTGAATTTTGATCCGGTTGATCTTGTAGTTGTTCTCGCACTACGATCGGCTGGAATGAATTAAAATTCAGCACCACAAATCAATTGCGTAGCATCAGCTCATCACTAGAATCATCAATTGTGCACGTGTACTTGCGTTATTAATCAATTCACCAGCTAAATCAAGGTTCAATTGATTGAACTTGATTAAATGCAACAGAACTGAAAATTGCTGCAAAAATGCATCATCCGATCACTTCACCACGACATCAAATTGTCATAGAACCTGTTTTTGTTGATTAATTGCAGCCAACACCAAAGCTTGACACAATACAAACTCAATCTAGTTGAAGTAGATTCAACTAAATCAAATGCAAAGCATCTAAAGTCTCTTGCGCAGCAACAACAATCTGATTTTTTTGAATTTCTTGATTAAGAGCTCGATTTTGAAGCCAAACAAGGCTTTGATACCAATTGTTATGAATCCAGATTGAACTAGGTTCATAAGCTAAGGTTAGATTGGATACAAGAGAGTTGAGATGAGAAGAGAAGTGAAAGAGATGAGAAAATAAAAGAATATCTAGAGAGGCTCTAGATCAATGAGAGAGATTAGACTTCATTCATCATTCATCATATATGCCAAGATTACAAAGCAAGCTAACTACTTATACTTACTAAGAGCTAAAACAAGCACATTGCATTAGGACAATACTCCAACCAACTTGACCTTACATGATCTTATTAGCCATATATTACTAGATTACCCCTTACGACTCATTACTATCATAACACATTGACTTGAATATTACGTATGTTAGGTAGTGGCATGAAGTGTAGTGGGAACTATCATTTTACATGGAATCTATAGAGATAAAGATGTCCCTTTAGTTGATTCACAAATGTACGAATAGATTCTAGAATCTTTGGCCAAATTATTCCATATGTTTGACATTTGGAATTAATACGGAAATTGTTACAGAAATTGTTGCTATGTTATTGATTTGTTGGAGAAGGGGGAGTCAAGAACTACGATGAGAGATGTGAAAAGTGACGATAGTAATTAAAGTTATTTTTGCTCACAGATATCTAATAGAGGGGTTAATTGTCATAATAAAAGTTATTTGGAAGATTCTTGAGTAAATATATTTAATTTTAGAGTGCAATAAAACTTAATTAGTGGAATTAAGCTTTGTAAATGGTAATCAATTGTTATCATGAGATGATAATAAGATTTGACCAATTTGGAGCCAGAGTTAGATTGTCCCTGAGGTCCCTTCACGAGCCTCAACTTAAGCATCATTTGAAAAAGATTTAAAAACGAATTCATGTGATGAATTATTTATTAATTAGATAAATAAATTACTATGCTAAATAAATATTCATGAAATGAATTTATGTATGTGGGAATTTATACAAAACATAAACAAAAAAGGACATAAAACACCCCCATGCTGGGATGCCACCAGCTCGCGTGAACGCACGCCCTACACCTCAAAATAAAATAAAAAAGAGGACAAGATGTCAGCGATCGCATGGGACACGCTTTATGTATGCGTGAAGTCAGCGTCCCTTTTTGTTTGTATTTAAACCTAGGTTGGCCATGAGTTTTTGCGTGCTAGTTAAGGTTTTGGAACTTGGTTTTCTCCCACAATGAAAACCTAAAATTGTTTTAGGGGTTTTCTCAATTACTGTTTTGCATAATTTTTTGTAAAACTAATTTTCAAAAAGACTAAACGAAAATTTTTGTTCTGAAATTTTTCCAAAATTAAATATATTGGGAGCCCACACTCCTAGTGCTAGAAGAGGTCATTGCAAAGAAGACCTTGAGGATTCAAGATATTTTTCTTCTAATTTCAGATCTTCAAGTCGGAGTTTGGATTCGTGCTTCAGGTATGTCTAAATTAAGTATTTGATATTTAATTTACTTTTTTTTATTCCGTATATTCTACATATTATGCTTATACTATATTTTTGTTTGTCATATTATGAATCTATTAGAGTAAAATCTAGATCAAATTAAATAGTTTAATTAGGTTAGGGCTTTAGATTTAAAATTAAAAACTTTAAATTCGTTTTCCACTGCGCTTGCACTAGTCAATTCGGGAAAAAATTTTAAAATATGTTCCCAATAGAACTACGTGTTTATAGTATAGGGGGAACTTACTCACCCAGTACTTACTCACCTAATACTTATTCGGGCTGGTACTTATAGCCTCAATGCTACGAGTATAACAAGCAAGTAATTAATATATGTAAATTAGATAATAATGTACTAGATTTAAATTATTAGTAAAATAAGACATGAGGGTCATCTTCACCCCCACCTCTCTCCCTTCTATATAATGAGGAGGACACAAGAGAAAGGGAAAAGAGGAGGAGAAAAGGAAGGAGAAGAACGGGAGGAGCATACTCAAAAAAAAAAAAAAAAAGAGCGGGGGGGGGGGGGGGGGGGGGGGGGGGGGGGCATGCCTTCCTCCTTCTCTCTTCATCCATGACCACCTCTCTAGAACAATAATGGTTTAAGCTTCCTACACTTCCCATGCTAAGTGTTTTACATCTATTATGTTTATTTGTTACCTGCTTTCGTTATTGTTACATGAGATTGATGTTGACTTGAATGTTGGAAGGGTACCCCGTGGGTTATTCCATGGGCCCCTCTAGCCATTTGTTTAATCTTGCAGGGAATATCAAGTCAGTCGTGTAGCTAGAGCTTGAGTTGGGCTCATCTTGATGAACCCCGCCTCATACAGAACTACAAAATGATGTTTAAGCACACTAACCCCAAACATCATAAACAGGGTATTTAAGTCATTGTGACTCGGAACTAGGTATGTGACCCATGATGAACCCTAACAGGGTGTTTAGCCCAACACAGATTTTAGTAGAGTGTTTAACCGATCATGAACCTTAATAGGGGTGTTTAGCTCATTAGGGATCTTAATAAGGCATTTAACTATTATTTATTTGAATAGAGTTGTTTTGGTTTGCGTTAGAATGCTTAAAGGAGTCTAAGACTCTGAAGGCATTCTGGGACTTAAGTATAAAAAGCATTGGGATCCTTTACTCTTACAAGTATTCGTGGCGACTTATTGAGAGTAGCTAAATCATACTATCCTAGTGAATAACTATTAGGTTAGTAATTGGCGGGTATCTTAACGATGTTATGTAAGAGTGAGTATAGCATAATACTCATGGAGGATACTTAGACTTGATGTGTACATCTTTTATATTTGAGTGTGATACTAACTCAGATAGCCAGGATGACTCTAATGTGCTTGTTTGACAATTAGATGAAGTTCTCACTTAATATGAATAAGCCCTCAAATGTTGATTAAATAAATTATCGGTAATATTGTTGTATGTATGGATCCTTATATACTGCTCGAACATCTTCCAAAGACATATTTGTCAATTGTATGTGCCAAGGTGTAAGCTTGGTGCATTATACCTTACTTTTATTAGATGACCCTCTACTCTTGTATGTACATTAGCCTACAAGGGTCATAATATAGGATGCATTTAGCTCAATTACTTCAACAAACAAGGCACTCTTGGCTGGAACCAGAGATGGTTGATTCAATATTCTTGGCGAACATATAGGTGATATGTGTAACGTATCTGGACGAAATCAAGGTGTCTAGCATGTTGCGTTGCTTGTTTGCCGCCGAAGTGGACGATATGTAATTGAGCTAGGCCAAAGTGGTAAGCACACTTCATCGTTCTAAAATCAAGGATCGCGAATTTGTCATACTAGTCTGGTGGGACGATGCTAATGAGCATGCAGATGATGCAACTGCCATGTAACTAGATAAAGGTTATACCATGGAGACTAGTAGAGTCCTACAGATCATATACGCTAAAACTGTAAATCGTACGTGCTATATGGAAATATAATGGGATAATGGTTATAAGTGTGTTGCACTTAGATAATCCTTAGGCAGATCATGGTAGTGAGTATTGCATCCATTACAGGTGATTATTCTAGGGCGGACCATGGTGGTAAGTATTGCACCAATTACGGGTGATGGCATCAAAACGGGCCACAGTGATGAGTATTGCATCCGTTGTGGGTGATGGCACCGAGGTGGACCATGGTGATGAGTATTGCACCTATTGCGGTTGATGGCACCAGGGCAGACCATGGTGATGAGTATTACACACGTTGCAGGTAATTGCACCAGGGCGGACCACGGTGGTAGGTATTTCCTTAATAAAGCCAAGGGGACAAGCATAATTCAGGTAATAAACCAACTCAAATAGGTCAATATAATATACCTGCTTGGTTATGAGTATAACGAGGACACATATCAAAGCAAAGACAAGTTGCTTGAAATCACTCACTTTAAAGGCTGTAAATTGTATGCCATATAAGAAACATAATAAACCAAATTTGTGGTACACCCCCCTCAAAGGGTGTCCATAGCTAGTATTATTTTGTCCCCGATGTTTACCCATAAACTAGCGAACATGGTGCGACTTACGTTGAGTTGTTGTGAACAAACAATTATAAGAATAGACTTCACTAGCACTTGTATGATGCAATTCATAAACAAATAACTTGCACAATGCAATTCATAATTGATGGTATGAGCATTCGCTAATGCTTGGATAACAAAGTACTTATGTGTAATCTGTGGCTTAATAATGATGAGTTTCTGATAGTTTTGCATTACAAAACTTATATTGATGTTGAATATCAAAGGCACAACAAGATGGGTTCGTAATGTATTAATAACGAAAGGCATCCAAGGATGAATTTGTCGAGGTGTAAATGTTTTTCAATGTATATCCTTCTTGTTAATCTAGTTTTAAGGTTGCGAATTAGTAATAAGGATTAAGTGATCCTTAATTATATATTATCTCGACGATAGCAATTGTTGTTAGATTGAGTATGCTATAAAAGAAGTTCCAGAATACTTGTGAGAAAGTCAAAGACTATCTTGAAATAGATTATTATGGGCATTGAACTAGTTCATCCCTATTGTTATATGTTCAAATTGCCACATTCTAAAGGGGTTTTTAGTATTGAGTTATCATTTGTGCTCGTATGCCACTAGCTTATGATTCTTTACCTCAAGTAGGGTGGTTATAGCTACCTTTACTATGTTTGAGATGCTCAAGGAAGTACTTTTCATTTTTCGATGCCAATTCGCATGTGGGAGATATTTCTTGATTGTCGAGATGTTGTTTTCGAGGCTTAGATTATCTATTACATGTTGTGACAGACAGTATGCGATGCTTAGTTTCTTGAAGTAAATTAACAAAGATTTAGTTCAAAATTTTTTTATTTTTTGAAGAATTCAATTTGTAGAGTTACAATGTATAGGTTTCATGCTTTCATGCTAAACGTTTTCTCTGCATACCCCTACATCCCATTCTTAATTATCTTTTCTTAAGCACTGAATGCATAAGAGAAGGGGAAGAATTGAGAGATTTGGGGAGGGAAAATATTATCATATTCCTTTTATCAAATGGTCGCTTGACTTATTCTACTTCGATATGTTGTACAGATTACGAAGGCTAGAAGTTTAATATTTTCCTCCAATGGCTTCTTTATGCGTATTGGATAGATGCATTTGATCGGATTGTTTTCACTCCAATTCGATTGATTGAGCACTTTTGATTCGCCTTAGAGCTAAATTGAGTTTGATTCAAGTCTGGCTAGGAAAAGAAGATCGGATATGGCTCCTACTACTCGTTCCAATGCAGCTAACAATGCAACTAGTACTGAGCCTAATGTTGCACATAAGTGCAGCTGGTGGAGCCCCTACTAATGCTGCTGTTGCTAGAGTGGATGGAGGCAATGTCCAAGAAATGCAGATGGATCAAGTGCTACAGATGATGTAGAACATGCTCCGAAATTTCCAGCAGGATATGGAGCACAAGCTGGATCAAAAGCTAGACAATCAAACTCAGAGGTTGGATCAGAAAATTAAGAATCAATCTCAGCAGCCTTGTGGTGGAATTCCCCTGCCAGCTAGCCAGCAAACGTTTCGATAGCCAGTTAGACCACCAGATCCCAATCCTCTAGTTACTAATTCGAGTGACAGTGCCTCTAATGTAAGGAATTATGCTTACAGACAACCTCGGGTAGATTTGGAACAATTTGATGGCACTTTTCCTCAATCATGGTTGATGAAATATGAAAGATACTTCAAGTTCTATAACATTGAGGAGCACGAGAGGGTAGAACTTGTAGCAGTTTACTTGTGTGGTGAGATGGAGACATGATACAACGGACTGATACGCACTTAGCCTAACCTCACCTGGACTACATTCTCGAATGAATTATGCTCCAGATATGGTGATGAAGATGTAAGTGAGGTCGTTGATAACGTCAACAAGCTGGTGCAATCTGCTTCCGTTAAGGACTATATGGCACGATTTGAAGGATTGAGAGCTAGAATGCTCTCTGTTTATCCTGATGCTCCTGAAACCTTTTATGTGTCCAGTTTTGTGAGTGGACTCAAACCACGCATCAAGAGCTTGCTGAAAGCTTTTGAACTTGAAAATTTGACTCAAGCGTACGCTAAAGCTAGGAAGGTGGAGAGCTCTCTGTCATTGAATGTGGATACTCTTAAGGTGAAGGGGAACTTTCCTAGTTCTTCATCCACACGAGCTACACAGTCTTGCAGTAAGAATGGCAGCTTTGATGATAAGAAGCCTCAGAGGTTATGCTACAAATACAATCAAAAGTACTTCTTTGGTCACAAGTGTGATCCGAAGTACTTGATGACAGTCACTGGAGAAGAGAATAAGGATGATGAGCCAGATGATGGGATTCTTCAAGAACCACACTTGGAGGAAGAAGGTATAGACGCTGTGGAAGACAATTCTATTGAGATCTCCATGAAGGCTCTAACTAGCACTGGTTCTCACAACACCATTCGCATCAAGGTAGTTGCAGGACAGCAGTCATTGTTGATACTCATTGATAATGGGAGTACACACAGTTTTATTGATCCTAAGGTTGTGCGAGCTATGGGACAAGAGATCATCAAAACCAACCCTCCGACAGTTACGGTGGCCGATGGAAATTCACTCCTAACACACACTAAATGTAAGAACTTCAACTAGAAGATGCAAGGACATAAATTTGTCTATGATTTTCGACTCTTGAGGCTGGGAGGCTGCGATATGGTTTTAGGGGTGGATTGGATGAAGTCCTATAGTCCAATACTCTTTGATTTCTCGCAACTGGCAGTAACCTTTGAGAAAGATGGTCTCAAGATCAAGTTGCAGGGCATAGTTGAGCAAGGCCAGCTTCAATTTATGAAGGGCAAACAGTTGCAGAAGTTCCTCAAGAAGAGTGATTATCATTAGGTAGGACAACTCTACTTAATTGCTCCTGCTGTAGAGTCTAATCATGCTGATGCCAGGGTTCCTTTGGATGCTTTATTGGATCAGTTCCGAGATTTGTTTGAGCAACCAGAGGAATTACCTCTAAGAAGGGCACTTGATCACTCAATTCCACTCAAAGAGGGGTCTAATCCAGTTAATCTACGCCCTTACAAATACCCCCATTCTCAGAAAGACGAGATCGACAGGCAAGTTTATGAACTGCTAAGGACCAAATTTATAAGGCATAGCCACAGTCCCTTTGCATCTCCGGTGATTTTGGTGAAGAAGAAAGATGGAACATCAAGAATGTGTATTGATTATCGACAATTGAACTCCCTTACAGTCAAAGACAAGTTCCCAGTCCCTGTCATTGATGACTTGCTTGATGAACTCTATGGAGCATGCTACTTCTCCAAGTTAGATCTTCGACAGGGGTATTATCAGATAAGAGTGCAGGAAAAAGACATCCATATGACAGCCTTTAGGACTCATCAAGGGCATTATGAATTTGTACTAATGCCTTTTGGACTGTCCAATGCTCCGGCAACTTTCCAAGCTTTGATGAACAAGGTATTCAAGGCTTATTTGAGGAGGTTTGTCCTTGTTTTCTTCGATGACATACTGGTCTATAGCCCCACAATACAGCAGCACCTTGAGCACTTGAGGCTAGTTTTCCGGACTATGCGAGACCACAAGCTGTTTGCTAAGCTCTCCAAATGTGCTTTTGCAAAGACACAGGTTGAATATTTAGGTCATATTATCTCTGCTGAGAGGGTTGCCACTGATACCAGTAAGGTTCAAGCTATGTTGAGTTCGCAAGTTCATTGTTGGTTGTGGCTTACTTGCTAAGCCTTTGACAGATTTGTTGAAGAAGGACAACTTCTATTGGACTAAATCAGCTAGGGAGGCTTTTGAATCACTCAAATAGGCTATGACTCAGGCACCAGTCCTAGCCATGCCAGATTTCAGCCAACCCTTCATACTTAAAACTGATGTAAGCAGCTTGGGTATTGGGGCAGTGCTTTCACAAGGTGACAGACCCTTGGCTTATCTAAGCCAAGCTTTGGGACCCAAGAATCAGAGGCTTTCCATCTACGAGAAGGAGTATCTGACAATACTTCTAGCTGTTCAAAAATGGCGACATTACTTGGAGGCCTATGAATTTGTGATTAGAACAGACCACCAGAGCCTCAAGTACTTGTTAGAGCAGAGCATTTCCACAAGGGTGCAGAGGAAAGGCTTGATGAAGATGTTGGGGGTTGGAGTATACCATTGAGCACAGAAAAGGGGCTGAGAACATTGTGGCTGATGCACTTTCTAGACGTGCTGAAGAAGGGGAAACAGAAGGCCTTGAGAAGGCTATGTGTGCTACAGTTACCCAAGTAATACCCCTGTGGATGACTGAAGTAATTAAGTCCTATGAGTTTGATGAATTTGCTCAATCACACATTGTTCCTCACTCCATCCAATCGTTGTCTGCAAGTTCTGATGGCAATGTGTCTGTTAGCAAGGGAATAATCTGGATTAATGGCAAGATCTATGTGGGCGTCGGTGGTGAATTAAGGAAACAGATTATTGCAGCTTCCCATGACTCTCCATGGGGTGGACATTCTGGAATTGATGGCACCTACCAGAAAGTCAAGCAATACTTTCAGTGGGCAGGGCTAAAGAAGCATGTGCAGGATTTTGTGCATCAATGTGATACTTGTCATTAGATTAAGGTTGAGCACACGCCTTATAAGGGGTTATTGCAACCTCTAACAGTTCCTGAGGGGTCATGGACTCACATTAGCATGGATTTTATTGAGGGGCTACCAAAATCTGAAGGCAGGGAAATCATTTGGGTGGTCATTGATTGTTTTACTTGATATGGCCATTCATTGCTCTTCATCATCCCCTTACTGCTGAGAAACTTGCTCGATTGTTTTTAGATCACGTATACAAACTTCATGGGCTTCCTTAAACAATAGTTTCAGACAGGGATAGGTTGTTTACCAGTCACTTTTGGCGTGAGTTGTTTCTACTGCTTGGCACTACATTAGCTCTGATACCAAATGTTAAGTATCAAGATGGATCTTGATACTTAACCTAGAAGAGAGAGTTGAGATGAGAGAATAGAGAGAAAATATCAAAGATATTTTGAGTTTATTATTGGATGAATGATTCTTACAACTCAACTAACCTCTTATAGCTAATATAAGACCCAAACAACAAACGACACGCGCCTAGAACCACAACTAACTTTCCCGCCACAATACAATTTCAAACTACCTTTCCTGCCATATTACAATTTCAATTATTACATGTTTTGGGACATGACAGAAGTCCCCCAATCCTAAAAATAATCCGTGCCACCAAGATAAGGAAATGAAATCTGATTTATAACTGAGACGAAGTCCCCCAGTCCTAAAATGATTCACGCCACGAGGATAAGGAACTGAAATCTAATTCATGACTAAGGCGAAGTTCCTCAGTCCTAAAATTATTTGCACCACCAAGATAAGGAAATGAAATCTAGTTCATGATCGAGGAGAAGTCCCCAAGTCCTAAACTAATTTGTGCCACCGGGATAAGGAAATGAGATCTAATTCATGATTAAGGTGAAGTTCCCCGATTCCAAAATGATTCACGCCAGCAAGATAAGGAAATGGAATCTAATTCATGAATGAGGTGAAGTCCCCCAATCCTAAAATGATTTGCGCCACCAGGATAAGGAAATGGAATCCAATTCATCATTGAGATAAAGTCCCACAGTCCTAAAATGATTTGCACCACCAGGATAAGGAAATGACATCTAATTCATAACTGAAGAGAAGTTCCCAAATCCTAAACTAATTCACGCCAGCGTTGAAGGAAAGACTAGCCCATGATGATGAGCAAAGTCTTAATTCGACCATTTATAAACTAGTTTTTACCTTAAACCAATTGTTGATCCTCAATTCTACTTGGCTTGATTCGGTTGAATCCCGCCTCTTGAAATGGTCCCTAAATGATACTATGGAGTCATTGACATTGAGGGATAATGCTATTGCGCATTTTATAAAGCAAGTTGAGTGTGGAGGAATTCCACATTGCAAATTATATAGTACTCCTAACACTTGGCAAGAGAGTAGCAGATGTACCAACATATAGCAAACAATTAGGATTTTAGGGGCGGTATAACCCCTTGAGCATGAATTTGGTGAATCATTTGTTACGAGAGCTGTCTAGTGGGTGTATGGGTGGCGAGAAATTTACGGAGCAGTTGGATCAATTATGAATGGAATAATCTTACCGATAAGAAAAAATCAAGATTATAAGATCCAATGGCCACGCTTTTTAGGTTCATAAGGAGTTATAAGGCCTCCTGCATGCTAGAACAAAGTTCTCATAGTAGAGTGTACAATCTTGGCCACCTTGCTATGGCTTATCCATTATGTTTAAATCTAGCTTATATGCCTCTTAATTCACATTGGTGCCCCAGTATAAAGCCATGTTGTCAATCATTAAAACTATGACAGGCGAACCAATTGGTGTGTAAAAACATATTTTGGTCATCCATTTGGTCTTCTTAGCATTCTTAATCCAACGTTACTACTTTCCATTGTTGGGGAAATGATGGGTGAATGCAACTCCAATGACACACCTAAAGAGTGTATGAAGTACACTATGGAGGAGTGGGTTATTCATATCGATGAGCACGAACAAGCTTTCCTAACGTAATGCAAAGGTGATGTCAGACCTAGGTCCCAAGTGTCTGCAATACCAGCTGACTAACAGCTTGTGGACGACGGGTATGTAGGGAAGGATCATTGATGAGCGAAAGTGCTACTTGTCTCGTTGTACAACAACGTTACCCGTGGGCACCCGCCCCGTTCGGGGTAGATAAGGTGGGTAGTGGATACAGGTTGGGTGTACCCACCATGTGTATGGGGCGGTACAGGTATAGTGTTGTACCCGCCCCCACCCTACTCCATATCCACCCTACCCCGCCCCACCTTATACCCACCATACCCGCTACATTTTGTATCTAATTAATTTTTAAATTAAAAAATACATGTTTAAATTCAATTATCCAATTATTTATCAATGATGATCAAATAAATTATTTATCAATATTATAAAAAAATACTATAACATGAATTTTTAAAAAGAGTATTAAATAATCAATATGGGAAGGTATGGATAATCATTTTGTATCCACATTAGAGAGGGTACGGGGTGGGTAATGGATACCCGCGAGTAAATGGGCGGGTATGAGTATGGGCTCGTACTACTTCATACCCATGGCAAGTAATGGGGTGGGTATGGGCATGGATTTGAGTGGCGGGTATGAGTATGGAGGAGGCACCCCCTGTACCCACTCTGCCCCATAGCCATCCCTACTTAGTAGTACGGTATGTCTATGAAGTCTAAATATCATGGTCTAGATGAGATTTTGCGCCTTAATGCCTAGATTCATAACACATTCATTTTATGAAATTTCCCTTCCACCCGAACTAAAATTCTTTAACTTGAATCCTTAACACAAGCAATATAAGACATTGGCATGTAATGACTGTTATCTTTCTCAATATAAATTACTTGGAATACTTAGACTTATTATTAAATCCAAATCTCGCATGGTTTTCTTCCTCAAATTGATAAAAACCCACATAAATTTTCTTGCCAACATATGTGCTTCCCACAACATCATGTGGAGAACCTTTATTGTGAAGTTTCACAACTCTAGTATAAAATAATTTTTTAAATTACTCCAAACTTAACTTGGTTAACTTCTTCTTCTTTATTTCCTCCTTTCATATATTATTTTCTGTTTTCCATTGCTTAGATTCAAATTCTAAAACCTTGATTTGTTTCTTAGTACCTAAAAATATTGAGTCTAGTGCCGTTAGAAATTTAACACCAAGATTAAAGCCCTAGCAACTACAATTTAAAAACTTAGGCCTTTATCGACTTTTCCAATTGCATCCCTTTAAGAGGGTGCAGGAGAAAATTATCATTTGAAGATTTCAAAATAGGAAATTATAACGAAAAATCGACTTAAGCATGATTTTGTTCAGCTGGAAGTTGTAGCGAGAGTTTGTTTAAGCAGAGTTTGGTTAGTCTATAATTGTAGTGAAAGTTGGTTCAAACAAGAACCCTTAGAGCGGAACTATGGCAAAGATTAATTCTTTGGGAGTTTGATTTGAAGCAGGATTGACATGAAGATTGGTTAAGCTGGCACTGTAACAATTATTGATTTAGTTAGTGTTAAAATAATTTACGATGGAATGTTATAAATAATTTACAATGGAATGATACAACTCTATCGATCAATCTAAAATAAGAGAAGTTTAAGTACATGTGACACTTATGAGATGCAAGTGATGCGAACATTTTCTCAACCAGGTTTCACATGTAACTTGTATGTGATATTCATATAATTACTTAACGAAAATGAACAGCAAAGATACTAGTTAGAAAGAAGCTGTAATTTTTAGGAGAGGGCATCATCTGATGAATTTTTTATTTGTACAAGATTGATAGAAAGAAACCAATATTTTATTCATTTGCAATAATGTGTACAATGGAATTTAGTCATCTATGACTAATTGGGAGGAAACTATCTAATTGAGGTCTTCGGGAATAAAATTGGATAGCTTTTGATTTTATGTAATAGCTGAATGTGCCGGTAAAATAAATTGTCTAGTAGAGCTGTGGAATGAAATTGCAACTAAAAGAGCCTTAATATTGATAAGACTATGAAGGAGATTCAGATGAGATTATCAAAGACACAAGAAATTATAGCAAAGCATATTCATGGGAAAATAAAGCAAAGTTAGAACCACAAGTTAGGACTAATGAGTTCAATTGCCGCATGAACAAGTCGAGAAAAGTTGATTCAATCCGGGTTTAATTGAATAAGAATGAAATGTAGGGAAAATCTACTCAATTAGAACTTAATCAAATGAGGATTGGCTTAACATGTACAATAAAGATTGAACTGAAACAAGGTTTAGTTGAATTCAGATTATGACAAAAGTTAACCATAGGATTGTAACGAAAATTGACCAAGTTGGGATTTAACTAAACTGAGATTGTAACAAAATTTTGTTCAATTAGCGTTGAATTGAACTAAGATTGTAAAAATTAGTTCAGCTAGGATTGAACTAAATTAAAATTTTAACAAAAATTGGTTCAATTGGGGTTGAACTAAACTAAGATTTTGGTCAAAATTAGCTCAATCAGGGTTGAATTAAACTAAGATTGTAAAGATAATTGGTACAATTAGGGTTGAACTAAACTAAAATTGCAACGAAAATGGGTTCGATTGCGGTTGAACTAAACTAGGATTGTAGCAAAAATTAGTTCTGTCAGGGTCGAACTAAACTGAGACTTTAACGAAGATTAATGCAATCAGGGTTGAATTAACTAAGATTGTAACGAAGATTAACCCAATTAGGACTGAACTGAATTGAGATTGTAATGAAGATTGAACGAAATAGGGCTTAATTGAATAGAGATTGTAACAAAAATTGTAACAAAGATTGAACTAAATAAGGTTTAATTGAATAAAGATTGTAATCAAAATTGACCCAATTAGGATTGAATTAAACTTAATATTATAATAAAAATTGACCCAATCAAGGTTGAATTGAATTGAATTGAAATTTTAATGAAGGTCAAACTAATTACAATTAATTGAATAAAGATTGTAACGAAATTTGACTCCATCATTGTTGAGTTATCCTTAGATTGTAATGAAAATTGACCTAATTAGGGTTGAATTAAACTGAAATTATAATAAAGATTAACGTAATGAGGGTTTAATCAGGGATGAACTACCCCAATGAATGAGAAGAGAAAAAATGGTGGGTGGGCCACCGTAGGTGGTCAGCATGCACAGTATTGGTGATTAAGGCAAGGATGTGGCCATGTGCAAGGTGTTCAGAGCTCAGAATACGAAGCATCAATTACCGGTTGTGTGCAGATGATGGTTGGAGGTTGGGATACAAAACGTCAATGAGTGGTCATGCGCAAATGAGTTGGTGGTGACCTGCAATTATGACGTTGGTGGTGTGCAGAGGTGGCGATGGTGGCGTACAAGGCAGTGGTGGGTGAAGCATCATGGTGGAGACCCCCCCGGTAAACAAAGAGTCACAGCAGTGGCAAGTGTCATGCATTGACGTCAGCGGGTAGAGTGACACGCAGGTGGTTGGTGGTGGCAGGCAGCGTGATTCTGGCAGGTGTTGGTGGTGGCGTGTAGCTTGATTCCGGCGGGTGGTTGGTGGCGGTGTTATTGGTGGTGGTCAAAGCATGGTGTTTAAAGTGTATTAAATATCCTGTAACTTTAAACGGGCATAACTTTTTTTTTTTTTCTGTAAGGAGTTATAGATCAAATCGCATTTCAAAATGAAACTTGAAAAACTCTATGCAACCATAATAGTTTCCCATATTTTTGACCACGGAAAAGATAAAAAAAGATGAGGTGGGAATTTTCCCAGTGTGATGGTTGCAGGTTGTAATATAACTTAATCATGCGATTTAAAATGGGCATAACTTTTAATCCGTAAAGAGTTGCAGATCAAATTACCTATCAAAATGAAGCTCTTAAAGAGCTCTATATAACTATAATGATTTTTTTGAATTTTCTAGGAAACAAAAGATATAAAAGACAAGATGGGTTTTTTACCCACATTGTGGTTATATAACTTGGCCCTATGACTTAAAACAAGCATAACTTTTAATCCATAAAGATTTACAGACTGAATTACCTATCAAAATTAATCTCTTAAAAATTTTATGTAACTATGATGATTTTTAGAATTTTTGACCAAAGAAAAGATATAAAAGACAAACAGGGCTTTTTACCCACCTTGTGGTTATATAACTTGGCCCTGTGACTTAAAACGGGCATAACTTTTAAATTATGAAGTGTTATGGATCAAATTACCTATCAAAATGAAGCTATTGAATATTTCTATGTAACTATGATAATTTTTCAAATTTTTGATTAAAAAAAAAGATATTGGAGACAAGGTGGACCTTTTACCCAAGTTATGGTTATATAACTTTGCCATGTGACTTAAAACGGGCAAAACTTTCAATCCATGAAGAGTTACGGATGAAATAGCCTATCAAAACGAAACTATTTAAGAGTTCTTATGTGAATTTTTTATCAAAGAAAAGAAAAAAAGAGGTAAAAAGGATATAACAATACTTGATTTTGCCAAACAAATCTCTTTGTATGTTGAAGGATATGTCTAAAAGAGGTAAAAAGGGATGCAACCATACTTGATTTTACCGAAGAAAATTTCTTTATATGAAGTATACAAGGGAGCTTCTTTGGTTAATTTTGCTCAGTAGGCTCGTTCTTATCAAAAAAATACAAAAGAGACCGAAAATTGCTGAAAATTAACTCCTCTGATATTAAAAACGTTTGAATCTTACGGCAAACACCAAGCTAGGCGTGAGCTTATGGTCCTTCCCACAAATGGCACCAAACTGTTTGTGATGATCGGGTCAGTGTGCCTGTTCATCATATTTTGAGTTATGTTTGAGGTGGGGTTTGTTGAGATGAGCTAAACTCAAGCTCTAACCACATGCCCGACTTGATATTTCCTACAAGATCAAACAAGCGGTTAGAGGGGCCATGGGTAACCCATGGGGGTCCCATCTGAAACTTAAGTCATAATCAATCCCATAAAATAGTAATAAAGGTGGGTAACAAGTAAACATAATAAGGATCAACATATTAGTAACATCTATATAGATATATCAGAATGCTTGGTTAAAATCCCTAAAATAAGGCTAGCGGGTTGATTAGGCTAGCTTGAGCCTTACCTGATAATAGTTAAAATAAGCATAAAATACTTAGCTTAAGAGGAGGAAGCTTGAGCAATTATTACTCCAAAGTGGAGGCGATGGTGGAAGGAGTCATGAATCCATGCCATGGATGAGCCTTCAGAGAGAGACATGAGGGAGAGAACGGATGATCCTTGCAACTCCCCCCCCCCCCCTCCCCCCCCCCCACCCCCCCTCTTCTTTTATACACATATTTGTCCCTACCTTCTTTTATGTATATCTTTTACTCTTCCGTTAGTTTATTACACATCCACCTCAATTACAAAATGTGGTGGACTTCCCCATTTTTTGCATGTGTCACCACATGACACGTGACGGCTTATGGGCCACTTGGTTTATTTGGTATTCTCAAGTCCGATTTTCTAATTTAAACCTAGTTTATTATTATCCAATTCATATGTACATCATATGGTAATTATTGATTCAATTACGATTGTAGCACCAAGGCTATGAGTATCGAGAGTGTAGGTACTGGGCATGTAGATACCGAGCGAGTGGGTACTAGGCAAATAACTTAAAATAGGTATAATCTTCAATCCTTAAGGTTTATAGCTAGCCAATTTATACAATAATTATTCGTAAAAATTACTTGCTATCTACAGTAGCAAGCTAACCCCTATATATTTTAATTCTAAAAGTTTGATATTATATATAACCCACCCCATATACACATTCAATTTTGAAAAATAACCTCTAAATTATATTATTAAACTCAAATCATCACTATATATCAAATTTAGCATAAATTAAACATAACCCGCCTTTTCTTATCTAATACAAATAATAACAATCCATAAACTTTTTTATTATGCTCAAATCGAGTTTACATATTGAATATATGAAGTTATGAATTTGTAAAGGGATGAATTGTGTTTAATAACAAAGTTTGAAGCTGAGTTGTGTCTAATAACATTATTGAGTGGCTATTTTTTGAAATTAAAAGTGCAAGGGTGTGCTGTGTTTAAATTCAAAGTTTAGGGGATTATTTTATGAAATTAAAATTATGAGGGTGTATTGCGTAAAATTAAAAGTGTAGGGAAAGTTCAAGGGTTGTTTCTATATTTTTCTGGCTTAAACATTTCAGGATACGAAGATCCTAATTGAGTATCTAGCAATGATGAAATTAATGATATTATAGATATGTTTTTGTACTTAGTAATGGTTTTTTTTGCCTTGGAAATATTGTAAACAGATCTGCATTGATAAATCCATGATAGAATATGAGTTTATTGCCATAGAGATGGCATATTTGAAAGCTAAATGTCTGAGGAATGTGATGGGAGACATTCCATTATGCGGGAAGCTCACGCTATTAGTTTTGATGCACTTTGACTCAAGTGCGGCCATTAGTGTGGCGTAAAGTGAGGTGTACGATGGAAAGCATAGGCATATTCACTTGAGGCATGGTGTAGTAAGGCACCTGATTGAAAACAATGTGGTCTCGCTAGCTTGTAAGAAGTGAAAGGCCTTTCTAAAAAGGCAATGTGTGATACAGCAAAGGGAAGGGGCTTAAGCCCACTTGCATGTCTTGACCTTGGTGGACACCCATCTCGAGAGTTAGTCTTGATGTTTTATGTGTCAAGTGAAGCCAAGGTTGGGAAAGTTGTGATTAAGCCACTCTAGCCCCTTCCGATTTCACATTGTTTTGGGGCTTATGGATATTTCAAATCTTCCATGACGTGAAAATGAGCTTCATACTCTTCTTGATGTCCACAACCTCTATGGTGGTGTGGAACAGCACACATGATGGACTCAACTACCATGATGTTGACATGAGCTTAAAACTTTTAACTATGTCCATAACTTGTTATGGTGGTGTGGGGCGGCACATTTGATTGGCTCACCTATGGGAATGTGGGGGTGTTAAATCATCCTTTGTCGAGAGCAAGAGCTTACTCTCTAGAACGCTCCTGAGTAGCCAGTTATCAATATTTGTTTTGTTGACAAGGACTTAATACATCTGGATTGCGGAGTGCATTTGGGCCTTCAGAACATGAAGAAGTGGGTGTGTGCTCTTCAAGATGACTGCTCGGGTTCAAGACTACATTCACCTAGAGTGGTTGTGGGACACACATATTAACTAGGTGTCGATTCAAGTCCAAATGATATTGGTATTGTCAAATCTAGGTCTCATTGAGTAACACATCGTTATCTTCTGTTTCTCAAAATTGAATCATGTAGGGGATTGTTGGAATTTGGAGATAGTGTGCTTCAATTTTGTTCAAGTTGTGCTAACTCATCTATTCCACATATAAATTCTAGAGTGGGCAAGCCACTTTATATACCCTCAGTCCTTTGACTTGGTAAAGTCTGGCTGGCCTAGGGTTCACATAGTAGGGCACATACACTAGGCCAGGCCGAACAGGCCGACAAGTTGTAGGGTCATGCTATTGGACTTTTCTAACCCAGACTTTGATTTTTATGGCCATCATGTTCTTAGTCATCAAAGTAAAATTCAAGGTGGGCTGAGCTCAAGGCTATAAGCTCAAAGCTACAAGCTAGAGCTTGAGATACCTGTCTTAACCATTTTCAATGCCCACTGTTTTAATATCCATTGTTCCCTTAACTAAGAACTAATTCTTCGTTCCTCCATGTCCGCCCACTCTCCAAATTGAGGTCGAATTTTCTGCCCATGTTCCATAACAAGTAGCTATTTGAATAGGAAGACTTTTACCTATATATTCAGTGATTTTGGGCATTAATTGATACACCAAAAATCTTGCAGTGTTAAGTGTTGCAAGACCCATTTGGGGAATTTGATGAGTGCAACTACAATAATTTGCAGATTCGTTGTTGAAAAAAATGAGGTGAAAGAGAAACAAAAATATATCTTTAATACAAACAAAGGTGAATTCAAGCTACAATATATGATCTTCAGGATGACAAAAACAAATAACAAATTAAAAGAAAGTATAGGGAGCGAAAGGAAAGATTAAATCAAAGCATTGTCATGCCCTGGAGAGCTCCACCTTTCTAAGTCGTTATGCTCCTACATAGGTATAATGGGATCAATTACACTCTGATCCCAGGGTTAACACGATTTCCACCTCAGTAGTGTATGCCATAGAGATGGACTAGAGCTCGCTTGACTTGCTCAGTAATAGAGAG
Organism: Simmondsia chinensis; assembly: GCA_018398585.1. NCBI lineage: Eukaryota > Viridiplantae > Streptophyta > Magnoliopsida > Caryophyllales > Simmondsiaceae > Simmondsia > Simmondsia chinensis. The sequence goes on along the minus strand of JAGTTD010000009.1, from coordinate 21,954,965 downwards.
GAAAGAATTAACTTTGAGAGAAAGTAAGGGAGTGGAGAATTCTATGTTTTTTCAGTGCATCAATCAAAACTTGAAGGAGCTGTATTTACAAGCAAAATTTGGGTCATTCAAGCAACTATCGATTATGGAAAGTGGGCTGAAAATTTGGTCTTAATACGGAGAGTGGATGGATATGAAGGAGCAATGAATCTAGCCTTAGTTATGGAAACAACAAATATGAAAAGAGTGGGCATTTAAACGGCCAGGACTTATCTCGAGCTCGAGTTTGACTCCCATCCTACCGAGTGGATTGCTTGACGAAGCAAAACAGAGCTACAACTACCGATGCTTCTAATAAAAGAAAGAAAAAAAGACAAAGCACAAGTGTGATGTAAACCCATGAAGAAGTTTTTTGTGTTCATGTTAGGACCCTTTATAACGTAGCTAGAGTCCTTTATTTATAGGCTAAAATTCTAGCCGTTACATCCTTAAATTTTGGCATATATGTCCCCCCTTTCAGCCTCCATGCTCTCCATAGTGCTGATTTGACATTTGAATGTGCTTTGACAAATATGCTCGAGGTCTCCTTGGTCTTCCCACATTGATCCACTCACTCTTGAACATTCTTCTGGCCCACATTTCTTATACACACTCTAGATAACTGTCTTGAGCCCGGTAGTTACCTATCCCACAACACTTATGGAAATCTCCTTGAGCTCAAGCTAACTTTTCCCCAATCAACCACCTCGAGCAACTTTCATATAATGGCTTAAGTCTGTGAAGTAGCTGGAACCTAGACATCATCTTTTCCATTCCTTGAGCTTTCGGTGCCTCAAGCATGGCCCCACTTGTTGAGCACGTGCTCTTTTATCCCAAGACAATGTCATTCCAACTCTCTCGAGTTTACGGAGTATATGTTGGAACCAATGTCCTAAAATACATAGATTTACTCACATAAAAAAGAATTAGGGTTTGCCATAAAAAGTTTCTCTAAAAATTTTGTTTTTTGAGAGAATTGAAGGAAAATTTTTCTTACGGATTTTTTTCCTAAAATTATGATGAGGAACTTCAATAGTTGAATTATTTGGAATTATAAAATTTTACATAGAGCACCAAATATGGTTAGGATGTCATAGGTTGGATAATTAATGTAACCTAGTGTGATTAGGATATTATTTAATGGTTAACTAAATTTATAAAATGATTCTAATGATGATTATATGATGATTAGAAAAAATTCACTAACTAAAAAATCAAGTGGGTGCGAGTTCAAAAGTAAATCCTCAAGGCCTCCATTATTGGTCTAAAAATATAGTAGATAGCCACTACTCCTTTATTAGAAGGATACATGGTTAAACGTTTTTAGAATATATTGAAGTATAGGAAAACATATGAGGCCATGCCAACGTAGAGTATCTTGTGGACTTGTACGGACGTCTAGGTAATTGTATACACTGGATTATAATAGTATGATAGTCTTATAGGGATATTTTAGAGGCTAAGAAAGAGTGGTGAGTTAATTAAGTTTAGAAAACATATGAATTAAGAATAGTTCTCACCTAACCGGTAAGTCAATACAGCCCCACTGCTAGGGAGTAATGGAAAGATTAGTTAGGTCACCACAGCACAAAATTATTATGTTTTGGTAGATTCCATGCTCTCATTTTTTTGCTAAAATAGCCGAAAGTCCACACATTAAAATATCAAGTGAGAGGAAGGTTCTTTGAAAGAATCCTCACAGCCTCTATTACTATCTAGCAATATAGTAGATGAGTGTTGCTCTTTAAAGAGGACGTTTGTATGCGGTATACTTAGATATAGATTGAAGTGTATTGCAAAAAAGTGTGACTACACCAACGTGGAGTGTTTTGTGACCTATATAGATGTCTAGGTAATGGTGTACACTTTACTAGGATAATATGTCTTAAGGATCAAGAGGGATCTTGATACTTAACCTAAGACAGAGAATTGAGATGAAAGAAAGAAGGGAAAGGGAAGAGAAATAGAGAGAAAATATCAAAGATATTTTGAGTTTTTGTTATTGGATGATAGATTCTTGCATCATACTAGCTTCTTATAGCAATTACAATGCTTAACAAATGTCGGACACAACCTAAAGACCACAACTAACTTTCCCGCCCAATTACAACTTCAAACTCATTTTTCCGCTAAACACAAACTAATTTTCCCGCTAAACACAAATTTGCTTGTAACATGATCGGGACATGACAATTCCCTCCCCTTCAGTTCATTCTTGTCTCAAGAATGGAATGAAGGGAATTGGGACTTAATAAAGCTGCAATTTTCCCACGTAGCTTGTGCAGATCCGAAATTGGTCCATTGGATCAAAACTTAGTATCAACTCCCTGCTGCTGCACCACCCAATTGTCAAGGATGACTTCAGGTTCTAGGATCAGCTGCCCATCAGTCCTAGCTTGCAAGCTTGCTACTGACCCTTGATCAATACCAGCAACTTCTTCTGGCTTGGCTGATACTTGTTTCTTCAATAAGGAGACATGGAAAACAGAGTGAACCAAGCAATCCGGAGGAAGCGACAACCTGTATGCTACCTTCCCAATTCGTTCAAGGACCTTGTAAGGGCCATAGTATTTAGGTGACAGATTGATGTTCTTGCGTATAGCCACTGAGCTCTGCCTGTACGGCTGCAATTTAAGATAAGCCAGATCTCCCACATTGAAGTTTCTATCGATCCTCTTCTTATCAACATAAAATTTCATCCTAGCTTGGGCCAACTGCAAATTATCCCTGAGCTGTCGAGCTAGCTAAAGTAAATCATTGACTCCTTGCACATGAGATACCACACCTTGATTAAGCAAGGGAGAAGGAGGATCATACCCATAAAGGGCCTTAAAGGGAGTAGTTCCCAAGGAATTATGAAAGTGGGTATTGTACCAATACTCAGCAAGGGAGAGCCATCTGTGCCATTTTTTGGGACGTGAGAGTGTCATGCCATGCAAATATTGCTCCACACACTGATTTACCCTCTCAGTTTGCCCATCCGACTGTGGGTGATAAGAGGAACTCAAAGCCAATGTAGTGCCCAACAAGAGAAACAGCTCACGCCAAAAATTGCTGGTAAACAACTTGTCTCTGTCTGATACTATTGTCTGAGGAAGCCCATGAAGTTTGTAAATGTGATCCAAAAACAGCTGAGCAAGCTTCTCTGCAGTAATGGGATGATGAAGAGCAATAAAGTGGCCATACAGAGTAAAACCATCAATGACCACCCAAATAATTTCCTTGCCTTCAGATTTGCGTAACCCTCAATAAAATCCATGCTAATGTGAGTCCAAGACCCCTCAAGAATTGGTAAAGGCTGTAGCAATCCTTTAGAAGGCATGTGCTCAACCTTAACCTGCTGACAAGTATCACACTGATGCACAAAGTCATGAACCTGCTTCTTCAACCCGGGCCAATGGAAATACTGCCTGACCCTCTGATAAGTGCCCTCTATTCTAGAGTGACCACCACATGGCGAGTCATGTGATGCTGCAATAATCTGGTTCCTCAGTCCACTGTTATTTCCCACATAAATCTTACCATTAATCTTGATTATGCCTTTACTAACAGAAATGCTGGAATCAGGACTAATAGACAAGGGCTGGATGCAGTGAGGGACAATGCAGGATTTGGCAAATTCATCAAGCTCATAAGACTTGATCATTTCTGTCATCCGTAGAGGTACTACTTGAGTGACTGCAACACATTGAGCTTCCTTTATTCTTTCTACTCTTCCTTCTCCTACACATCTAGAGAGTGCATCAGCCATGGTGTTCTCAGCTCCTTTTCTGTACTCAATGGTGTATTCCAACCCCAACATCTTCATCAAGCCTTTTCTTTGAACCCTGGTGATGATCCTTCGCTCTAACAGGTATTTGAGGCTTTGATGGTCTGTTTTGATCACAAATTGATGACCCTCCAAATAATGACGCCATTTCTGGACAGCTAGGAGTATTGCCATGTACTCCTTCTCATAAATGGAAAGCTTCTGGTTCTTGGGTCCCAAAGCTTGACTTAAGTAAGCCAATGGTCTACCTCCTTGAGAAAGCATAGCACCTATACCCATACTGCTTGCATCTATCTCGAGAGTGAAGGGCTGATTGAAGTCGGGCATGGCCAAGACTGGTGCCTGAGTCGTAACCTGTTTTAATGATTCAAAAGCCTCCCTGGTTGAATCACCCCAATGGAAGCAGTCTTTCTTCAACAAATCTATCAATGGTTTGGCAAGTAAACCATATCCCACAATGAACTTACAGTAATTACCTGTTAAGCCTAAGAATCCCCTCAACTCTTTAAGTGTTTTGGGCTCCAGCCAGCTCATCATAGCTTGAATTTTACTGGGATCAGTAGCAACACCCTCTGCTGAGATGATATGACCCAGATATTCAACCTGAGTTTTGGCAAAGGAACATTTGGAAAGCTTAGCAAACAGCTTGTGATCTCTCATGGTCTGAAAAACTAGCCTCAGATGCTTCAGATGTTGCTGCAGTGTGGGACTGTAAACCAATGTCATCGAAGAAGACAAGGACGAACCTCCTCAAACAAGCCTTCAACACCTTATTCATCAAAGCTTGGAAGGTTGCTAGTGCGTTGGACAGCCCAAAAGGCATAACCACAAATTCATAGTGGCCTTAATGGGTCCTAAAAGTTTGTCCTGTGAATGTCTCCTTCTTGCACTCTTATCTGATAGTGTCCCTGTCGAAGATCTAGCTTGGAAAAGTAACAAGCTCCATAGAGTTCATCAAGCAAGTCATCAATGACAAGGATTGGGAACTTGTCTTTGACCGTAAGGGAGTTCAATTGTCGGCAATCAATACACATTCTTGATGTGCCATCTTTCTTCTTTACCAAAATCATCGGGGATGCAAAAGGGTTGTGTCTATGTCTTACGAACTTGGTCCTTAGCAATTCATCAACCTGGCGCTCAATTTCATCTTTTTGAGAATGAGGATAGTTGTAGGGGCGTAGATTAATTGGATTGGCCCCCTCTTTGAGTGGAATTGAGTGATCCAATGCCCTTTTGGGAGGCAACTCTTCAGGCTGTTCAAATAGGTCTCGATATTCATCCAACAGGACATTCAAAGGACCTGTGGCATCCTCTTGATCAGCTCCTGCAACCGGAGTAATTGAGTAGAGTTGGCCCACCCAATGGTAATCACTTTTCTGGAGGACCTTCTGCAGCTGCTTGCCTTTCATGTACTGAAGTTGTCCTTGCTCGACTATGCCTTGCAACTTGATCTTGAGACCATCTTTCTCAAAGGAAATTGCTAATTGTGAGAAATCGAAGAGTATTGGACTAAAAGACTTCATCCAATCCACTCCTAGCACCATATCACTGCCACCAAGTCTCAAAAGTCAAAAATCAAAGACAAACTTATTTCCTTGCATTTTCCAGTTGAAATTCTTACATTTAGTGTGAGTTAGGAGGGAGTTCCCATCAGCCACTGTCACGGCTAGAGGGGTGGTTTTGATGATTTCTTGTCCCACAGCTCGCACAATCTTGGGATCAACAAAGCTGTGTGTACTCCCGCTGTCAATGAGTATCAACAATGAATGCTGTCTTGCAACCCCTTTGATTCGAATGGTGTTGTGAGAACCAGAACCTGATAAAGCCTTCATGGAGATCTCGACAGAATTTTCATCATCAGCATCTATTCCTTCTTCCTCCAGGGGTGGTTCCTGAAGAACCTCTTCACCTGGCTCATCATCCGCATTCTCTTCTCCAATGACTGTCATCAAGTACTTTAGATCACATTTGTGACCCAAGAAGTATTTCTGATTGCATTTGTAACATAACTGCTGAGGTTTCTCATCATCAAAGCAGCTGATCTTGCTGCTAGGTTGGGTAACTCGTGTGGATGAGGAACCAGGGAAATTCCCCTTCACCTTAAGAGTATCCATATTCGATGACAATGAGCTCTCCACCTTCCTAGCTTTGGTGTACGCCCGAGTCAAGTTTTTATGTTCAAAAGCGTTCACCAAACTTTTGATGCGTGGTTTGAGTCCACTAACAAAGCTGGACACATAAAATGTTTCAGGAGCATCAGGATAAACGGAAAGCATTCTAGCTCTCAATCCTTCAAATCGTGCCATATAGTCTTTAACATAAGTAGATTGCACTAGCTTGTTAAAGTTGTCAACAACCTCACTTACATCTTCATCACCATATCTAGAGCACAATTCATTCGAGAATGTAGTCCAGGTGAGGTTAAGCTTAGTGCGTATCAACCCATAGTACCATGTCTCCATCTCACCATGCAAGTAAACTGCTGCAAGTTCTACCTTCTCATGCTCTTCAATGTTATATAACTTGAAGTATCTTTCACACTTCCACAACCATGATTGAGGCAAAGTCCCATCAAATGGTTCCAGATCAACCCGATGTTGCCTGTAAGTGTACTTTCTTACATTGGAAGCACTGTCACTCAAATCAGTAGCTGGAGGATTGGGATCTGGTTGTCTGACTGGCTGTCAAATGGGCTGTTGGCTAGCTGGAAGGAGAATTCCCCCACCAGGCTGCTGCGATTCACTCCTCCTTTGCCAATCAAAGAGGTGTTAAGAAATTTGTTGCGATTGATTCTCAATTTTTTGATCCAACCGCTGAGCTTGATTGTCCAACTTCTGCTCCATGTCTTGCTGGAAACTCCGGAGCATGTTCTGCATCATCTGCAGAACCTGATCCATCTGCATTCCCTAGCCATTACCTCCCTCGGCTCCAGCAATAGCAGCAAAAGTAGGGACTCCACCAGATGCATTTCCAGGAACCACATTAGGCACGGCATTAGCTGCATTGGTAGTTGCATTGGAACGAGTAGTGGGAGGCATATTCAATCTTCTTTTCCTAGCCAGACTTGAATCAGGTCCAATTCAGTTGGAAGGCGAAACAAGGAATGCTCAATCAATAGAATTGGAGTGACAATCCGATCAAATTGCCTAGCTCGAGGCTCTGATACCAAATGTTAAGGATCAAGAGGGATCTTGATACTTCACCTAAGAGAGAGAATTGAGATGAGAGAAAGAAGGGAAAGGGATGAGAAATTGAGAGAAAATATCAAAGATATTTTGAGTTTTTGTTATTGGATGATAGATTCTTACATCATACTAGCTTCTTATAGAAATTACAATGCTTAACAAATGCCGGACACTACCTAAAGGCCACAACTAACTTTCCAGCCCAATTACAACTTCAAACTCATTTTCCCACTAAACACAAACTAGTTTTGCCGCTAAACACAAATTTGCTTGTTACATGATCGGGACATGACAATATGTTAAGGTCCCCGAGGAGCTATGTCATATTATCTTGGAGGTTAAAGTTAGAAAGGTGATTTAAGGTTGTTTAGTGAAGAGTTATAAGGAACAAACCAATTGAGAATAGTTCTCACCTATACTAACAATTTGGTGCGGGCCCACCTGATGGGGATTAATGAGTAGAGAAGTTGGGCAACCCTTGCATCTTGGTGTACGACTGTGGACTCAACACTTTGTTTGCTTGCTAAAATTAATAAAAATATCACTTTATGTTCTATAACTTGTTTACAATTTCCATTTCAAGACTATTTATTATTCATGAATGCATTGCAATCAATACTAAGATATGTTTATACACTTATCATGATATGCTCATGGAAAATAATTTAATGGAGTAATAGTTTGATCTATTTGACCATATGTTCTTGTTGCTAAAACACCAGATGTAGTAAAGAGCGTTTTGAATGCTTGCCTAAGGTAATGAGTTAATCATGTGCTATATTCTGACATCATGGTCGAATGTGTTCAAGTATTAGATGCATCAAATGTGTTATGAATGAAGATAGATCTTGATTCATAACCTAAGATAATAGGGTATGGGATGAGAAGAGAAGTGAAGGAGATGAGAATTAGAGAGAAAGATTGAGATGAGGAAAAAAAAACACTTTGACTTTATTCCATAAAATCCAAAATACAATAGAGCATCCTACTTATACTAATATCTTATTAATTAGAACACACTGAACGAAGACAACTACATAAAATTAATGATAAGTCGAAATTAGTATATAATTTTTTATCTTATTTTAATGTATTTTTAAACATTTTACATCAAATTTTTATCGCTTTTGCTCGATTTTGCTCTTTTTCGCTCATGTTGCCATTTTCTAGCAAAAACACTCGTTTTATGCTAAATCTTGCTAGGTTTTATCATTAAAATCAACAAGTAAAAGCAAGATACACCAAACCAAAGCAAAAAATGGGCAAAATATAATAATTAACATGGCTAAAGCAAGAACACAACAAGTTCATGCACAATACAATTCAACTGGCAAAAATGGGTAACAAAATGCACAAATCAAGTGCAAGGACTAATTAAACAATGCATTAACATGTCAAAGTTGATGTAAACTCTGAATTTAGGTGGGTCTAAGCTCAAAAATTTGAAAACAATCAGCAAAGAACAGCAAGAACAGAGAAAATGCACCAAGCTCAACCAATCCATTTCAACTTGCAAATTTGGGTGGCAAAATGGATTGGTTTTATGTGATTTAGGTGCAAGTATAAATTTAATGCCTCTCTCTATTTTCAGGAAGCTTGTGTTAGGAAAAGTGAAGCCTACCACTATATCTCTCCAACTTGCGGACAGATCAATCAAGTATCCTAAAGGTGTAATTGATGACATCCTTGTGAAGGTCAATAAATTCATCTTCCTGGCTGACTTCATAGTGCTTGACATGGAAGTGGATCGTGAGATACCTCTTATTTAGGCCGACCCTTCCTTGCTACAGGAAGGACCCTAATAGATGTACAACAAGGAAAGCTAATCCTAAGGGTTCAAGATGAACAGGTACCCTTCAACGTCTTTAATGCCATTCAATTTCCATCTAACATGGATTCTTGCTTTGAGGTTGATAGTGTAGATGAGTTGGCCACTGAGACATTCAGGAACACATTCCCGAAGTTTCCCCTTGAAGCGTGTCCAACAAAATTTGGGACCATAGACACAGAAGACGAGTTGATAAGGGAATGTGTCCAACACCTGGAAAGTTGCGAACCTTTTGATTCGCACCGCAAAATACGAGTGGAAGACATTCAAGCAATTGAAATTCAACAAAAAATGGAAGAAGACGAACCTCCAATTCTTGAGCTCAAGCCATTGCCACCATATCTCAAATATGCCTATCTTGGTAATTCTAACTCTTATCATGTTATTATTAATGCCTCATTAAGTAACATTGAACAGGAAAGGTTTCTTAGAGTTCTAAGAAAGCATAAATCAGCAATCAGATGGACCCTTTCTGATATCAAGGGGATTAGCCCTTCCATACGCATGCACAAAATTCTCATGGAGGATAGCTTCAAACCTTATGTACAACCTCAGCGGCGGTTGAACCCTGCCATGAAAGAAGTGGTAAGGAAAGAAGCTGTCAAACTATTAGATGCCGGGATAATTTATCCCATATCCGATAGCCCATGAGTTAGCCCAGTACAAGTAGTTCCGAAAAAGGGGGGGATAACTGTAGTAGAAATGAGAACAATAAGCCCATCCCTACTAGGACAGTCACCAGGTGGAGGGTTTGCATAGATTATCAAAAACTTAATGATGCCACTCGAAAGGACCACTTTCCCTTACCATTCATTAATTAAATGTTAGAAAAACTGGCTGGTCATTCGTATTACTGTTTTCTTGATGGATATTCAGGGTACAATCAAATTACCATAGCCTCGGAAGATTAGGAAAAGACCACTTTCACTTGTCCTTATGGTACCTTTGCCTACAGGAGAATGCCTTTTGGGTTATGCAATGCTCCTACGACTTTTCAAAGATGTATTATGGCAATCTTTAGTGATATGGTGGAAAATTGCACTGAAGTATTTATGGATGATTTTTCAGTCTTTGGGACCTCATTCGATGATTGTTTGGCTAACTTCTCTATGGTTTTGCAAAGATGCACTGACACTAATCTTGTTTTGAATTAGGAGAAATGTCATTTTATGGTACAAGAAGGAATAGTGTTAAGATATATGATTTCAAAAAGTGGAATTGAGGTTGATAGAGCAAAAACTGAAGTGATTGAACTATTACCAGCCCCTACCAATGTCAAGGGCATTCGGAGTTTCTTAGGACATGCAGGTTTCTACAAAAGGTTCATTCAGGACTTCTTTAAGATCACTAAGCCTCTTTGCAATTTATTGATGAAAGATGTCCCTTTTAACTTTGATAGTGATTGCATGCATGCCTTTGAAACCTTGAAGAAGAAACTAGTGTCAGCACCAATAATAGTAGCACCTGTCTGGACTTTACTATGCTAGGACAAAGAAGGAACAAAAATTTTCATGCAATTTACTATGCTAGTAAAACTTTGACAGATGCACAAATTAACTATGCTACTACCGAGAAAGAATTACTAGATGTAGTATTTGCATTTGATAAATTTCGTTCCTACCTGCTCAATTCAAAAAGTAATTGTTTACATTGACCATTCTGCACTGAAATACCTTTTTGCAAAACAGGATGCAAAATCGAGACTAATTAGATGGATTCTCTTGCTTCATGAATTTAATTTAGAAATCCGGGATAAAAAGGGTACAAAAAATGTTGTGGCAGATCATATTTCATGTCACGAACGAGAGGACGAAGGTCCCTCAATCAACAAATAATTATCCGGAAGAAGAACTTATGGTGGTAAGTGAGAATCCCGATTGTCCATGGTACGCTGACATTGTTAACTATCTAGTTGCACAGGAATTGCCAGAAGACATGACTTATCAACAGAAGAAGAAGTTCTTCGCCGACTTAAAGCATTATTTTTGGGACGAACCATTCTTTTATAGGCATTGTGCAGACCCGATTATCAGAAAATGTGTACCTGAGGAAGAAATGAAAAATATTCTACGCCACTGCCACTCTCTTAAAACTAGTGGCCATCATGGTGGGACAAAAACTGCAGCTAAGGTTTTACAATCTGGGTTTTATTGGCCTGCACTCTTTAAAGATGCTTTTAAATTTGTTAGTAAATGTGATAAATGTCAAAGGACAGGTAACATCTCCAAAAAAACATGAAATGCCCCTAAACAACATTCTGGTTGTTGAATTATTTGAAGTTTGGGGAATTGATTTCATGGGTCCTTTCCCCTCATCATTCTCTAACAGATTTATTTTGGTTGTTGTAGATTATGTGTCAAAATGGGTCGAAGCAGCTGCATTTCCAACCAATGATGCTAGAGTTGTTGTAAACTTCGTTAGAAAAAACATCTTTTCTCGGTTTGGAACTCCTAGAGCAATTATAAGTGATAGCGGAAAACATTTTCGTGACCGCCAACTTAAAGCATTATTGAGTAAGTATGGAGTCACACACTATGTGGGTGCTCCATACCGTCCTCAAACAAGTGGACAAGTCGAAATTTCAAACCGAGAATTAAAATTTACTCTTGAAAAAACAGTTAGTGCCTCCATAAGGGATTGGTCGAAAAAGTTAGATGACGCACTTTGGGCATATAGAACAGCATTCAAAAATCCTATTGGAATGTCTCCATATCGACTGGTTTATGGCAAGGCATGTCATTTACCAGTTGAATTGGAACACAAAGCATACTGGGACATAAAAACCTTAAACTTAAATTTAGCAACTGCAGGCAAAAAGAGGTTACTACAAATCAATGAAATGGATGAGTTCAGAAATGAGGCTTATGAAAATGCTTGAATTTACAAAGACCGAACAAAAAGATGGCACGACAGGCACATTCTGAACAAAGAATTCGTAGTGGGACAAAAAGTTCTACTGTTTAACTCCCACTTACGACTTTTTCCAGGAAAGTTGCGCTCTCGATGGTCAGGACCCTTTATTGTAACCCGCGTTTTTCCATATGGCACAGTTGAGATTCAGGATGAGAAAAAGGATACTTTTAAAGTCAATGGGCAAAGAAAGAAACCTTACATTGATGGAGAGTTCGAGCAGGAGAAAACTTCCATTCATCCTAACAATGTCGGATAATCCACTAAGAAAGTAGAGTTAATGACTATAAACTAAGTGCTTCTTGGGAGGAAACCCAAGTGTTTCTATCCTTATTTATCATATTTCTCCTTTCATTATTTCTATTTATCTCATGTTTGTGTATCTTTTGTGTAACAGGTATTTGTAAATAAGTTTGGGGGTGGCACGATGTCCACATGCACTATTAAAATAGCAATCCTCAAACCGGGGAAGTATCTCTCACCCAATTTATCTTTTTATTTCTTTTTTTAAAAATAAAGTTTGTGGGTGGGAAAAGTAATGTTAACAATAAGTATAATAAAATAATAATTAAAATTTTTGAATAAAAAAATAAATAAATCGAAAAGTTATCCTGTTTTATGTTTTAGAGTCGGCTTCAGTGCCTCCCAAAGTACGGAGCCTTTATATGGGGATGTTAATAGTATCGGCCAACAAAAAGATTGTCTATTTTCTACAGTTTTAACCTTTAGTCTTTTAAAAATTTCAATTAAAAAAAGAGAGAGAGAGAACTTATCATCATGCTTTTTAAGCAATTTTTCTACTCTTTTTTAGCTCGTTTACTTTAATTAGATTTGAATAACCTGAAATAAATTATTTTTGTGTTCTAATTGCAAAATACGATCTAATCTAAGGCACTATCATGACAAAACCATGGTATTTGACTTCACTAGTTAACATGGCTGTTTTACTTTTCTTTCTGATTAAAAGATGCTCAAATTTGAATAGATTACATAAAGAGTATCATTTACATAATAGATTTTGAAAAGTTATGCCTAATGTCTAAATAAAAGAAAAATATAATAAAAATAGAGAAAGTGAATTACTAAGCACCGCTATCTTCATTTGGATATGTGCTATGGTGTGATGGTTTCGTGCCTTGGTACCTCAAGCAAGTAGATCCGTAGGGGTGTTTCAACACCTGGTACCCTGGGCCCACTGGAATGGGAGTTGCTGCATTGAAAGCTCGCTACAAGGGGTACTTAGAAAGCGAACAAGGAACCAAGCACCCAAAAAAAAAAAAAGAGGAAAACATCTCTAGCACCGCTATCCCACATAAATAATTTTAAAGATATGTGCTACCCGTTAAGAGGGCGTCTCAGTGGTGGCTTCTCTTACTTAAGGGTCATCGTCCAAGAGTCGGAGCTTGATTCTCACTAAAGATATACTCGGGAAGTCTTAATACCGGCATCTCAGTCGTGGCTTCTCTTACTTATGGGTCATCGCCCAGGAGTCGGAGCTTGATTCTCGCTGCAGATATGCTTATGAGCCGAAATTGACTTGAGTACCTAAATTCCTCCAAAAAAAATAGTGCAAAAATAATTAGTTTTAGGCATACTTGATAAGTCTTGTTATGAATGGTATAATTTTTGTGCTCTATTCTGTTTGAATATCTTAAGATTAGAAAGAACGGATAAACTTAATTTGCTTAGCTGACTTTTGAATTTGATTACCTAAGTAATTGACGGATTTTTCCTTGGGAAAGATGGTTTTGCCTTTAAAACCTTAAACTTTGAGCCTCAGTTATTCTTCTCTAATTTGAAGTATACCTGCTTTGACTTGTGGTAAAATTCTTAAAAAGTATGACATCCTGCGCTTTAATGTTCATCCTTGCTCGAGAACAAGCAATATTTAAGTTTGGGGGTATTTTGATAAGTCTAAATTAGTATATAATTTTTTTATATAATTTTAATATATTTTTAAATATTTTACATCAAATTTTATTGCTTTTGCTCGACTTTGCTCTTTTTCGCTCATATTGCCATTTCCTTGCAAAAAACACTCGTTTTATGCTAAATCTTGTTAGGTTTTATCACTAACATCAACAAGTAAAAGAAAGATACACCAAACCAAAGAAAAAAAATGGGCAAAACATTATAATTAACATGGCTAAAGCAAGAACACAACAAGTTCATGCATAATACAATTCAACTGGCAAAAATGGGTAACAAAATGCACAAATCAAGTGCAAGGATTAATTAAACAATGCATTAACATTTAAAGTTGATGTAAACTCTAAATTTAGGTGGGTCTAAGCTCAAAAATTTGAAAACAATCAGCAAAGAACAGGAAGAACGGAGAAAATGCACCAAGCTCAACCAATCCATTTCAACTTGCAATTTTGGGTGGCAAAATGGACAAATAACATGAAAGAACTTCTTTAAAAATTCATTAACATGTTCAAGTTGATGTTAAATCTGATTTTGGGTAGTGCAAAGCGATAAAAAAATGAAAAAAATCGAGTTGAACAGCCATTGCACACTTTAGGTGGCAAGGGTGCAGGTGGTGGTGCAATCAACTTCAACTTGAATTTTGGGAGCCAAAGCTCAATGCTTTTTAACCAAATTCATTTTAAAAACATATTTCAACATGTCTTAACTCATATTTTGCAAGTTTTAGGCAGTGGAATTCAGAAAAAATGAAAAAAAAAAAAATGGATGAACAGGCAACACTACTGCAGCTACAGAAATTTGACAGATTTTGCACAACTTGCTTACTTTCTTCACTTTGGGCGGCTATATTATGCAATATTTTAGCTCAAATTCATTTTATAAACCTTATAAAACATGCACATGATGGTTTTGTACATGTTTGAGGCGGTGGAATTTAAAAAAAAAATTTTAAAAAAAATGGATGAACAAAGTAGCTTCAGCAGAAGCAGCAACATTTAGTTAATGAGGATGAAGTTTGATATTTTTTTGCAATTTTTTAATTCCATCTCAACTACTATAAATAGAGGAAGGGTGTGGGATTGTTGATCATCATATTTCAAAACAAAAATCACAAGATTTGAGTCAGAAAAGAGAGAAAAACCGTGAGAAAGAGGAAAGGAAAAGGAAGGAAGAAAGTTTGGTTTATAATTTTGTATTTTTAGTTCTTTCTATCCTTTTTTCTTTCTTAAGTTCATGAATTTTGTGTTTATAATGTTTAATATTAAGTTTATCATGAACTAATTTTGTTATTCTAAGTCTATAATGTAGCCTAAGTAGTAATATACGCTTATTTCTAATTCAAAGTATTCAATGTTTATGTTATTGTGTTGTTGAAGTGTTTATCATTGTTCTTCATGAGTTTTAAATGCTTGATCACCATTTAAAGCCTATAATGATTCATAATGAGTCCGAGAGGAGATTTATGATGAGTGCTGAGGTGATAAGCACCACAAATTGGGCAAATGCTCGAGAGAGATTAACGCGATTTGTGTGGTTTTCAAAAAAGAAAACCATAGAGCTTTAAAAACTCTTCTCTTATTTTAATTCATGCACGAGAGTGATGGGTTAATATGTTAAACAGTATGCTAAATGTTGCTCGAGAGAGACTATTTAGTAAATTAGGATTTTCAACCATCAACACATAGTAACAACTTGAATATCGAGAATAGAAAAGGCGTATTAATGCAACTAAGGTGAAATTGGATGCCTTAGACTTTATAAACTGATAAAAACCAACAAAAAATTAACGCATTCAAATCTCGTTTTAACTTTTATTTCTTTTTATTTTATTTTACTTTATTTCATATCAAAATCCTAAATTTTTCGGTCTTTTGAATAGTATTGAAGCTACTAATTTTGGTATTCACTCAATACAATCCTCGTGGGAACGATACTCTACTCACTTCTATATTACTAGGTACGACTAGTGCACTTGCTAACGAATACGCAAAGTTTGCATCAATTAACTAATCTAGCAGCCGCCATAATTGACCTGCTTGACTTAAGACACCGAACTAACTTTCCTACTTAGCATGGATAACAACTTAAACTTCCTTTCCCGCCATTTTGCTACTACTGAACCAACTACCGAACGCTGCCAACTTGCTGTATATTGAGCTCCACTACAGAAACGATTGATCAACAATCAATTTCTTTTATTAGGTGATTAAGAATGCCCCCAATCATGACGATACTCCCCTCTCAAGGGCATTCTTGCCCCAAGAATGCAAGGGGGGAGAATTGACTTTAGATAAACTTCAATTCCTCCCAAGTGGAGTCTTCTTGGTTCAAATTAGCCCAATGCACGAGCACCTCTTTGACTTGCCGTCCTTGCTTTTGCACAGTTCGAGAACCCAAGAATGCTGTTAGAGCTAGTAAGATTTAACACAGCTACTTGCTTCAGGAGGAGTTAAAGAACTCAATGTGCCCTCCGCTACATGTTTCTTTAAGAGAGAAACATGAAACACTAGATGGACAAACGAATTTGTTGGTAGCCAGAACTTACAAGCAACCTTGCCCACTTTCTCCAAAATCTTGTAAGGCCCAAAATAATGAGTGCTAAGCTTGACACTTTTACGCACTACGACAGAAGACTGTCTGTAAGGTTGCAACTTCAAATAAACGAGATCCCCAACCTCAAAGGACTTGTTCGAACGCCTCTTATCCGCAAAGAATTTCATTTGTGCCTGGGCTAACTGAAGGTTATCCTTTAATTGTTGTATCAAGTGCTTCCTTTACAATAACAAATCATTAACTTCTGTCACCATAGAGATGGATCCTTAAAGAATCATGGGAGAAGGAGGTTCATAACCATAGAGAGCCTTGAAAGGAGATGTCTGAAAAGCTGAATAAGGATGTGTGTTGTACCAGAACTCAACTAGAGATAGCCATTTGTTCCATGTCTTTGGATTATTAAAACACATGCTTCTTAAGTATTGTTCGACGCACTAATTAACTCTTTATGACTGTCCATCCGTCTGTGGATGATAAGATGAACTCATTGCTGGAGAGGATCCCAAAAGCAAGAACAACTCATGCTAGAAATGACTAGTAAATAGTCTGTTCTGATCAGAAATTATGGAGTGAGGCAATCCATGAAGTTTATATATGTTGTCTAAGAACACTCGAGCCAATTTCTCTGCGAAAATTGGATGATTCAAAGCAACAAAATGTGCGAGTTTGGTGAATCGATCCACATCTACCCAGATTATCCCCTTCCCCTCAGATTTAAACAAGCCCTCGATGAAGTCCACGCTTATGTGTTGCCATGCATGATCTGGTATGGGTAATGGTTGAAGCAGTCCTTGATAGTGCTTGTGATCAGTCTTAGTTCTTGATGCGTCTCATATTTACGCATCCTTTAATTGCTATTTTAATTATTTTGTACCTATTTAATTATAGTTTTATACTCACTATGGCAATTTTTATGTTTAATAGGTTTGAAATTAAACTTCCAAAAACTATCAAATTGTGGTGCAAATAAGATAAATTCGATATGTAAACAATTAAATCAGGTCAATTGAGATTGGGGACAAGAATGTATAAGCTCGGCCTGAACGGACCCATCATCTCAAACACCCAACATCATCTTCAACTTGCAGCCCACACTGTCATCTTCCAGCCCGTCAACCACCAACACGCATAGCCCGCCTTTTGCGTCCTGTTCTGGCCTAACACAACAGTGCAGCCCAAACGCAGCTCTGGCCACTCCTTGCTTAACCTCCGGCCCAGACCATCACCTTCTCACGCTCAGGCCCAACACCCGCAGCCCATCTCTCACCTGCGTCCAGTCCAACCCATCGACACCAAGCCCAATGTCCAACACCGACTTAGGGTTTCGTTAGCAACAGCGACATCGATTTAAAAGGGAGAGAAGTCCTTGTTTGGGGGGGGGGGGGGGTTGTTTTTGGGTTTTTGGCATTTTTCATCGCACAATTCTCTCTCTCTTAGGCTTTTAATTTTAATTTTCTTTTCTTCCGTTAAATTGGGAACAAAAGCGAAATTAGCCTGAAGACCGACATGAGTTCGTTCATCTTCTCCTTCACCAAATCATCCATGATGGAGAGCTAACTTGCTCTCTGGGGTTAGATGAAGTCTTAGCCTTTTTACTTTTGTATTACTTTTAATTTCGGGATAATTTGCTTGTTACATGAATTGCTTGATTATAACAAATACTACGAAGTATTGTGCTTTAGTTGCTTGTTCAATTAATATGACTATTGAGTTTGTGACCTTTAATTGTTGAGATTGATGTTTATAAATCAATTCTTTGTGCTTGGAGCCTTAGGATTAATTAATCAAGTAATAGTACTAACCGAATTGTTAATTAAAACCTATCTTCCCTATGCTTTAGTTAAATAGGGTCAATACGCAATAATTAACAATACGTTAAGTTGAGCCTGTTTTCCTTATGCTTTAGTTAGATAGGATTAATACGCGATACTAACAACATCTCCTTAGTAGGTTGAAGCTTGTAGCCCAAACCACTACCTGTGTGATGATTAATAATCCTAAGTTAAAAGTTAACGCAAAAATAATTGGCTAATAACGGATTCGAAATATAGGTTCCAATTTAATACACCTTTGAGCATAGAAGTAGAAAACCTTAGTTTTATTTTCGTTTCTTCAGATTAATCAATACAAAAATTCCTCAATTTTATTTAAATCAATTTAGGTTATATAATAATTTCACGCACTCTTAGTCCCTGTGGTTCGACACCCTCTCGCTCTATACTATAAGTTAGATGTGTTTAGCATATAAGGTTAAATATTAAATTTTGATAGACATAGAAAAACACATCAAGATTTTGGCACCGGTTCTAGGGATTAGGCAACATTTGTGATTTTATTTTTGAGATTTTCTTTGATTTTAATTTTCTTTAATTGTTTTTAATTGTTATTGTCTCTTTCTTTAAAAAAATAAAAAAATATATTCTTTACTTTTCTTATAAAAAAGTTTATTTGTTTATTTTTATTTTTTTTAAAGCATTATTTATCTTGTGATTTGGTGCATAGGTAGATTTTAGTATAGGTTTTTTTTTTTTTTTCCCCTCTCTTTGAGTGTTTATTTTGTTTGTTTTGCTAGTTTTAGTTTTGAGTTTTATTTGCTTCTTGTGATTGTTTATTCATGCACGGTCGCCACTCTATCTCTTGACCTTACTAGATTCGACCCTGAAATTGAAAGGACTTTAAGAGACTTTAGAGCCCAACACCGAGCACAAACCGCAATGGGTGGCGAACAATAACCACGTCCACTTATGGAATATTTTACTCCCACTACATACACCTCACCTTCATACATTAGATTGCCACCAGTAGCCCATCAGTTCGAGCTTAAGCCACATACCATACAAATGCTTCCTTCATTCCATGGCTTTGGCAATGAGAACCCGTACACTCACTTGGACAATTTCATGGAGGTTTGTTTAACCTTTAGGATTCCTAACATTAGTGATGATGCCATCTTACTTTGTCTTTTTCCTTTCTCTTTGGTTAGGCACCTTACCTAGTGGGCCGATTAGTACTTGGACTCAAATGCAACAAGAATTTCTTAAGAAATTCTATCCCATTAGTAAGACTAACACTGCTAGGAGAGCCATTAACACCTTCGCCCAACCCCCTACTGAGGAGTCTCACGAGAGTGGGATAGGTTTACGGAACTCTTACGAGCTTGTCCACATCATACTATCCCTAAATGGCAGGTAGTCCAAAATTTCTACTATGGGTTACATGAAAAGGGTCAACAAACTATTAATGCCTCATGCGGTGGTCAGTTCCTTAGGAAGAATGAGGATGAGGCTTGGGAATTGTTTGAACATTTGAATGAGAACTCACAACAGAATGCCGTATATGCACGTTTAAATGCTGCTTGGTTAAATAGAGGAAAAGTACATGAAATTGCTCACACTTCCATCTTAGATAAAAAAGTAAACTCTCTTGCCTCTTCTGTGGAACAGTTGACTTCCTTATTTAAGATGACATTGACTCCCTCTACTATGCCTAATATGTCTAATGTTCAAAACATTCATAGCGTCTGTTCTTCATGCTCTAGTCTCTCTCAATCTACAAAAGATTGCCTCTCTGCTTCATCTTTTGTTGAGTGGTCGGAGCAACAGGTTAATGCAACCCAAGGATTCTCGAGGAACGATCCATACTCGAACACATACAATTGGGGCTGGAGAAACCATCCAAACTTCTCCTGGAGGCAAGAAGGAAAAGGACAATTCGTGCCACAGCAACAAAATCTAAGACCTCAACAATCTGGTATGCCATGACCTCGCGATTTTCAACCGCAAGGGTATGCTTCTAACTACTCTCAACCTTCTAATTCGAGCTCCAATTCGAATTTCGAAGAGAAGGTCTTGAGTGCACTGAAAGGTTTAAAAGCTAATTCCCAACTTCTCCACTCCCATACACAATCGATCTCAAAGTTAGAAACCCAAATAGGTCAACTAGCTAACAATTTGAGTAGGACAGATGAGGGAAGACTCCCTAGCCAAACCGTAGAGAACCCTAGGAACTGTGTGAGGCAAGACAATTATCCTTCCCATCAAGAACAAGCAAGGTCTATTACAATGTTAAGAAGTGGAAAAGAGGGTACCCATAAGTGGCAAGGGAGAAGAAAAGAGCAAGGAAAGAGAGACTGAGACCGATGAGGTCATGCACCCTTCTCCCACTCCTAAGACCTCTGATCTTCCTTCCTCATATGTACCTAGAGTGCCCTTCCCCCAAGCTTTAGTTGCACCACACCCAAATGGGAAGGACAAGAAGTGGGAAGACATTTTGGAGACTTTTAGCCAAGTAAAGATAAACATTCCCTTTCTTGATGCAATTAAACAGATCCCGACCTATGCAAAGTTTATTAAGGACCTTCTGAACCAAAAGAGGCGATCTAGAGCACATCTGCCAAAAGAAGTATTTTTAGCCTAGCAAGTGAGCTCCATTCTGAAGTGTGACACTCCAGTTAAGTACAAAGACCCTAGTGCCCCCACCATCTTTTGTTCACTTAGAGACTACCCGATTGATAAAGCTTCACTGGACTTAGGAGCGAGTGTCAACATTAATCCTTACTCGGCTTATGAGAAGTTAGGCCCAGGAGAGTTGCAACCCACCACGGTGACCTTGTAGTTAGCAGATAGTTCAACTAGAATCCCCCGTGGTGAGCTGATTAACGTGTTAGTGAGAGTAGACAGAGCCTTGTTTCCTACTGATTTCCTCGTGCTTGATATGGAACCTTCTAGTCATTCGAAAAACCATATCCCTGTCATTCTAGGTCGGTCTTTCTTAGCGACGGTCAATGCTACCATTAATTGTAGATCTAGGGTAATGGACGTTAGTTTTGGAAACATGACTATTAGGTTGAACATTTTTAAGGCTTCGTTGTCACCCACTAGTGATATGAGATGGAGTGTTTCTGGATGGACGTTATTGATGATTTGGTTGACCAAACACTCCCTTCTATCCTAGTTAGCGATTCCCTTGAGAGAGCACTAGTATACGATTGTTCTGATGATTTTGAGATTGAAAATGACATTAGAGAGATGAATAATTTTCTTAAGTTGTGTGCCCCCTTAGAGACTTGTCATTGGTAGTCAAAATTAGAAGCCTTATCTATGCTTTCGGATTCCCTTGCCTTGCCTTCAATAGTTTCACCGCCCAAACTTGAACTTAATCATTGCCATATACTCTTAAGTATGCTTTCTTAGGACTCGACGAGACTTTACCTGTGATTATCTCTTCTCAGTTGTCTAGGGAACAGGAGGATGCATTGATGATAAGAGTGCCATTGGGTGGTTTGTGACTGATTTGAAGGGTATAGACCCTTTCATTTGCATGCATAGGATTTTTCTTGATGAGAATGCTAGACCCACAAGAGAGATGCAAAGGAGGTTAAACCCTAAAATGAAGTGGTAAATAAAGAGATTGTGAAAATGCTTGATGCGGGTATCATTTACCCAATTTCTAATAGTAAGTGGGTTAGCCCTATTCAGGTAGCCCCAAAGAAGTCGAGCATTACTATGGTTAGGAGTAATGATGGAGAGTTAGTACCTACTAGAGAGGCCATGGGCTGGAGAGTGTGTATTGACTATAGGAAGCTTAACTCTGCCACTAGAACGGACCATTTTTCTCAACCCTTCATTAACCAAATTTTAGAGAGGCTAGCTGGTCAGAGCTTTTACTGTTTTCTTGATGGATATTCAGGATATAACCAGGAAGCAGTCTGCCCAGAGGATCAGGAGAAAATTACTTTTACGTGCCCCTTTGGCACATTTGCCTATCGTAGGATGCTATTTGGTTTATGTAATGCGCCCACTACATTCCAAAGATGCATGATGTCTATCTTCTCTGACATGGTAGACATATTTCTTGAGGTTTTCATGCATGATTTCTCTATTTTTAGACCTTCGTTTGACGAATGTTTGCAGAATTTGAGGCTTATGCTAAAAATATGTGAAGAGACCAATCTTGTTTTAAGTTGGGAGAAGAGTCACTTTATGGTTCAAGAGGGGATTGTATTGGGTCATAGGGTGTCCAAGAAGGGTATTGAGGTTAATAAGGCTAAGGTAGATCTGATTGCAAACTTACCCCCTCCCTCAAATGTGAAGCAAGTTAGATCCTTTCTAGGTCATGCAGGTTTCTATAGGAGATTCATTAAGGACTTTGGAAAGTTAGCTAGACCATTGACTAGCTTGCTAGTTAAGGAAATATCATTTGAGTTTGATGAGTCTTGCTTAGACGCTTTCAAAAAGCTTAAATCATTACTTGTGCCGGCCCCTATTATGCAGCCACCTAATTACTCTCTCCCTTTTGAAATTATGTGTGATGCTTCTGATTTTTCTATAGGCGTCATCCTAGGTTAAAGAGTGAACAAAGTGCCTCATGTCATTTACTATGCTAGCAAAACTCTTAATGATGCCCAACGCCATTACACCACCACTGAAAAGGAGTTGCTAGCTGTTGTGTTTGCTCTTGACAAGTTTTGTTCCTATTTTTTTGGGTCAAAAGTCATTATCTATTCTGACCATGCTGCATTGAAATATTTGCTCTCAAACTAAGAAATGAAACCTAGGCTCATTAGATGGATTCTTCTACTTCAAGAGTTTGACATTGAGATTAGAGATAAGAAAGGTGCAGAGAATGTGGTAGCTTACCATCTCTCTAGGATTTTCTTTGAGCATCATGATCCATCTAATTCAATGCATGACTATTTTCCTGATGAGCAACTTTTTATTGTCTCCCATTCACGTGGCCCTTGGTTTGCAGAATATTGTTAACTTTCTTGCCACAGGTACGATTCCAACTACTTGGTCTAAGCATGAAAAGATAGGTTTTATTCTGAGGTAAAGCACTTTTATTGGGATGACCCTGACCTGTTTAAACATTATGCAGATCAGCTAATTCGTAGGTGTGTTCTAGAGTGTGACTATCATAGCATTTTATCTTTCTGTCACTCATAAGCATGTGGAGGACACTTTGGAGGTCGTAGGACTGCTGCAAAAGTCCTACAATGTGGTTTTTATTGGCCTACTCTGTTTAAGGATGCTCACGAGTTTTGTCTTGCATGTGAGCGTTTCCAGCACACAGGCGCATTGACACATCGAGACATGATGCCTTCAAAGCCCATTTTGATTGTGGAAATATTCAATGTTTAGGGTATTGACTTCATGGGTCCGTTTCCCCTGTTCTTTGGGTTTGTTTACATACTCGTAGGGGTTGACTATGTGTCTAAGTGGATTGAAGCTATACCTACTAGGACCAATGACTACAAGGTGGTCATGCAATTTGTCAGCGACCACATCTTTAACCGTTTTGGTACCCCTAGAGCACTCATTAGTGATGGTGCTAGTCGCTTTATTCACAGGTCATTTGAGGCACTTCTTATGAAGTACTCGGTGCATCATAAGATTGCTGCCCCATACCACCCGCAAACTAGTGGTTAAGTAGAGCTTTCAAATCGTGAGATTAAGTCTATACTTGAGAAAACGGTTCATCCTAATAGGAAAGATTGGTCTCTTAGGTTGAATGATGCTCTTTGGGCTTACCGCACGGCCTATAAGACCCCACTTGGTATGTCACCGTATAGGTTAGTCTTTGGTAAGGCGTGCCATTTACCAGTTGAGTTAGAACATCGTGCTTATTGGGCCACTAGGGCTTTGAATTTTGACTTAGACTAAGCTGGATCTAACCGAAAGCTTTAATTGAGTGAACTTGAGGAGTTTAGAAATGAAGCTTATGAGAATGCAAAGATTTGTAAAGCTAAAACCAAAGCTTTTCATGATAAACATATTTTGAGGAAAACATTTACTCCTGATCAAAAGGTTTGGCTTTTTAATTCTAAATTGCGCCTTTTTCCTGATAAGTTAAGATCTAGGTGGGATGGTCCTTTTGTGGTTAAGCAGGTGTACCCCTCGGCTGCTATTGAGATATGCCACCCAAAAGATGAACGTGCATTCACTGTAAATGGTCAAAGGTTTAAACCTGTAGTTGAGTTGGATGGCATTGTTGTTTGACAGCTTATTAAAGTCATCTCTTTGGTGGACACCATGATTGATACTTGATCTTTGCTGAATTCATTACGCCCGGCTGAAAGCGTAAAACTTAGCTCTCCTAGGAGGCAGCCTAGGTTTGTTATTTCTTGTTTTAATTTAGTTTTTGACCAAATTAGTTGCTTCGAGGCTTGTTTTCTCTCTTTTCAGGTTCTTATGTCGGGTTAAAGGATTCATACATACGTGTTCAAGCCGTCTCGTCAGGTTGTATTGCTCCATCTCACCTATTTCTTATGCTTTAATGATTAATGTTTTTGCATTGAGGACAATACATGATTTATGTGTGGGGGTAAGGCTCATTTGCATGTGCTCATTTTTGGTCAAAATTTTAAAATTTTGAACATCTTTTGTGCATTTTGAGCGTGCATTATAACCGTTTACCCAAGTTTGCCTGGATCGACGTGTATGTTAGGATGATAGTGGGATTAGTTGTTTATTTCGTTCTTTTAATTCCATGAAATTAAATGATTCTACTCCATACTTGTTAGTGAGTATTGTTGATCATTGTTGATAGTAAGGAGTTCTACTCATGCCGCTCACATATTCACTATACACAGGACTTTTGTGTTGTGGAAAATCTGAAAATTTGCGTAGACAATCCTATATATCTTGAGTTTTGCAAGCTTGCCCTATTGACTTATCCTAATCCTTGTCTCTTTGATGTTAAGTAAAGTACTGGTTGGTCAATATTAATTACAATGTTGATGTACTTGTTATTCAAAAAGTCCAAAAAATGGATAGAAAAGAAAGAGGAAACAAAAAGGAAAAAAAATGAGAAGAAAGAAGAAAAAAAAAGGTTTCCTCCAAAGAAAAGAAAAGAAAAATAAAAAAAGCAAAAGAAAAGAAAAAGTGAAAACTGATATACATTCATGCTAAAGATGTTCTTTTTTTGTGCTATACTAAGGTCAGAATGCTGTAAAGTGGTCCTTCAAATGCCACTTTAAATTTTTCTATATATAGGCATATATTTAGGTGATTCAAAGGTGTGGGTGTACAAAACCTTTATATATTTGCTTGGAAGCAAGAACTTGAGGAGATTTTGTGGCATGAAATCCTATCCACTTTCACTTGTGAGCTTAAATTGCTTGAGTAGTTCCTATTAGTGGATACAGGGCTAATGAAATTCTATTACGAGTTTTGAAGTTTAATCATCTGAATTCATGAAATTGGAGAATGCTCTAGGTGACTTAATCTTGTCTTGAATTGTAATGTATGTGTTAATCTTGGAAGACTTGGTAAAGGTTCGGGTAGATGGTCACTTGAGTAGTTGTAGCTATCCTATGCTTTGCTCAAGGACTAGCAAAGGTTATGTGTAGGGAGTGTTGATGTGTCTCATATTTACGCATCCTTTAAGTGCTATTTCAATTATTTTACACCTGTTTAATTATAGTTTTATATTCACTATGGCAATTTTTATGTTTAACAGGTTTGAAATTAAAGGTCAAATTATCAAATTGTGGTGCAAATAAGACAAATTCGATGTGTAAACAATTAAAGCAAGTCAATTGAGATTGGAGACAAGAACGTATAAGCTCGGCCTGACCTGACCCATCATCTCCAACACCCAACATCATCTTCAACTTCCAGCCCATACCGTCATCTTCCAGCCCATCAACCACCAACACGCATAGCCAGCCTTTTGCGTCCTATTCAGGGCCAACGCAACAATGCAGCACAAACGCAGCTCCGACCCACTCCCTGCTCAACCTCCGGCCCAGACCATCACCTTCTCACGCTCAGGCCCAACACCCGCAGCCCATCTCTCTCCTACATCCAGTCCAGTCCACCGACACCAAGCCCAACGTCCAGCACCAACTTAGGGTTTCGTTAGCAGCAGCAGCATCGATTTAAAAGGGAGGGAAGTCCCTGTTTTTTGGGGGGGTTTCTTTTTGGGTTTTTAGTATTTTTCACTGCTCAGTTCTCTCTCTCTCTCTCAGGCTTTTAATTTTAATTTTCTTTTCTTCCGTTAAATTGGGAACAAAAGCGAAATTAGCATGAAACCGACATAAGTTCGTTCATCTCCTCCTTCACCGAATCATCCTTGATGGAGAGCTAACTTGCTCTCTGGGGTTAGATGAAGTCTTAGCCTTTTTACTTTTGTATTACTTTTAATTTCGGGATAATTTGTTTGTTACATGAATTGCTTAATTATGACAAATACTACGAAGTATTGTGCTTTTGTTTTTTATTCAATTAATATGATTATTGAGTTTGTAACCTTTAATTGTTGAGATTGATATTTATAAATTAATTCTTTGTGCTTGTAGCCTTAGGATTAATTAATTAAGTAATAGTATTAACCGAAATGTTAATTAAAGCCTATCTTCCCTATGCTTTAGTTAAGCGCGCTTGGACACCAACACGCCATCACCGGATCCCATTAGAACTCCGAAGTTAAGTGTGCTTGGGTGAGAGTCGTACCAGGATGGGTGACCTCCTGGGAAGTCCTCACCCTCAGGTTGGGGGCACTGGCAAACAGTCTCTCTTTAGGTTAACACCCTGAAGGGGGAAGGCTGGGTACATCCGCCCCCCCAGACCCTGCATAGGCGGGCGCCCTTGAGGCACTAGGTATGTTCCGTTCCCTATGTTTTAGTTAGATAAGGTCAATACGTAATAATTAATAATACGTTAGGTTGAGCCTATTTTACTTATGCTTTAGTTAGATAGGGTCAATACACGATACTAACAACATCTCCTTAGTAGGTTGAAGCTTATAGCCTAAACCACAATCCGTGTGACAATTAATAATCCCAAGTTAAAACTTAACGCAAAAATAACTGGCTAATGATGGATTTGAAACCTTAGGTTCCAATTTAATACACCTTTGAGCATAGAAGCAGATTGCCCTAGTTTAATTTTCGCTTCTTCAGATTAATCAATACAAAATTCTCTCAATTTTATTTAAATCAATTTAGGTTATAGAATATTTTCACGCACCCTTAGTCCCTGTGGTTCAACATCCTCTCGCTCTATATTATAAGTTAGATGTGTTTAGCAGATAAGCTTAAATATTAAATTTTGATAGACATAGAAAAATACATCAATTCTTTGGCAAGCATCATATGTTTAAACAAACTCCTCCACATTCTTCTTCATCCCTTGCCGCTGGAAGTAGCTTTTGATCCTTTGATAGGTACCCTCTATTCTGGAATGACCTCCCCAAGCTTAATCATGAGAAGCCGCAATGATAAGTTTTCTTAATTTTGCTGCTGCACCAATATAGACCATCCCTTTGATCCTTATAATGTCACTAGCGATTTGAACATCAGAGTCTATAGAAGGAAGACTTCCATCAACACTGTAAGTTGTGAGAAATTCTTGAGCAAACTTGTCTCCATCATATGACTTGTGTACTTTTTCCATCCAAGAAGGGCAAACTGATGATACAGCATAGCAAGACCCTGCTACTGCATCTATAGCACCATTTGAACTTGTGTCTGCTTCTTCATATTTCCTAGACAAGGCATCAGCTGCCAAATTTTCCTTACCACTGATATATTGAATCGATTAATCCAACCCCACATTTTCATCAACCCCTTACATTGCACTCTAGTAGAAATCTTTTATTCCAATTGGTACTTAAGACTCTGATGATCTGTTTTGATAACGACGTGATGACCTTCCAAATAGTGCCTCCATTTCTTCACGATCATAAGGATAGCAAGATACTCCTTCTCGTAAATGGAAAGCTATAGATGTCTAGGACTAAGGGCTTGAGTGAGATAAGCCACCGACCTCCTTTTCTGAGATAAAATAGCCCCAATTCCTTTCCACTTGCATCTGTCTCAAGCATAAAATCCTCACTAAAATCAGGCATGGCTAGTACAAGAGTGTAGCACATAGCTGCCTTCAAAGCTTCCTCTTGAGCTGCATCCGTCCATAAGAAAGAATCTTTCTTAAGCAATTCAGTTAAGGGCTTTGCAATTGTGCCATATCGAGCAACAATTTTTTTGTAATAACCAGTTAGTCCAAGAAATCCTCACAACTGCTTAAGTGTTTCGGGAATAGCCACTCCTTCATAGCTTGAATCTTGGAAGGATCAGTGGATTCCCCTTGATAAGAAATGATATGGCCTAGGTATTCAACATGTTCTTGACTAAAGGAACACTTGGAAAGCTTTGCAAATAACTTGTGGTGACGCATAGTACCGAATACTTGTCGCAAGTGATTTAAGTGTTCCTCCCATGTAGAGCTATATATCAAGATGTCATCAAAGAAGATTAGCACAAACTTCCTCAAGTATGCCTTGAATACTTCATTCATTAAAGCCTGTAATGTAGCTGGGGTAGTGGTCAATCCGAAAGGCATTACCACGAACTCATAATGTCTATGATGTGTGCGGAATGCAGTCTTGTATATGTCTTGCTCAAGCAGTCGAATTTGATAGTAACCTTGTCTTAGATCAGGCTTTGAGATGAAATGAGAACCATGAAGTTCATCTAGAAGATCATCAATAATAGGGATTGGGAATTTGTCTTTGATTGTAAGTGAATTGAGCTACCTATAATCGATGCATATTCTCGAAGCCCCATCCTTTTTCTTGACTAATATCACGGCAGAAGCAAATGGGCTGTGGCTATGCCAAAAAAATTCAGTCTTGAAGAGTTCTTCTACCTGTCTTTCAATCTCATTTTTCTGGGAGTGTGGATACTTATAAGGTCTCAGATTGACCAGGTCTGAATTAGACTTTCGAGGAATAGCATGATCCAATGATCTCACTGGAGGTAGCTCATTAGGCTGCTCAAATAAGTTTTTATACTCTTTAATCAATCAATTAATGGAAGGATCTAAGTCCTTCTGATGCTCAGCTAAAGAAGTAGAAATAGAGAAGAGTTGTCTGACCCACGTATAAGATCCCTTCTTAAGTACCTTTTCCAATCACTTGTTTGTCATAACTTGCAGATGAGCTTGATCATGAATCCCTTGCAGCTTAACTGACTTGCCATTCATCTAAAATGAGACAGAAAGCTGTGAAAAATCGAACAATAGTGGGCTTACTGTCTTCATCCAGTCTAATCCTAATACCATGTCGCAGCCACTAAGCTGTAAGATCCTGGAATCATAAACAAATGGTTGATCCCACAACACCCACTCTTTACACTTGGTTTGAGTGAGAATTGAATTCCCATCTGCAACGGTTACCGCCAATGGTCTAGTCATTATCACTTCATGTCCTACTCTTCGAACTACATTCGGATCAATGAAGCTATGTGTACTTCCATTGTCAATCAAAATTAAGAGAGATTTGCGTCTGGCCTCCCCTTTGATTCTTATGGTATTACGATATCCATTGCCGGTTAGTGCCTTGACTAAAATCTCTACTTCATCCTCAAACGCTTCATCCTGTTCCACATCCTCTTGATGAGTAACACCAGACTCCTCTTCCACTTCCTCATCCTCTTCTTCACCTTGAACACCGAAAATTGACATCAGATGTTTCTTATGCCTGAAGAAATACCTCTGATTGCATTTAAAACACAATCGTTGTGCCTTCTTCTCTTCCAAAATTAAGGACTTTGGAACTATTTTACGACCAATTGATGTTGTGGTACTAACTTGATAATTCTTGCTTTGAAATGTTTCAGAACTTGCAAGCACTGTTGATTCATACAATTTCGCCTTTGAGAAAGCCCGGGACAATGTCAAGGGACTGATTGCCTTAACTAAGTTCATGATCTTGGGCTTTAACCCACTGATGAAGCTAGAGACATAATATGCTTCACTAGCACCTGGATTCACTGCCATCATCCTTGCCCTTAGTTTCTCAAATCGAGTCATATACTCTCTCATAGTGGCAGTCTGAGTGACTTTGTTGAAGTGATCCACCACGTCACTTGGATCTTCATCACCATATCTCTCTCAAAACTCATCAACAAATTCATACCAAGTGAGGTCTGGATTACTAAGAATCAAATTATGGAACCACACCTCATTGTCTCCTTGTAAATGGGTTGCTGCCAATTCAACCTTCTCATCCTCCTTAACCTGATAGAATCTAAGGTACCTTTCACACCTTCTAATCCATGACTATGGCTGAGTTCCATCATATGTATCAATCTCAACCTTCGGATGTCTCAAACAAGTATTTTTGCCCCCTGTCGCAGCCTCGGTAACCTCCTCATGAGCTCGGGAATTGCAAGGATTAGAGGTTTTGTCCATTTGCCTTGCAAGTGTAAGAAGTCCATCACCAAGAGGCAAATTCTGTAGTTTAACTTGCTCTTTCATATCTAGTAACTGCTGCTTAACATCCTGATGCAAATCAGTCACATTGTCCACCTTCATGTTCAGATCTTCCATTTTTCGATCCATATTTCCAATCATTTGTGTCAATCTCCTAATTGATGATACAAGTCCTTGGACATCAGCTCTTGCATCATCAGCAATTCCTTCTTGAACCGTGTGTGCACCAGTAGTCACACTAGCATATTAGGTGCAGTTCTAGCATTAAATCCTGCATTTGCAGTTGCTGCACCTCCAACTCTGGTAGTTACTGCTCCAACCATGACTTCAGCTTTTGATTAAATCAATAACTCCACACGAAGAGTGAAATGTAAGGTGCCTTAGTTAACTTGAACTACAATCAGGTAGA
This sequence comes from Simmondsia chinensis, assembly GCA_018398585.1. Classification (NCBI taxonomy): domain Eukaryota; kingdom Viridiplantae; phylum Streptophyta; class Magnoliopsida; order Caryophyllales; family Simmondsiaceae; genus Simmondsia; species Simmondsia chinensis. The sequence goes on along the minus strand of JAGTTD010000009.1, from coordinate 21,924,151 downwards.
TCGAGTGAATCTTTGCACTTCAAATCAAGGCCTCGGTATAATGGATCAAGTAACAACCGTGCTACACAAGGATTAATTCGCACTATCAAAATTCTGCATCTAAAGTTCAAGTCCTCTATATCGTGATCAAGTTTAGGTCAGTTCAAATTTGATCGCTCAAATTTAGAGCAATCCGAATGCAATTATGTGTTAATCAACTAGATCGCAAGCTATCACAACAAATTCGAATGTGATTCAACTCAATTAAAAGCTAATCACAAGTACCAATTGTTATGAATCAAGATAGATCTTGATTCATGACCTAGGATAATAGAGTATGGGATGAGAAGAGAAGTGAAGGAGATAAGAATTAAAGAGAAAGATTGAGATGAGAAAGAGAAACACTTTGATTTCATTCCATAAAATCCGAAATACAATAGAGCATACTACTTATACTAATGTCTTATGAATTAAAATACATTGAATGAAGACAACTAGATCAAATTAGCTAATCTAGCAGTTACAATAATTGACCAGCTTGACTTAAGCAACTGAACCAACTATCCTGCCAAGCATGGATAATGACTTAAACTACCTTTCCTACCATTCTGCTGCTACTGAACCAATTACCAAACACTGCCAACTTGCTACATATTGAGCTCCACTATAGAAACGATTGATCAACAATCAATTTCTTTTATTAAGTGACTAAGAATGCCCTCAGTCACGACAAAATGCTAACTACAATAGACATGGTCAAATATTTGAAAGAAATGTTTGATGGGCATGATAGAAAAGATGTTAAGCATTTAAATGTATTAACTTCTATTCAAAAGCATGTCATGGTGTTGATAGCTTATTAATTGAATTAGAAGTTGTTAAAGCAAATATTGATAGCGAACTTCAACTGGATTTGATCCTGAATTACCTATCAAGGTCTTTCAAACAATTTAAAAGTAATACATTGAATAATCAAGATTATTCATTATTTGTACTAATAAAAGCATAGTATGAGGAAAAAGGCGTCGAGAGAACAACAGGAACAGTCTACTTAGATCAGACATACTTCTCAGAGTATTAGAAGGCTCTATAGGGTAAAATAAAATAAAGATAAGAGGAACTTGTTTCTTTTATAGAAAAACTGGATACAATAGTTTAAGCTGAGAAACATAGTTTTGTTTTCTTCAAAGAGCTGCCTTTATTAGAAATTTTTTTTCTATTTAGCATTTGCTCTAAAATTGTTTTTAGTTATTTTCTGAAAATGGACTACTATTGAGTAAAATAAAAGATTTATTTGAAAAAGTGCATTCTTAGATAGTTTTCTAAGTAAAACTATGTTAGTGGCAAATTTGTGTCCAACACAAGCTATACTACATTACTAATAAAAGAATAATTTCCTAAAATAGACATAGCTTATAAGTGGCACTTCTGTTGAGTTAACATTAACCAGATATGATTCGAAGGCTAATTTGAGATGGTCGTATAGGATCATTGGATTCCAAAAGAATCACCAGTCCATAAATCATGTTTAATGAATAGTGACACAGAGAGCCTTTAAGAATAAAGGCAATAAAACCACTAAGCTACTTGAACATTTTCACAAAATGTTCATGCACTAATGAATGTTTGAGAGAGAAGTAGCTATGATTTCTTTATGATGTTTTGGATGATGACTCAAGCTACAGAAATACTTACCTAGTGAGACCAAAGGTATCCTTTCAAAAGTTCAAAGAATTTACGATTGAAGTTGAGATCAACTAGGTAAGATGTATCAAAACACTTCAATTAGATCGACGTGGTGGTTTTTAGAAAATTTCCTAGGTTTCCTTGCTCCAAATAGTGTTGAAGAGAGGATTGATAATGTGTCATTAAATATAGTAAGATTCATATGATGAGTTGATGCTTGCATACCGAGAGGTTTGTTATGGAGGAGGTTTTATACATAACCATGAGATATGACAATATCAGACACTGTATGTGAACAACATGATACAATCTAGAATTTGGTTGATGCATATGATGCATCCTCAGTTTGTTGTTAATGTTGCATTGAGTACATGGAGACTAGGTGTAGTGGGAGGATTTTCAGGGCACCTAGCAGATTCATGTCATCATCCTTATAAGAAGAGCGCATCAATGAATTTGATCCTTTTAACTGTAACGATGCTCTTAAGAATAAAACTACAAACCAATGGGTCAGGAAAATGAAATTATGAATTAGAATAAATGTATTCTAACTAAGTCTGAAAACTTGTAGAGGCGCTAAAAGACATTAAGCCCATGGATCGAAATGGGTCTACAAGAGATAGAAAGGAGTGGATGAGAGGTAGAGACTTTCAAAGCTAGATCGGTGGCAACAATTATAACCAAATAGGAAGGAATTGTCTATGACAATCCCTTCTAACAGCTACTAGGCTTAAGTCTATAAGGATATAACATATTGCATTTTGATGAGATATGGCAAAAGGGTGTCAAGATGACCTTCAAGAATGGTCATCTTGATGTAGATATCTTTGTGATACGATAAGATGAATTTATTGCTAAAGAAATAGGAGCGTATGATATGCAAACTGAGGAAGTTTATTTATAGACTTAAATATGCATCTCACTGATTGAATAGCTGATTCTCTGAAGCAATCAAAACCTTCCGATTGGAACAAATGGTTAGCGAACCATATGTGTACTAGCAATATGAGAGATTATTATCATCCAGTTAATTTGATATGAGAGACCTAGGAAAAGCCAACTATATTCTTGGATCAATCTTTGGTGAGATTGTGAGAGTAGGATATTGGGCTTATCATAGGCCTTCTATTTTGATATTGATTATGGATGTTTGATGTCGGAATATGATTTTACCCTCAAAGTAGGAGCCATTACAGTGAAGATTTGAGCGATGTTGCATTGCTTAGTTCACTATAGAAGCTTGGTACTTCACAACTTGAGAAGTTGCAAAATAAGCTTGGTGGCTCAAAACGTTCCTTAACGAATTTAAAACATGTGAATGATATATTGACATAGTGAGGTATCAGTATGAAAGTGCCATGGCCAAAGAGTTAGTAGACTCTACGGGATGGTTGTGGAATGCAAGACTAATTGGGTTAAGGACAAGTGGGAAATTGTTAGAAATAGTGTTCTAAAAAACCCAATTACATGATTATTAATTGTTAATGAATAAAATTATTTTATTTATTATTATCTGACTGTGCTTTATAAGTCATACTTACATGTGACTATTTTTCGAAACATGCCATAAGATGGACGTTATCCAGAATGACATATTAATATTTATTTAAGTGGTCAAAGAGTTAAGTCACACATAGACTTAAATCAAAGCATTTGATACAATAACAACAACAGCAACAACAGACCCAGTGCCTTAAGGGCTCCTGCATAAGCGGGGTCTGCGAGGGGTGGATGTATGCAGTCCTACCCCTTCAGGGTGTAATCCAGCCGAGAGGCTATTTCCGAGGACCCCCAACCTTATAGGATTGGCAACACGAGAACTTCACAGGAGGTGACCCATCCTAGTACTACTCTCACCCAAGCATTCTTAACTTTGGAGTTCTAATGGAATCCGGTTGTATTAGAGCCTGGTAAATAAACCCTAAATCAAAACATGTGATGTGTTGTTAAAATGAGTTTGCAGTCAGTGATAAGATTGGAAAGCTTATCTAATAAGATTATAATGTGATATGGTGTTGACTCTCTTGCTCAGAAGGAAGGAGATTCGAAAATATCACATTGATGTTTGAAATTGAGATTGGAACACAGAATAAGACCACTTGAAGCATTTATTTCTCAACTATTGTTAGAAATAAATAATTCATATATGCTATTGAGCAAAGACTCTAAATAGTAGGAGTGTTTGCAACTCGAGTCCGTAGTGTTCACCATTTTAATGTACATAGAAGTGAGGCTTCAAAGTAATGGCCAACATTCTTTGTATGTTGGGTGGTGAAATCAAGTATGGCGGGTACAAATATTCAATAAGGAATATAAGGTCTCTTTTGAGAAATAGATATCGCCTTGAGTGGATTTGTAAGTGTTTAGAAATTCTGAGACTTTGGCCAAAGCATTTAAGTGGGTAAGATCTTTTCACCATCTTCTACAGTTTCAGCTTCACATTTCGAGGCATTCCTTTCTTCTGTGGCTCACTTCTCGAAAGCAACTATCGACTCGAGATAGGCTTCTGTGATTCGAAGCATAGGGGGTTCATAGTGTTTGTGTTTTTTGCGGCCTTATCGATGAGACTCATGAGCATCTTTTCTTCGGTTGTTCCTTTTCTGCCTCAATCTAGAGTTTCATCACTTGCAAATCTTTTTCTTGGCCTGCCCTTCCTTGGAATGACCTTGTTCCGTGGCTTGTTCAGCACCTCACAGGGCAAGAGATTGGCAGTATTATAGCTCAACTCTGCCTATCATCGACCTTTTATACTCTCTGGTACGAGCGTAACCTTCGGGTTCAACGTTCTCAGTCCTGACCAGTTGCGGTCGTGAGAGATGAAATTACAGGTTTGGTCAAGAGTCGCTTGATTGCTGCTTCTTCGTTCAGAGGGCTCACCATCACGCCTCCTTGCTTCGGCATGGGGCCTTGAGCCTCAGTTCTTCTTTATTTCCTTTAGCTTTTGCTTTGGTTGCGTTTTGTTTGGACTTTGTTTGGACTACGTTTGACATTGCTTCTTCATTGTTGGCTTCGGCCGTGTCCTAAGGTATGCCCCTCATAGCTGTATTTCATTTCTTTCGTCTATATATTTCGCTAACTTACCAAAAAAATTTTGAGCGGGTAAGACTGAAATTGATATGATAACTATGTTTCTTTGTCATTGAATTTCTTTAAAAGAGGAAAATCATGAACTTAAGGCAAATCTATGAGAAATATAATGATAATAGTTTGAGATTATATTTGCTCATGGAAATCTAGTGGAGGGTTCAGTTATTTACATAATAGCATTAAGGTGGTATTTGGTGCATGGAATTGGAACCTAAAATTGGGGCTAAAATCGGAATTGGAGCATGAAATTCCAATTCTGTTGTTTGGTTCACCTATTGGAATTGGAATTTCAATTCCACTGCCCAATTCCATGAATTGGGTCATAACTAAAAATTATACATTTTAATTCCTTGGGGTAGGGGCAAGGAATTACAAATCCATAGTAACTCCACTGACTTGAAACCTCAAATGATCCCTCTTAAACACGAGATAACTCAAATCCAAAAGACATGTCACTACCTAGTTCCAAGCTAAACCTCGAAATCGCCAAACTCAAATAACTTGAACCTGAAATGACCCAAATCAACATAACTCAAAGTCCAAAGTGACCTAATCCAATTAACTAGAAACCCGAAAAGTCTCAAATGCCAAAAATTAAACTACCTAACTTGAATGTGACATATCCAAGTTGAGCCTAAAGTCAAAATGACTCGACTAAATTGATTTGAAACCTAACGTGATTCAAATCCAAAATGACCCGACCCATCTCACTCTCAACTTAAATTTGACATGACCCCAGATAACCCGAAATTTGAAATAATGCAACCTGTTTGACCCAGAACCAAGATGACTTGAGCTTGAAATGACCTAAATGAACCCAAACCCGATTCATTTTAGCCTGAATCCTGAAAGACTCAACCTGATTGACTAAAATCTGGGATGATTTGAACACAAAATGATTAAACATGACAGAAACTAGACCCAGTTTGATTTGAAACTCGAATCACTCGAACTCAAAGTGATTTGATCCAACCAAAATCCTACCATAACTAATTCCAAACACAAAATGCTCCCACTCGACTGACCGAAAACATGTGATGACTCAAATCATTATATAATTTTAATTTCAACCTCTAATTCCTTTGATTAACCTAGCAATGGAATTTTAATTCCATCAGAATTTCAATTCCACTGGAATTGAAATTGGAATTGCAATTTCACAGTCTAATTCCAATTTTAATTGCCAAACACAGCATAATGGAATTCTAGAGTAAATAAATTTAAGGGCAAAATATAGTGAGATCCCTTGAACTTTGCAATTAATCATAACACACCTCCTGCACTTTCGATTTTGAAAAATAGCCCCCTGAACTTTGCAATTAAACACAACAACCCCCCTACACTTTCAATTTAAAAAAATAACCCCCTGAAATTTGCAAATTAATATAACACTTCCTGCACTTTCAGTTTCATAAAATAGCCTCCTAAACTTTGTTATTACACATAACTCATCTCCAAACTTTGTTACTGAATATAATACACCCCTTAGACATTAATAAATTTTAAAATAAAAAACTATGAAATTAAAAAATTTGAAACAAATTATGGAAAATACTTTTTGCAAAAAAGTTTGAAAAAATATAATAATAATTTTAAATTTTATTTTTCAATGTTTTTAAAAAATTATTTTTTCAATATTTTTAATTCCATATATATATATTTTTTTTAATCTAATCTTGGAATTTATTTTCAAAAAATTATTATATTTTACCTGATAGTACTTTTTAAGAAAATTTTTAAAAATATTTTATTATCTTCTAAAATTTAAAATATTTTCACTATAATTAATTAAAATAATTATTTTGTATAAATATCGAAAAATCTTCCTATCTTTTACCTAGAAATATAAAGTTCATATCTTTCGTCTAAAAACATAATTTCTTATCTTTTGTATAAAGCTAGAAAATTCCTAATGTTAATTTTGATATAAAGCTCCTACCTTTCATCTAAAAACGTAAATTTCAATATTTTGTATAAAACTAAAAAATCCCTAATTTTTAATTTGATAATTTTTTTTTTAAATTTATTATTCTAGTTTTTGTTAAAGTTAAAAAATATTATTATATCTTTTTCTAAATTTTTCCAATTTTTTTCATAATTTATTTTAAATTTTTAAATTTTGTATATTTTTTAATTTCAAATTATTAATATTTAAGGGATGAGTTATGTTTAGTTACAAAATTCGGGAGGGTAAGTTGTGTGTAATAACAAAGTTCAGGGAGCTATTTTATGAAATTAAAAGTACAGGTGGTGTGTTATGTTTGAGCTCGATTGAGACCAAGGAAAGAGTGGCGTCTGAGCTCGAGTGGGACTGTGAGGGAAATACGAACCAAATGTGGAACTAACTGGCCCAAAAGATTAGAGGGCTAGCATGGGAAGCTCTGGGCGTGTCAAAGGGAGAGGCGCCAAGCAACAGAGAGTCCTGGTGGTGATGCAAGGAGGTCCAAGATAAGATTGAAGCCAAATGAGACTATTTCAAGGAGTGGGTCCGTAGTGGAGATGAGGATAAGTGGCATTAGTATCAACAAGCCAGGAAAGAAGCGAAAAGAGCAGTCAGAGAAGCACAATCAATAGCATATGCGGAGTTCTACAAGGGGCTGTAAACTAAGGAGGGAGCTAGGGATATATATAAAATTGCCAAGGCGAGAGAAAGGAAGACAAGGGACTTGGACCGAGTATAATGCATAAGAGGGGAAGACGGAACGGTGCTCGTGGACAGGCAACTAATTAAGGCTAGGTGGAGAGCCTACTTCCACAATCTGCTCAATGAATAGGGGGAGATAGAGACATCCCTTGGTGATCTTCAAATTCCTGAGGAGCACTAGAACCACTATATTTGCAGGAAAATTAGCTCCGAAGAAGTCAAGGAAGCCCTGAAACATATGGGAAGGGGTAAATCAGCTGGCCCAGATGATATACCCATAAAGGCATGGAATTGCCTTGGACAGAAGGGCATCAGTTGGTTGACTAAATTATTTAACCAAATCCTAATGGGAAAGAAGATGCCTAATAAATGAAGGAAGAGCACATTGATCCCAATCTATAAGAACAAAGGCGACATCCAGAGTTACGCCAACTATCGGGATATCAAACTAATGTGCCACACTCTGAAGTTGTGGGAGTAGATCATAGAAAGGAGGTTATGACAACAGACAGAGGTGTCCGAGAACAAATTCGGAATTATGCCCGGAAGATCAACAATAGGATCCATCCACATCCTAAGGTGGACAATAGAGCATTATAGGGAGAGACAAAAGGACTTACACATGGTTTTCATTGATCTGGAGAAGGCATATGATAGAGTGCCGAGGGAGGTTTTATGAAGGATTTTGGATAGGAAAGGCATCCCCTGCCATATAACCAGGTTATTAGAGACATGTATGAAGATGCATAAACTAGGGTACGCACAGTTGAAGGGGAGACATACACTTTCCCTATAATAGTCGGAGTCCATCAAGGATCTGTTTTGAGCCCCTATTTGTTCATTCTGATAATGGATGAGCTCACTAGGAACATCCAAGGAGGTGTACCTTGGTGCATGCTTTTTGTAGATGACATAGTGCTGGTGGGGGAATCGCGGGAAGAGATTAATGAGAAGCTAGAACTGTGGAGAAGGGCATTGAAACCGAAGGGCTTACAACTCAGTAGATCCAAGACCGAGAACCTAGAGCTTAAGTTCGATCCCTCCACCACGTCTAGCAGAGAAGACGTCAAGATTGGATCGGACCCTATACAGGGAAAGGAGAGTTTTAGATACTTGGGGTCCATGATACAGCACAACAGCAAAGTTGACGAGGATGTCAACAACCGGATTAAAGTAGGGTGGCATAAATGGCGGATGGCCTCAACGGTACTTGACGATGGAAAGTTTCCCGCAAAGCTAAAGGGAAGATACTATAAGACGGTAGTGAGGCCGACCATGTCTTATGCAGTGGAGTGTAGGGCAATGAAACAGCATCATACATAGAAGATGAAGGTGGCAGAGATAAGGATGCTGCAGTGGATCTGCGGACACACAATGAAGGATAGAATTAGAAACGACATAATAAGAGGTGAACTGGGCATGGCCTCTATTGAGGATAAATTAAGGGAGCAGCATTTGAGGTGGTTTGGACATGTTAGGAGGAGACCGAGCACCGCTCCAATCAAGAGATGCGAGCAGCCCATACTACGCTAGGTAGGAGAGGGAGGGGCAGGCCAAAGAAGAGATGGCTGGAGACGATCATACAAGACTTCACCCACCTAAACCTTCAGGAGGAGATGGCCTTTTATGGAGCCTAACAGAGGGCTAGCATAGGAGTAGCAGATGTAGTAGCTTAGAGTAGGGTACTCCAACTATTGTGCTAACACTAGTGCTTCTAGGCCCTTATGGTAGTCCAGATTCGGCGCACTTTGAGCGCGATCTGATCTCGTGATTGACCATCTATTTATCGGCTTATTTGCAAACTGCTATTTCTCTGCCTATTATTTTCCTAGCTCTGCTTTGCATTGAGTGTGCTCATAATGCCTGCCTTTGCTTTTCCCTACTTATATGCTTGTTGCTCTTTTGTTGCAAGGCTGCCAGGCTTCGCTGCTGCTGAGAAACTTATTCAAGCGAAGGGTCCTCGAAAATAGTCTCTATTCAGGGCAGCCCCTGGAAGGGGGAACGCTGCGTACATCTACCCTCCCCCCCCCCCCCCCCCCAAAGACCCTGCTTATGCGGGAGCCCTTGGAGGCACTAGGTCGCTATTGTTGTTGTTGTTGTAGGTGGTGTGTTGTGTTTAATTATAAAGTTCAGGGGGCTATTTTATGAAATAGAAAGTGCAGGGGGTGTGGTATGTTTAAGTGCAAAGTTTAGGGAGCTACTTTTTAAAATTAAAAGTGCAGGGGGTGTGTGTTGTGCTTAATTGCAAAGTTCATGGGGTCTTACTATATTTTGCCCTAAATTTAATTCTAAAGTGTAACAATATTTATTTAGTGAAATTAAATATTATTATATTCAAACTCGATAGTTACCCTTAGATAGAGCCCAATGGAGGGCTAGCATAGGGGTATTAGATGCTCCGGTTGGAGTAGGGTAGTCCAGCTTACTAATGCTAGGTCCTTTCAGTGCACGTAGGCTGTTTTCTGGCTCTCATGAGGTGTTACTTGCTACTTGCCTACTTATCTTATTTCTATCTCTACCTCTATCTCTATCTCGACCTCTATCTCTATCTCATTCTCTATCCTCTATCTCCATCTCTGGCCTAAAGTATGCATAGTTACCATGGAGATAATAATCATACCAGCTTACTAATATACACATGTAGGAAATTAAAAAAAAGAAACAAATTTAAAACTTGGGAAAAGAGATAACGGGCCAAGCCTAAATGCACGGCCCAAACGATTTGCTGGGCCAGACCAGCGCATGCTATTAAATTGTTTCTGGAGATAACTCTTTAGAACTGTAAAAAAAGGTAGTTCTAGCTTTTTTAGTAAGTAAGGGTGGAGGTTAGACAATTTAAAAGGAAAACTTTTAAGAAAATTTTCTAGATTCAAATATTTTTGGAGCCCACACTCTGAGTGTAAAAGAGGTGACTCCAAGGGAATCTTGCAATATCAAGTGTTGCAGGAGCCATTCGGGCAATACGATGAGTACAACTATAATAATTTACAGATTCATTGTTGGAAAAATGACATAAACGAGCAACAAAAATATAACTTTAATACAAATCATAGCGAACTTGAGCTACAAAATTTGATCTCGAGGGTGACAAAAATGAATAATAAGTAAAAATAAATTAGAGGGAGCAAAAGGAAAGATTAAACCAAAGAATTATCATGCCGTGGAGAGTTCCACCACCCTAAGTCATTTATGTCCCCGCACGGGTACAGCGGGACTATTTGCACTTCGACCTCAGGGTTAACACAGTGCCTACCTCAGTGGTGTACTCCTTGGAGATGGACTAGAGCCCGCTTCAACTTGCTCGATAATAGAGAGGAAAGAATTAACTTTGAGAGAAAGTAAGGGAGTGGAGAATTCTGTGCATTTTCAGTGTGTCAATCAAAGCATTAAGGCACTATATTTAGAGGTAGAATTTGGCCTGTTCAAGCAATTGTTAGTTATGGAAAGTAGCCAAAAAATCCGACCTCAGTAAGGAGAGTGGGTGGATATAGAGGAGCAAAGAATCCGACATTAGTTATGGAAAGACTGGATAAGAAAAAAGTGGACATTCAAGCGGTTAAGAAGCATATCTCAAGCTTGAGATCGAGCCCAGAGTTGCTGGTAATACCTTGGCCTAATTCGAAATAGTCTCGAGTTCAATTTTAAAAAATATGATGCCCAAAAAAATTAAAGTCTGGTTAGAAAAAGACTATATCACACCACACTGTGTTTCACCGCGATGCGGTGGCCCAGCCTAGCGTGGCATGGCGTGGCGTGCACCCTTGTATGGTCCACTATGCATACTTTAGGCCCTCAAGAATTTACTAAGTCAAAAGAAAGGGGGATAACTAAAGTAGCTTTCCTACCTTCAGTCTTGCTATGTGGGATTAAGGTGTTTACCCTTGTTGAACAAATTGAAGCACCCAACCCCCAAAATCCAACAATCCCCCACATAATTCAATTTTTTGGAAACCATGAAGGAATGGAAGAGCATTATTGAGCAGTGAGACCCACACTTAATGATACCTATGTCTTTTGGACTTGAATCAGCACCTAGTGAATAAGCATCTTCCACAACCAACCAAAGATGAACATAGTTTTAAACCTAAGCAATCATTGTGAAGAGCTTACCCACCACTTCATGTGATTCTCAAAGTTGAACGTACTTAGCAACTAGGACATATGAGGTCCCTCAAAACAGAACATGAAACTTGGGTACTCAAAAAGCTATAGAGAGCAAGCGATTTCTCTCAATAGGGGGTATTCAAATCCTCACAATCCCCTATGTGAGTCCATCAAGTGTGCTACCCCATACCACCACAACAGGCTATGGACATTATTAAGAGCCTTAAGCTCATCACCTGCATCATGATAGTGCTGATAGATCCTAGAGCCACTAATACAACCCCTTCTCAAATTGGGCTCGAGTGGCTATCTCATTTTGACCCATTAAATATCGGAGTAACTTTCGAGACGGGAAACCATCAAGATCAGGATATATAAATGGGCTGAAGCCCCATTTTTCCTGCTGTCTCATAAATTATTTTCCTTACATGACCAGTTGTCAAATGATCTATTACATTTTAAGGGTACTTAGACGACAAGATTTTTAAATGTCATTCTCAGAAGTACAATTGAGCAGCATGCTACTATAGAAGAGCGAATAAGTGTATACCAAGCCTAAAGGGTGATTTTCCAAAATAGCACATTTGGTAATTTTTATACCCAAAATAGCACGCAAAAATTTGAAATTATCAAAATAGCACGCGAAAATTGAAAATTACCAAAATGGCACATCTAGTTAGCATGCCATGTGGCAGCTGTACCATGTTAGCAAGGGCATTTTGATCATTTTACGTTTTTAAAATTAAAAAAAAGGAAAACTAGTTTTTTTTTTTTTTTTTTACACACGCGGCAACTTTTTACTAAAATATAAAAAAAAGATAATTGACTAAATTTTTTATATTATATTATATGGATATTATTATTATTTGATAGACATAAATTTATCAAATTTATAAAAAAGGATTGTCTAGAAAAAAGTATATTTACTATTATTATTTTTATATATCAAAATTTAAATGCTATATTAAAATAAAATAAGTTTTTTGAACACCATAAAAATAAAAATGAGATATTCAGACTATTAAAAATACAGTTATTTTATGGATAAAAACCATTATAAATGCATAATGAATTCATTAGTGTAACATGATCCCATAATTATTTAAATCATGGCGTAAAAATTAAAGATTTTTTCATGCATAATTATATAGTACAAGCTAGAGCCCATTAGGGCATTGGCATAGTGGTTTGCATTGCCGGCACCCATTCAGGAGGTCCCAGGTTCGATTCCCACCTGCCTTGCTTGTGGTCCTCTTAATTGAGGAGTTTGTGGGGTTTACTCCCCTCCCCCCCCCCCCCCCCCCCCCCGGTCCTTACCATGTATAAAAAATATATATATATATATAGTACAAGCTGGTATAACTTAATGTTCAAAAAAAAAAAAAAAAGAGCTAGTGCAACTTTATAGTATATTTAATTAAAAGTCATGGTACATTTCCAAAACTAATTCCAAATGTGTCTAAACTTAGTTGGGGTGCCTCTAAGACTATTAGAGATCCTTAATAAAATCAACAGTGTAGCATAGTTTCATAATTAGTGAAAAATGGTATCAAAATTAAAGATTCCTTTATTTATAACTATGTGATACAATTAATAGAACCTTGTAGTAAATTTTATTTAAAGTAGAGGATACATTTAGTTAAAACACATAGTACATTTCTAAAACGAACTCCAAAAGAGTCCAAAATAAGTTGGGGTACTTTAGGACCATTATAGACACTTAACAAACTCATTAGTATAACGTAATCCCATAATTAATGTAAAAATGGTGTAAGAATTAAAGATTGCTTCAAGTAAAATTATGTAGTACAAGCTAGTAAGATCTTGTGGTACATTTAGTTGAAGTCACGGTACATTTACTTAAAACTCGTGGTACATTTCTAAAACTAATTTCAAATAGGTCCAAACTAAGTTGGAGTATCTTTAGGACATTTAGAGATTCTAAATGAAGTTATTAGTGTAACGTAATGCCATAATTAGTGGAAAGATGGCATCAAAATAAAGATTATTTCATATATAACTATGTGGTACAAGCTAGTTCAATCTTATGGTACATTTAATTAAAAATCATGGTAGATTTAGTTAAAACTCGTGGTACATTTCTATAACTAATTCCAAATGGGTCCAAACTAAGTTGGGGTACATTTAGGACCATTAGAGATTTTTAATGAAGTTACTAGTGCAACATAATCTTATAATTAGTGAAAAATGGCATAAAAATAAATGATTCCTTTATGTATGACTATGTGGTACAAGCTAGTATAACTTATTGGTACATTTAGTTTAAAGTAGAGGTACATTTAGTTAAAACTCATGGTACATGTTTGAAACTAATTCCAAGTGGATCCAAAAAAGTTGCGGCACATTTAGGGCTGGTATAAATGCTTAATGAAGTCGCTAGTATAACATGATCTCATAATTAGTGGGAAAATGGCATAAAATTAAAGATTCTATCATGTATAATTACGTCGTACAATTTAGTACGATGTTGTGGTATGTTTAGTAAAAACTTCGTGGTACATTTAGTTAAAATTAGTGGTACATTTTTAAAAACTAACTCAAAATGGGTCCAAACAAAGTTGGGGTACATTTAGGACCATTATAGATGCTTAATGAAGTCCTTAGTATAATATATCTCATAATTAGTAAAAAATAGATTAAAAATTAAAGATTTTTCATGTACAACTGTGTGGTACAAGCTAGTAGAACCTTGTTGTATATTAAGTTAAAAGTCATGGTACATTTCGTTAAAACTCATGGTAAATTTCTAAAACTAATTCCAAATGGTTCCAAACTAAGTTAAGTTACATCTAGGACCATTAGAGATTCTTAATGAAGTTATTAGTGTAACATAATCTAATAATTAGTGAAAAATGGCATCAAAATTAAAGATTCTTGTATAACTATGTTGTACAAGCTAGTTGGATCTTGTGGTATGTTTAGTTTAAAGTAGATGTACATTTCGTTAAAACTCGAAGTACATTTCTAAAACTAATTCCAAAGGAGTCCAAACTAAGTTGGGGTAACTTTAGTACCATTAGAACTTCTTAATAAAGTTATTAGTGTAACATAATCCAATAATTAGTAAAAAAAATGGCGTAAAAATAAAAGTTTCCTTTAAATATTACTATGCAGTACAAACTAGTAAAATCTTATGATAAATTTAGTTAAAAATCATGGTACATTATATTGAAACTCGTGGAACATTTCTAAAAGAACATTTTTAAAACTAACTCTAATTGAGTCCAAATTAAGTTGGGGTACACTTAGAGCCATTTTAGATACTTAATAAAGTCTTTAATGTAATATAATCCAATAATTAGTGGGAAAATGGCATAAAATTTAAAGATTCCTTTATGTATAACAATGTGGTACTATTTATTAGGATCTTGTGATACATTTAGTTAAAAGTTGTATATTTAGTAAAAACTAGTGATACATATCTAAAACTAACTCAAAATAAGTCCAAACTAAGTTAGGGTACATCTAGGACCATTATAGTCACTTAATCAAGTCATTAGTATAACATAATCCCATAATTGGTGGGAAAATGGTGTAAAAATTAAAGATTTATTCATATATAACTATGTGGTACAAACTAGTAGAACCTTGTGTTATATTTGGTTAAAAGTCGTGGTACATTTAGTTAAAACTCGTGATACATTTCTAAAACTAATTCCAAATGTGTCCAAACTAAGTTGGGGTACCTTTAGGACCATTAGATATTCTTAACGAAATTATTAGTGTAATACAATCCTATAATAACTGAAAAAAGGTGTAAAAATAGATTATTCGTTCATGTATAACTACGTGATATAAGCTAGTAACACCTTATGGTAAATTTAGTTAAAACTCGTGGTACATTTCTAAAACGAATTCCAAATCGGTCTAAAATTAGTTGGGTTATATTTAGGACCATTATAGACACTTAATGAAGTCATTAGTGTAACATATTCTCATAATTAGTGGAAAAATGGCATCAAAATTAAAGATTCCTTCATGTATAACTATGTGGTACAAGCTAGAAGGATCTTGTGGTACATATAGTTGAAAGTTGTGGTATATTTAGTTAAAAAAGTACATTTAGTTAAAACTTCCTCCAAATGAGTCCAAAATAAGTTGGGTTACATTTAGGACCATTATAAACGCTTAATAAAGTCATTAATGTAATATATTCCCATAGTTAGAGGATGCCATTTAAGTAGCTTGTCGTACGAGGTTATATATAAACGAATCATTCATTTAGACGCTATTTTTTCATATATCATGGGATTATGGTACACTAATGATATTTCTAAGTGTCTCTCAGGGTCCAAATTACACCACATTTTACTTTGGAGCTAAATTAAGATAGTTTTAGAATAGTACCACAAGTGTTAAATAAATATATCACAAGGTTATACATAAAGGAATTATTAATTTGGACATAATTTTTACAAATTATTGGATCATGGTATACTAATTATGTCTCTAAGGGTCCAAATTGTGCCACACTATAGATTCGAGCTAAATGAAGATCATTTTGAAATTGTACAATTTTTAACTAAATGTATTACACCATTCAACTAGTTTGTACCACAAGGACATACATAAAGAAATCTTTCATTTGTATGCCATCTTTTCATACATTATAGGATTACGGTACACTAATGATGTCCCTAGTGTCTCTAATGGTCCTGATTGCAGCACATTTTAGTTTGGAGATAAATGAAGATCATTTTAGAATTGTACCACAAGTTTTAACAAAATGTACCACTATTTTTAACTAAATGTAACACAAGTTTCTACTAGCTTGTACCACATGGTTGTACATGAAGAAATCATTAATTTTTAAGCCATTTTCCTAATAATTATGAGATTATGTTACACTATTGACTGTTGGTGCAAATCTTCAAAATACTTGCAAAATCCTCGCAACTGGGTAACAGAAAGATCTCAGGTATTGAGGCCGTGTAATTACTTTTTTAAGGTTTATTTCGGTATATGAAATATCCTCAGGAATACAACAACAACCAAATATAAATTGAGAATGTGTAAAAGGAGAGATTGAGAGAGATGTAGTGAGATTGAATGTGTTTAACAAAGCACAAAGAAACACTTACTTGAACATAACATAACAACACATGAACACTCAAAGTTGTTCTTCAAATCTTTTCTCAATCTTTTTTAATTCAATGCAAGTGATACAAAATAGGGGGAATATATGTACACTTATATGAAGAAAGACATCCCAAAACATCCCAAAAAGAAGCACCAAAAATCGGAAAAAAAAAAATCACGCAAGAAACTGTCAAAATCGACCTGTGTCGAAGCTATGTGTCGACACACACATCGACACACAAGCTTACTGCAGACCTATGTGTTGACACACAAAGTTCCTCCATGCGCTTCTGTAAAAGGATTGTGTGTTGACACACGAGCCATGTGTATCGACACACGGCTGTTCCCCTGCGGTTCTGTTGGATTGTGTATCGACACAAATGGCCCATGTGTCGACACACAGCCCTAACAAACTTTAAACATTTAACAACTATCGGGACTATCTCAAACACATTTATATACATATTTAACAAATATTTAACACATTATTCTTTACATATTTTGAAAATACATCAACATCCCCCCACCTTTTTCAAAATACAACCAATCTCAAAATTAACATCTCAAACAATGAACGCCTTAGTGTGCATCAATAAGGCCTATATGCTCACTTGCATACATGCATACATGCTTCACATGATTTTAGGCTTTACATGCTCTCCTTACAGATTCTCCATAAATTTCTACGACCAGGCTGAGGGTCCTCGGAAACAGTCTCTCGTCAGGGGCCCACCCTGGTGGGGTAAGGCTATGTACATCCTACCCCTCCTAGACCCTGCGCAAGTGGGAGCCCTTGTGGCACTGGGACTGTTGTTGTTGTCATTGTTGTTATT
This sequence comes from Simmondsia chinensis, assembly GCA_018398585.1. Lineage (NCBI taxonomy): Eukaryota > Viridiplantae > Streptophyta > Magnoliopsida > Caryophyllales > Simmondsiaceae > Simmondsia > Simmondsia chinensis. Next base: position 21,906,718 of record JAGTTD010000009.1, on the reverse strand, counting down.
GTGCATCAATTAAGGTGTCTCTCGATTGAACCCCCAGCTAGTGAAGAGACCATACAGTTAATCAGATCGAAAATGGTAGACTAAGCTTTGAACCATACAACCCATTCAACTAACCAACTATCTAATCAAGTACAAGACGTACTCCCCATACACATCTTATAACTCCCAGATCGACATATTTATGGTCTTGTGTCCTGTATCCTTCGTGAGTGTTTCAAGGCTAAACCCTTAGTCAAAAATCACTCCTTTGAAGCGCCCAAACTTTAACACACACTAAGGTGGACCTCATTGATCATGTCCCTGGAATGCGACATTCAATAAGTGCTAAAACTAGGTTCATTAAGAGCATTAGCTCATCCGTTTAGAATCTCTGACACAGGTACCAAGCACTTCACACTCGAGATGGAAAAATTCTCATTTAGTGCTTGTGGTCACACAGATGACAAGTCTCTCTCATTGAACCCGAGATCTAGTACCATACTAGGCGTCGAGTTGAGGGCATATCATGGGCAACGAATAATGATAGGTTTCAACCCCATCCCTTCACTCGTTTTCAGAACCAAGTCTCTAGCTAGGCCTTTTGTAAACAAATTCGCTAGATTCTAACGTGTTCTTACGAAGTCCACAGTGATAACACCTTCTCGAATAAGGTGTCTCACTATACTATGCTTTACAACAATGTGTCTAGACTTTCCGTTATATACATCACTGTAAGCTCTAGAAAGCGTAGCTTGACTATCACAGTGGATAGATATCGGTGAAATCGGCTTAGACCATAAAGGTATCTCATACAAGAGGTCCTTTAACCACTCGGCTTCTTTAGCCACAGACGCAAGAGCTATAAACTCCACCGCCATAGTAGAATCAGATATGCAAATTTGTTTCTTGGAACCCCAAGAAACCGCACTCCCACCAAGCAGGAATACTCATCCGCTTGTAGATGCATGATCCTCCACATCAGAAATCCACCTCGCATCAGTGTACCCCTCCAAAATAGGAGGATACCCTACATAAGAAAGACCATAGTTCATAGTCTTTTTAAGGTACTTTAGTACATGATCCATAGCATGCCAGTGTATCTTACTTGGATTGCTGGTATATTTACCCAACTTTCCAACAGCAAAGGCTATGTCAGGCCTTGCACTCGTCATGGAGTATATAAGACAACCAATGAATTGGGCATATCTCAATTAGGACACTGGAGCTCCCTCATTTGGTATAAAGTTTCACGCTAGGATCCATTAAAATGGACATCAGTGCACACTCATCAAAGTGGAACCTTTTCAATACATTTCCAACATAGTGAGACTATGTCAAGGAAATGGTATCACCTTTCCTTACAATTATTATACCGAGGATTATCTCCACCTCACCCATGTCTTTCATAGCAAAGTTTTCCGAGAGAAACTGTTTAGTTCTCTCTACTTGTTCCACATCAATACTGAATATCAGCATCTCATCGACATATACAAACATATAATGACCCCTTTGCTATTATCAAACTTGCTATAGACACATTTATCTGATTTATTTATAATGAATCCGTTGTTAAGAACAACTTGATAAAATTTCTTGTGCCATTGCTTCGGGGCTTGCTTTAGCCCATATAGAGAACGTGTGAGTTTACATACTTTGCTCTCTTGGCCCGGAACAACAAAACCTTCTGGTTGTTCCATGTACAATTCCTCTTCTAGCTCACCATATAGGACTGCCATTTTGACATCTATTTGGTGGATCGTTAGTTTATAAATTGAGGCAAGGGCTATCAAAACCCTCATCGTCGATATTCTTGCCACGGGGGCATACGTGTCAAAGTAGTCCAACCCATATTTTTGGGTGAACCCTTCAGCCACCAATCAGCCCTTGAACTTATATCAATCGTTCCATCGACCTTCATCTTCTTTTTGAAGATCTATTTACACCCAATGGGCTTACTACCATGTGGAAGATCCACTAGGATCCAGGTATTATTACCAATGATGGAATCCATCTCATCATTCACTGCCTCTCGCCAAAAGGAGGCATAATGAGAACTCATCACCTCATCAAACGTCATGGGATCAGCTTCCATGACACAACAATATGGAACCACTTGGTCCATATCGTTCCTTGAACCTTCTACCAAAAACATGTAGAACTCCGAATCGAAGATTTCTCTTTCCTTGCTCTCTTAGTCCTTCAGAGTTCTAGAGCACTCTCAGGGACATTTTCCCTCTCATGATGAACATCATCATATGACACTTGAGTGTCATTTTCAACCGGTATATAATCTCTCAGTCTAGGGATAGAAGTAAACTGATTCTCGTCAAAGATGGCATCCCTCGATTCTATTATTGTATTTACATTGATATAATCATTAGATTCAATTAAATAGAATCGTTATGCCTTACTATGAGGCACATATCTAACAAAGATGCAATCAATGCCTCTTTTACCTAACTTCTTAGGTTTAGGCTCAAGGACTTTAACGACTGTCCAACACCCCCACACCTTTAGATAATTCAAATTATGGGCTCATTTGTTCCATAATTCATACGGCGTTATCCTATTTCTCTTATTTGGAACTCGATTTAAATATGACAGGCCGTTAACATCGCCTCATCCCAAAATCCATCGCTAAGACCTTGAGTTAATCATTTCGGTTAGAGTCCGGTTTTTCCTCTCAGCCACGCTATTCTGTTGTGGCACATGCGGAGCTGTAATCTCATGTAGAATTCTAGTGGTTTTGAAATACTTGATATCATAGTATTCCCCACCACAGTCCGACCTAAGGCATTTGAGGAAGGTCTCACAATGTAATTCGGTTTCTGCTTTATATGCTCTAAATCTATCTAGCGAGTCATCCTTGTGATTTATGAGATACACATAACAAAATCTTGAACAATCATCTATGAAAGTTACAAAATATCTCTTTCACCTAAACTCAGTGTGTTCTTGAAATCACATAAATCGCTATGTACAAGATCAATTAAATTAGTCTCTCTTTCCACCGAAGGAAATGGCAATCTCGTTATTTTTTTTAACATGCACATTTTGCATTTATAATCAATCTTGTCTATGTGAGGTATCAACGAAGAATTAACCATTTCATGCAATCTACGAAAAATTTACATGACCTAATCTTTGATGCTACAAAAACGACGAGTCAAGGACATAAATAGAATTACCAATTTATTATTAACGTTCATCTTAAACATCCCATTACACAGATAACCTTTGCCAACAAAGACCCCTCCTTTCGATAGTACAAATTTGTCGGCCTCAAAGACCAACTTGAACCGAAACCGATTTAGTAGGCCACTGGGCATGAGATTCTTCTTCACGTCTGGAGTGTAACATACATCGGTTAAAGTAAGGGGTTTTTCCAGAGGTGAAAAGCAAATCAACTTTTCCCTTCCCTTTAACTGGTATAGTCACGCCATTACCCATGAACAACACAGTTCCGTTGTCCATGGGTTCAAAAATCTTGAAGAACCCCTTGTCCTTACACAAATGTTTCGTGGTCCCGAGTTTACCCACCAAGAGTTATCACTCTCGACTAGGTTGACTTCCGATATCATCGCCACGAACCTATCGTTGGAATTTTTGGCGCGATGATCAAGTCCCTTGCCTTTCTTACTTTTAAGGCGGTAACAGTCCCTATGTAGGTGACCGAGCTTTTAACACTCCCAATAGACCATTTTTGGCCTCTGGTCATGTTTCTTTTTCTGAAAGTGTCTAGTTCTAGTGGTTCCTTTAGTCAACTGGCCTTCTTCTGTGATGTTGATTTTCCCAACATCACCAGCGCGGTCCTTATTGTTATCTTGTACCCTATAGCCTTTCTCAATACGCAAATGGTTAGCCAATTCCTCCATTGACATATCTTCCCTGTTATATTTGAGACTTTTCTTAATGTTTGTCTATGAAGGAAGAAGTTTGTCAATCAAGGATGAAACAACTATTGTATCGTTCATGTTCATACTATGTTGTTTGAAATTATTCAAGATTCGTTCGATTTCATGGAATTGCTCCATGACAGGCCGATCATATACTATTTTATAATAATTAAATTGACTAACTAGGAACTTTTTGCTCATTGCATCCTTGGCCATGTAGCGTGCCTCAAAAACGTCCCACAGTTCCTTCGGAGTCGGCACGTTTGAGTAGATGTCAAACAAGGCGTCAATCATGCCATTCATTATGTGCCCTCTGTAGATTTAGTCATCATTCTCCCACTTCAATCTGGCCCTTTATTCAGCCAAAGTCTCCTCCTCCTCAGAAGCGGGGGATGGGAATGGTGTATTCAACACATACACCACATTCAAATTTGTAATGAAGAAGTGCATCTTCCTTTGCCATCGGTGGAAATCACCACAATAAAACCTATCTAACTTCACGAAATTGACTGTCATTTCCCTCAGTGATGAAGCCATATCCCAAATCAAAAACTAAACCTTAAGATTGTTGGTGCAAATCTTCAAAATACTTACAAAATCTTTGCAACCAAGTAACCGAAAGATCTCAGGTGTTGAGTCCGTGTAATCACTTTCCTTAAGGTTTATTTCGGTATATGAAATATCCTCGGAGATACAACAACAATCAAATATGAAGTGACAATGTGTAAAGGGAGAGATTGAGAGAGATGTAGTGAGATTGAATATGTTTAACAAAACATTTACTTGAACATAACATACCAACACAAGAACACTCAAAGTTGTTCGTCAAACCTTTTCGCAATCTTTTTTTTTTAACAATTTCTCAATCTTTTTTAATTCAATGCAAGTGATACAAAACAAGGGGAATATATGTACACTTATATGAAAAGAGATGTCCCAAAACATCCCAAAAAGAATAGCCAAAAATCGGGATAACATGGCACAAAAAACTGTCAAAACCGACTTGTGTGTCGAAACTGTGTGTCAACAAATAGCTCCTGTGTATCTAGACACACATCGACACACAGCCTTATTACAGACCTGTGTGTCGACACATAGAGTTCCTTTGTGTGCTTCTGTAAAAGGGCTTTGTGTTGACACACGGGCCAAGTGTGTCAACACACGGCTGTTCCCCTGCAGTTCTATTGGAATGTGTGTCAACACACATGGCCCGTATATCGACACACGCCCCTAACAAGCTTTAAACACTTAAACAAGTATCAGGACAATCTAAAACACATTTATAGACATATTTAACAAACATTTAACACATTATTCTTTACATATTTTGAAAATACATCAACATTGACTTCATTAAGCATCTATAATAGTCCTAAATGTACCCTAACTTGTTTGGACTCATTTTGAGTTAATATTAGAAATGTACCACTAATTTTAACTAAATGTACCACGAGATCCTAGTAACTTTTACCACATAGTTATACATGAAAGAATCTTTAATTTTTATGCTATTTTTTTTTATTAATTATGGGATTATGTTACACTAGTGACTTCATTAAACGTCTATATTCGTCTTAAATGTGCCCAACACATTTCGAACCCATTTGGAGTTAGTTTTAGATATGTACCACGAATTTTAACTAAATGTACCTCTACTTTAAACTAAATGTACCACAAGGTTGTATTAGCTTGTACCACATAATTATACATGACGGAATCATTTATTTTTACGCCATTTTTCCATTAATCATGGGATTATGCTGTACTACTGACTTCTTTAAAAATCTCTAATGATTCTAAATGTACCCCAACTTAGTTTATACCTATTTGGAATTAGTTATATAAACGTACCGCGAGTTTTAATTAAATGTACCATGACTTTTAACTAAATGTATCACAAGGTTGAATTAGCTTGTATCACATAATTATACATGAAACAATCTTTAATTTTGATGCCATGTTTCCACTGATTATGGAATTATGTTATACTAATGACTTCATTAAGAATCTTTAATGGTTCTAAAGGTACCCCAACTTAGTTTGGACCCATTTGGAATTTGTTTTAGAAATGTACCACGACATTTAACTAAATGTATCACAAGATCTTACTAGTTTGTACCACACAGTTATACTTGAACGAATCTTTAATTCTTATGCTATTTTTTCACTAATTATGGGAGTATGTTACACTAATGATTTCATCAAGTGTCTATAATGGTCCTATATGTACCCAAACTTATTTTGGACCCATTTGGAAGTAGTTTTAGAAATGTACCTCAAGTTCTAATTAAATATACCTCTACTTTAAACTAAATATACCACGAGTTTCTATTAGCTTGTACCACATAATTAGAAATGAATTTATCTTTAATTCTGATGCCATTTTTCAACTAATTATGGGATTATAATATACTAATGATTTCATTAAGGATCTCTAATTGTCCTAAAGGCATCCCAACTTAGTTTGAAAATTTTGGAATTAGTTTTAGAAGTGTACTATGAGTTTTAAGTAAATGTCCCACAACTTTTAACTAAATGTACCACAATATCTTACTAGCTTGTACCACATAGTTATATTTGAAGAAATCTTTAATTCTTACGCTATTTTCCCACTAATTATGGGATTATATTACACTAATGAGTTCATTATGCATCTATAATGGTCCTACATATACCCCAACTTATTTTGGACCCATTTGGAGCTAGTTTTAGAAATGTACCAAACTAAATGTAACTTTACTTTAAACGGAATTTAACACAAGGTTTTACTAACTTATACCACATAGTTATAAATAAAAGAATCTTTAATTTTAATGCCATTTTTTACTAATTATTAGATTATGTTACACTAATGACTTTATTAAGGATTTTTAATGGTCCTAAAGGCACCCCAACTAAGTTTGGACACATTTGAAATTAGTTTTAGAAATTTACCACGAGTTTGAAGTAAATGTACCATGATTTTTAACTAAATATTCACAAGGCTCTACTAGAATGTACTACATAAATATAAATGAAAAAATCTTTAATTTTTACACCATTGTTTCAATAATTATGAGATCATGCTACACTAATGACTTCATTATACATTTATAATAGTTTTTTTCATAAAATAATTGTATTTTAATGGTTTGAAAATTTTATTTTCATTTTTATTTTTGTGGTGTTCAAAAAAAATTAATTATCTTATTTTTATATAACATATAAATTGTATATATAAAAATAATTATAATATGAAATATACTTTTTTTGGACAATACTTTTCTAAAAATTTGATAAATTTATGTATATCAAATAATAATATCTATACAAAATAATATAAAAAATTTAGGCAATTACTTTTTTTTTTTTTTTACATTTTAATAAAATGTTGCTACAGGCATAAAAAGAATAATAAAAAGAAGATATTAATAAAAGAATAAGGATCCTACCCTTTTTTAAATAGAAGTAAAATTATAAAGATAATGCATAACCTTTTGAAATCACCTTTCCTATTCTTTCTCTGGACCCTGCTACTAAGAAAGATGTTCACTTCTTAAAATATCCAATATATGTAGGTGGTAATAGGGGAAGGAGTTTTTAATTTTCAAAAATATAAAATGACTAAAATACTCATGCAAACGTGGCATAGCTACCACATGGCATGCTGCCTGGATGCGCCATTTTGGCAGTTTTGAATTTTCGCGTGCTATTTTAGTAATTTTAAATTTTCGTGTGCTATTTTGAGAATAAAAATTACCAAACGTGTTATTTTGGAAAATCACCCAAGCTTAAAAACCAAGGAAAACGTTACAAGGGGGTCTTAACGACTCAATAATAATTTGATCTAATGAAGAGCCCATTACGATCATGTAGATCTCTTCGCCAGCTTTGTTTTGATGTATAATTCGCTCCATATTTTCTTATGTATCAAAATTATGCCGTTTTAAGTTATACACGTTATGGATCTTTCTTGCTCGCCTGAGGTTCATTCGTGCTAGCCTGAGGTTCATTCGTGCTTTCTCAACTCACAACATGGTTAGCACGATATGCCAGCTAAAAAATAAAAAAAAAAACACTTTTCAATCAAAAAGCAAAGTTAAAGCCACTTTCTAACCAAAGAAAAGAAACATCTATCTTCCTTGCCAACTCACCCATCTTCCTCCTCCTTGCCTACAATAGACCAATCATGGCCAAGATTTGGGAAGGAGTCATTACTTACTACTACAACCAGCCCTTCCATATTTAAAAAGTTCTTCATGATAGCTTTTTCTTCACACTAGCTCATCCTTCGCTCTGGGTTACGATTATGTCTTATTAAGCCGGTTTTCTATTAGCCTCTATTATCATACCCGCTAAGTATTTTGCTATATTTAATTGATCTTACTTGTTAGCTGACGTTTTATTATTATGCTCACATATTTATTACTTATTTTGCCCATTTTGTAAAATTAAGGCTGACTTAAGTATCAGAGGAGTTCCTTGGTGGATCAACCCGTGGGCTCCTCTAAGCGTTTACTTGTCTTACAGGAAATATCAAATCAATACATAGCTGCCGCCTTCTCATCATAAGAGAGCTTAACTTTCATCCTACCGAACCCTTCAACACGAAAAGTAAACACACTGTCAAATTTATTTGTAAACAATTATCATAACTCATTATATATTAAGACATTTGATCAATATCTCTAGTTTTTTTTACAGTAATATCTCTAGTTCATAATGTTAATTTTGAGGATATCTATTATATTTCGAACGGTTAAAACAACAAAGGACGCGAATTTTATATAGACCATTGAAGAAGAATTATTTGGACCAGCCAATAATTTCTCGTGTTGCAGCGCGATTGGAAGACCTCTCCCTCTCAATTTTATCCTTATCCTTCTGCAACTCTCGGTTGCCCAGAACCAATAATGGTACTATGGGCACACCTCGTGAGCTCAAGAACTTCCCCTCGTCCTTGATTCTCCACTAAGGGACAAACATATATTTTTTTATTGGTTTAAAAAAACAAATTTCTATTGGTGTTCCCTGTCCACCTTCCATAAGAGCAGCCGTACTTGATTTCTTCTTTGGAGGGAGCATAATATGTCCTGCTTCCTCTTCACCCACACACACTGCTTTTTTTTTTTTTTTTTTTTTTTTAAACCCCCTCTCTCTTCTGCTTTTTGCCCAGATGACTTTTCTCTCCTAACCAAATGTAAGGATGACTCCTCTCTTGTTTTATTGATATACCGTCATGATGAGACCCATGTCAGAGGATGGACGGCTTAGAGATGCCCAAATTCAGTGCTCTTCCCTGCTACAGTTGGCTTTAACTAGTCCCTCTTTACTTCTTATTGCTACTGTTTTCGCTATATATCCATCTGCTCTTCCCATTACCTGTGTAATTATGTAATTGCCCATTTCCACTATTTTCTTGGAAATTCTTTGTTCATCATCATTTATTATTTCTGAGCTTGTTATCATATGGAAGTCTTTCATATGCTTGTATTCCGTTGATGACCCATCTCCTCAAAGCAGTTATCTTTTTTTTTTTTTTCCTCTCTCTCTTTTTCACCGTTTCTGTTCTTCAGTCTCTATTCTGGAATAAGAGCGGAAGTTTTTTTATTATTATTATTTTTCTTCCCCATTCTCTGATAGCTTTGAAAGAAGTTAGTGTTTGTTTATCGTTCATAGTGACTTGATTCCTTCTTTATGCGCATACTTTGAAGGTATTACCAAAACTAGTGAAGTAAGTCGTTTCTAACCAGCTCCTTCCGCCTCAGGGTTGTAAGGTTAGGTCACCAGTTTTTTTTTTTTTTTTTTTTTTTTCTGGTTTACTAAAGTTGGAAAGAAATTTTGAGGCTGAGATAACATTATACGAGATGGAGTGGGAGTCCAAAACAACATCTTGGAATTTGAGCAAATTGGAAATGCAAGACAACAGCCACCAACTAGTAGCGCTGGCTGGGACTAGTGGTTCAGGAACTGAGAACATGTTCTCTGTGGATCTGAAACTGGGTGGACTTGGAAACACTGGGGAGGTGTCTATGGACACGTTAAAGCAGTCAAGGGGACTAGCCATGGCTTCTTCACAGGGATCAGGTTCAGCAAAGAGAGGCCGCGGAGCCCATAATGGTGGGGCTCAAGCTGTCTCCTGCTTGGTGGATGGGTGCACTTCAGACCTCAGTAACTGCAGGGAGTACCACCGCCGCCATAGGGTATGCGAGCGCCACTCTAAGACCCCTGTTGTTCTTATTGGTGGCGCTGAGCAACGTTTCTGCCAGCAATGTAGCAGGTAAACATACAAGTTCTTTCCCCCCCTTTTTTATGCCTAACGAGTAGGGGTGTAAACTTAACGAAAGAGATTCAGCATAAGATACAATTGTATCTTTAGACACTCTCAGATCCAAGAGGTAAAGATGAAGAGAAATAAAATGGAAGATAGAAGGCTTTAGGAGCTTCTGGGAAAGAATGCAAATGTACTTTCACTGAGATAATTAATGCTATACAGCTGGTACCTATTTATATACAAAAGATAATCAAGCTAAAAATATCTAAGCCAACTAACTAACAAGACGACAACAACAACAATAATAACAGTCTCAGTGCTACAGGGGCTCCCGCATGAAGCAGGGTTTGGGGGGTGGATGTACGCAGCCTTCCCCCTTCCGGGTGGAAGAGAGGCTGTTTCTCAGGACCCCCGTCCTGTACGTCGACCAAAAAAAAAAAAGAATAACCTATGAAGCTTGTGTGATGATCTCTCTTCTCTTTGAACTAAGATGTGAGATTTAGTATTAACTTAGATCATTTGATATCCCAAAGTCGCGCATGTTTGGAATCTGGGGAGGAAAAAAAACAATGTAGTCCAAAATGGGGGAAAATGGCATGCATTGCTCGTACAATTACAACAAAAAAGTAAATTGACACAATGTAGACGATACATGAACTAATGCAAATTATATAAGGATTAAATTGATACAACTAAAGTACAAAGATTATATTGATACTATATGTATAGATACCTTCAACATGAATAACTCAAAAACTACATAAAATGTAGACATGGCATTCCACTAACGAGACTGAAATTAAAAAAACTATGCCAGCGAAGCAACAGTGACCTCACTAATTTTATTACTAGCAACTTAACTAATCCAAAGAAAATCAGCATAATAATCACATGCTAAAATACACTTTATGTAATATAAACCACACAGCTAACTCATTGCTTAGCTTCAAATGCTAAAGCTGATTTTGAGTTTGAGTTGAATTGAGATGTTTAATTAAGCTAAACAAGTTGAGCTCAAACTTGGGTAAAGCTCAGATTTTGCGGCTCACGAGCCTAAATAATCATAAATTACCCAATTTAGAGCCAAATTGCAAGCTAGGACGTATTCAAACTTAATGAGCCGAGCTCAAGTCTCAATAAGCCAATATTGAGCCTAACAAGCCTAAATTACTGAAGTTTAGGTTCATAACTTTTGAGATTGAGCTCAAAGTCTAAAGATTCTGCAAGCTTTGAGCCAGGTGAAATATTGGTGAGCCCATGACAAGTTCAGGCCTGGCTCGTTTACGCCTTAACTTGCTAGTTCATAGCGCATTATCCTACATTTATTGTGTAAATCTAAATTGTGAAGTATTTAAGTGTCTTCCACTATGGCTTTATGTGTCTGCCATAGTCTTTTAGCACTCCCAGATCACATGGTTAGGGGCGTCACAAAAGTTGGTATCAGATTGGTGCATTAAGGAGGTCTTGCAGTTGTCTACCATGGTCTTGCTATATACACCGTCATCCACACGTAAAGTTTCATTGAATTCTACTAGGGTCTTGAAGCATCTAGATGGACAGTGTCCGCAAAAACCACCTCAAAACAAAAGGATTTGTGGTGTCCTTGTATTACAACAACAACAACAACAACAACATCCTATTGTCTAAGAGGCTCCCGCTATGGCAAGATTTAGGGGGAGGATGTATGCAGGCTTATCCCCTATAGAGTGCTATCCTAAAGGAAAGCTGTTTCCGAGGTCCCCTGATCTTAATTTAGAAAGTTTCTTTTGTAGGTAAAATAAGGCGGAGGATTTTAAGGTAGGATGTTTTATTCTAAGTCCTCAACCTTATAGTAATTTTTGTTAAACTAAGGCTCCATTGGTAGAGGGAAATCTTTTTCCTCCGGAAAACATTTCCTTTTATAAAAGATTTTTCAAGTAAAATCAAATTCCACTTTAAGTTTTCCGTTGTTTGTTTTAACAGAAAACTTGTTCCCACTTTTTAATGTTCTTTTGTTTATTTAAAAAAAAATTCCACTATCACCCTATAACTTCTATAAGACAACATAAATAATAGTGCAATAGTATCATCTTCAAATAAAAAAAAAAAAAGTAGTAGTACAACATACACAACAAATAATAGAAAATAGATTATCTCCAAGCAATATATAATCATCATAGATAACTTGATGAAAATTGTTCTACTAACACAATGGCAAAGTTACATCTACTCCATTTGGTTGTGAAGAAATTATCTTTTCTTAAAAAATATATTAGAAGGAAGTATTTTTCAAGAAAGAACTATCTATAAACAATTTTCTTGTATTTGGGTTGGAGTAAATATTATTCCCTAACTATAGTAACATATTGATTTGCTTTTAGGTCCTATCCTTGGTTATTGATTTGGCTTTTAATATATTTTTCATTCAATTCAATGCAAATTTGGTCTACCTTGGCCTAAGATTAGACCAAATAGGTCTTGTAAAATTTAGTCTCTAGTCTTCAGTTTGGTTTGGTCCAGAGTTGGACAAATGTACACATCTACTTATTCAAGATGGTGACTTCAAAGCTAGACAAGGAAATTGGAGTTTCACATTGAGAACTAGTGCTGGCAGGGATGTTCAAGCACTCTAGACTGTAAACTTGGTTTGGATCTTGCTATTTAGTCTACAAGTTGAATGAACTAATTGTTATTCAATTCAATCCTTAATCTTTAGTTCATATCCTTATTGGTCTTTTACCTTGATTGTGAAATGAAGTGTTGAAAATTTTTACAATATGATATATCAATCAAGACCGAAAATTAGATCTAAACATGTATTTCGGTCCAACATCAGCATGATTGGTGATCCTTTGATCCAATCATGTTCAACGTTGCAACTTGCCTTGTTTGACAACTGTTTAAAGGAAGGTAAAGAGGGGAAGGGTAAGGTATTATACTACCGTTGTTTCGATATGTTTTATCAAATGAGTTGCCCGACAATTGGATAAAGGGGTAGGGGTAAAGAGAATTATAGTTAAAATAAGGGCAAAATTATCCAAAGATTTTTAAAAACTTACCTAACCCTCCTTTATGCCCAAATTTATGGGACGACGTGTAAGTTTCTACCCCCCACCCCTTTACCCCTCGTAAAATTTTGCCAAATGGGGTTAAAGGTTTACCCCTCATTGCCCTCTATTACCATGTTGCCAAATAGGGGGCATTTAATTTTTTATCCCCTTTTACCCCTCTTAAAATTTTGTGAAATGGGGTTAAAGGTTTACCCCCCATTACCCTCTATTACCATGTTACCAAACAGGGGGGTATTTGTCTATAACCCTATCTAGTTCAAATCAATCTAATCCACACTTCGATTGATGAATCCCTCGAGGCTTTGGAATGATGACTTTCCCCATTTTACGAGAAAAGTCATTTTCTAGCCAATTGGGAAACCTTCTCCCTCGGAAAATCTTATCAATCAAAGAATGCACGCCAAACAACAGAAAAGGGAGAAAGCAAATGCCTAGAATCTAATTTTTCCTCTAAACAAATGGAGCCTAAGTATTTAGAAAATGTAAAATATGAAATTAAAAAAAAAAAAAGAAAATGTCATTTTTTTCATTGGATTTTTTGTTTTATGAATGATACTTTTGCAACACATGAAAAGATATTTAATTATTTTAGAAGATTTAATATTTTAAGTTATTTTTATTAGATTTGGTTAGGTAACTTGTTCGGATCACAATATAATTTCTTAGATATCTTTATTATTTATATGTAATTTTAATTATCTTTATTTTGTTTAATAAGATATCTAAATTATCTCTATTTAAGGAAGTAGTTTCCCGTTGATTAAATATTTCTCTCTTTAGTTATCTGATATAATCTTGGAGAATATTTTTTGCCTATAGATATAACTTTGTGTTATTATTTTAACGGTTTGAAGAAATATTATTGAGTTTTGTTTTTAGTTAGCAAGTTGTGCTATATTAATTTAATATAAGACAATTAGTTCTTGGCCACTACTGCAGAGCTATTATAGTTGTTGCCATAGTGCTGCCGCTTATGCGATGATACTATCGCTGGGTAATATCGCTTTTCCACCATTGCCACGGTAAAGTATGTACCTATCCTTTTAGAAGTTACTACCAAATTTTAAGCCTTCAAAACCCGAAAAAAAAAGAGAGAGAAAATCCTACTCTTGGCTTCGTTTGGTTGCCACAGGAATTGCATTCCTACGGGAAGTTGTATTTCACGAGAATTAAATTCATGTGTCAACTTCCTAGGAAATGGGTAAAAGATGTTTGATTGCTGGGATGGGAAATAAAATTTCCTTGGAGAAGCTAGTTAGAAATGAAGAAATTAGAACTTACTTCGGGGAGCTACGTAAGTTATTTCCTGTGTTTTGAAGGTATTGCAAATTGCTAAGCAATTCTACTTTCTGCATTCTTCCAACTTCCCTCCAACCAAACAGGAGCTGGAATCTGCACGTGCCATGAATTTCTACTTCCATCATTTACTTCCTGCATACCAAATGGCGCTATCCATGATAGCCAATCACCACAAATAAAAAGAAGGGCAAAAATTGTCCAAGATTACCTAACCTGTAAAATTTAAATAATTCAATACTAAAATATAACAAGAGCAAGATGAATAATTCCTTTTAATTGAATGATTTAAATACTAGAGAACAAACTAGCTTAAATAGGAAAAACAAGAATACTAAAAGCCTAATACAAACACTAGTAACCTAACACTTAAAACAAAAATAAATGGCAAAATGAATGTTTAACCTTACCCATTACGGGCTGCTTTACAAGGAAGAAGAAGAAGTAATGTTCTTCATTACATGTAGTAAATGAAAAGCATTCAGGGAATATGCTATGCTATGTACTAAATACAAGAATTATACCAAAATACAAAGAATATATAAGAAAATAAACAAGAATAAATATTAGTATTTAACACTCCCCGTCAAGTTAGAGCATGAAGGTTAACAAGGCCCAACTTGCGAAGAAGAGTTAAATAACCCGAAGAACCTAAGACTTCGGTGAAGACATCTGCCACTTGATTTGTTGAACGAACAAAGGATGTGGCGATTTCTTTGGCCATCAACTTTTCTCGGATAAAATGACAATCAATCTCAATATGCTTGGCCCTCTCACGGAAAATGGGATTAGAAGCAACGTATAAAGCTGCTTATTATCACAAAACAAAAATGAAGGATCGTTAATAGGCACCATTAGATCAGTTAAAAGACGTCTTAACCAAACAAGCTCACTACTGGTGGTGGCCATTGATCGGTATTCCACCTCTTTCGAAGAACGAGAAACAACGGTTTGCTTCTTGGACCACCATGATATTGGTGCCCCCGAAATAAACAACATAACCGTTGGTAGAAGGTCTTGTGGTGGGGCATCCTGCCTAATTAGTATCGCAATAACCACGAAGTTTAAAATCACTATCTGAAGATAAAAACACACCCTACCCTGGAGTTCCTTTCAAATACCGCAAGATGTGTATAATAGCCTCAAAATGAGATTGACGAGGATTATGCATAAACTGACTTAAAACACGAACAGCATAACAAATGCCAGGACGAGTAATTGTGAGATATAACGAGCGTCCAACCAACTGCCGATTCCATCCTATATCAAAAATCGATTCACCAACCTTATCTGCTAACTTATGATTTTGCACATTCAGAGTTAAAGTAGGTTTGGCTCCTAACAATCTTGCCTCACTAAGAATGTCTAAAACATATTTCCTTTGATTCAACATGATGCCTGTGGGAGAACAAGCCACCTCAATTACCAAAAAAATACTTAACAGGTCCCAAATCCTTAATTCCAAAAGAATTGTTTAGCACAGCCTTTACCCTCGATGTGTGTTCCATATTGTTACCCATAGTTATAACATTATCCACATATATTAATATAATAGTGAAAATGTTTTCTCGAGAAAACGTGGAAAGAAAATAATCTGACTTAGACTGCATAAAATCGACCCCTACCAACATAGAAGTGAATTTTTCATTCCAATTACGAGAAGCTTGTTTTAGACCATAAAGTGATTTACGGAGCTGACACACTTTCCCTTCATGTTTGCGTTAAAAACCTAAAGGAAGTTCCATATAAACCTCTTCATTTCAATCCCCAATGGAGAAAGGCATTATTAACATCTAGTTGGTAAATAATCCAATTATGTGCCGAAGCGACCGCTAAAACGCAACGAATAGTTACTAACTTAGCAACCGGAGCAAAGGTATCATGAAAATCTATGCCTTCCACTTGAGTAAACCCTTTTGCAACCAACCGAGCCTCGTATCGTTGTATCGAACCATCTGATTTATACTTCACTTTGTACACCCACTTCGAATCAATGGCTCTTTTGCCTTCTAGTAACTTCTCTAAAGTCCAGGTGTGATTTTGCTCCAAAACTTGTATCTCCTTTTCCATCGCATCTCTCCAATGCTTGAATTGTACGGCCCGTTGAAAAGTTTTTGGCTCATCACTAGTAGTGATGGCGTTTAAAAGAGCAATGTGAGCATTAAAAAATTATGCGTTAGATATATAATTTGAAATAGGATATACTATACCCGAATTGGCCGATGGAGTGGTAGTTAGATTATGGGTTATAGAGGAAGCGACGTCACAAACATAATCTTGAAATCTCACCAGGATGGAACGTATGCAACTGTTTCTCCTAGTCACAACACTAGGATTAGGCTCAGGACTATGCTCCCCTTCCGGGATTGGCTGGTGGCCATCTAAGCCACCAGCGCTGCTGCCGACCGGCTCAGCTTCACTGTGGGCGGCCAGCGCAGACCCGGCCGCCCACTCCTATGCCGTAGTGTGCTACGCAGGCTCCAACCTGTCCCCTCTTCATAAAACGGGTCATTTCAAACAACCTCATCTGAATTTTGTCTAGAAAAATTATTGGCAACTGTAAACTGAGCATTATTGGATTTAAAATGAAATGCATCTTCCTAGAACTGAACATCTCTTGAAACAACAACCTTGTTATATTCAATACCATACATTTTGTACTTCTTTTGGCCACGAGGGTGCCCAATAAAAATTTCGAGAGTAGCACGACTCTCAAACTTATAACGGGATTTATTATGAAAATAACATTGACATTCGAAAACCTGTAAACGATCATAAGAGGGCAATTTTCTCATCAAAACTTCATAAGGACCTTTATTTTTAAGTAAAATGGAAGGCGTAATATTGATAAGATAAGCGGCTATAAAGACGCATTCACCCCAAAACCTTTTAGGTAAACTGGCTTGGAACCGAAGTGCCCGACCAACATCCAAAAGGTGTTTATGTTTCCGCTTAACGACTCCATTTTGTTGAGGTGTCTCGGTCAACGAAGTTTGGAATTGAATCCTGTGCCGAGTGTAGAAATCCAACAACGGCCCGTACTTGAACTCTTGCCCATTGTCACTCTGTACTTGCTTTACCTGAAAGCCAAATTTCATACCAACCATTCTACAAAAATCCATAAGTATGTTGTGAGGTTGGAATTTTTCCCTCATCAAGTAAACCCAAGTACAACGATTGAAATCATCAACATGGTGAGAAAATAACCAGCTTTTGTTAACAACACGGTACAATAGGTCCCCAAATATCGCAATGTATAAGCTCAAAACAAACGCTAGTTCTTGATACAGGTAAAGGAAAAGGCATACGCGCCTGCTTGGCACGATGACATGAATCACAAACAAAATCTGCCTTTTTAACATTCAAAGACAAAAAAATTAGACAACTTGGAAAACGGTGCATGCCCCAAGCAATAATACCATAACACGGCCTCTTTGTTGTTCTGAACTGAAGAAGATGACGATGCCACTAATGAAGAGGACCCATTCGGGCGAACCTTCAGAAAATATAGCCCATCTCTTATCTACCTGCTCCAATCAGCTTCTTCAAGCGTAGGTCCTATATATAACAAAAATTTGAAAGAAAAGATAACACACTATGTTCATTACGAGTTAATTTATTCATGGATAGCAAATTATAATGAAAACCAGGCATGTATAGGACATCATTAAGCATGGGATTTTTGGAAATTAGAACCCCCCACATGAGTAACAGATAGACTTAACCCATTAGGCAACTTAACGAGTCCAACAATTGTATTAACCACAACATCAAACAATCAAAGACAGATGAAACCATGTGGTCGGTGGCCCTAGTATCGATAATCTAATAATAAGAATTGGTGGCAACCTGACCTGTCAGATTTATACTAGGAGAAGCCATAGTAGGTCCAAGTAATGCTAAAAGCTGCTGATACTGACATTGCGAAAGACCCGTCATGGGATGTCACCGACCGGGTTGTCGCTGGTCGGTTGAGTGGTTGCCACCGTGGCCACTCCCTTTCCTCCTTCCGAAGCTTTGCTTCTCCATACTGGGGGATAACTGATTAACTTAAGACATCGTTCCTTTGTATGACCCTGTTTCTTACTATGCGCACAAATGAAACAGTTAGAACAATGAGAAGAACTACTTGAGCCGGGCTGCGTGCTGCCAGCCGGGGCTGCAACCGCTCCTCTAGCATCCAATGCTACTGCCTCGGGATTGACAATTGTGCCTGTAGCCACACTTTGTTGCTTTTCTTCTAGCCACAATACAGAATAAGCGTTGCCAACTATGGTCAAAGGCTTAGTGTTCATAAGTTGAGACCTAGCAGCAGAGAAAGACGAATCAAGTCCCATGAGAAAATCTAATAACCTCTCCATATCCCGGATTGCCGAAAAGGCTTGGTCGGACCCACATGTGCAAGGAGGTATAGTGTTATGATCATAAGTTAACATGTTGCTAATACATTTGTATGTGTTCTTTGGGCGGGAAAGTCGGTTAGTTAGTCAAGCTTAGTCAAGTTTGGCGGCTACTGTAATAAGTCGGCTGTAGCATTAGTGTTAGTTCATTGCATCTATCTTGTTATAAATAAGTAAGATCCATCATGTAATAGATCATTGATGAATGAATATACTTCTATTTTTCTTCTCAACCCTAATTTCTCTCTATTTCTCATCTACTTTCACTTCTCTTCTCATCTAAACTCTATTCTATCTTAGGTTATGAATTAAGATTGTTCTTGATTCATAACATATAGCCACTAAGGTATAAAGCTCATCCCACAAATATCTTAATTTAGTGAAATAGTCAAAGAGGACATGTTTTCTTGTTTTAATTGTGAGATTTCTCGTTTAATTTCATAAATTCGGGTAACATTTCCTTGTGAAAAACCTTCGTTTAAGTCCAACCAAATGTCATGGGAACTCTCAAAATAAGCGATGCTAGCATTAATTTCTTTTTAAACAAAGTTTGTAAGCCAAGAAGAAACCACTGAATTGCAAGCACTCCTATTCTCAAAATCCGGAATTTTTATCCGGTTTAACAATGCTCCAATCAAGGAAGCCTATTTTACGTTTAGCTTTGAAAACCTTAAAAATCAAGTGTCGCCAATCAGGAAAATTTGGCCTGTTAACACATCTTGAGCAAACATTAGCCCTGGATGATCCAAGGGATGTAAATAGTAGGGAGAACTAGCATTAAGAACGCCCCTTGAAACAAAAATTGGTGCCTCATTGTGGTTTGAATTTTCTCCCGGCATTATGAAAGAAAACTCAAAACAACACAAATAATAACAAGAGACAAAGTGGAAGAAATGCTCACAAATAGCCGTGTGCACGGCTGGAAGACGAGGGTCGAATCAGGTCTTCAAGATTGAGCCCGCTCCGATACCAAGTAAATTTTAAATGATCCAAAGGTAAAATATAACAAGGGCAAGATGACGGAATAATCCCTTTTTAATGAATGATTTAAACATTAGAGAACAAACTAGCTTAAATAGGGAAAACAAGAATACGAAAATCCTAATACAAACACTAGTAACCTAATTTAAAACAAAAATAAATGGCAAAATGAATGTGTAACCTTGCCCATTAAGGGCCGGTTACCAAGGAAGAAGAAGAAGTAATGTTCTGGTATGAATTGTCATTCAAATTAGTTAAGTAATAACTCCTTAGCTGGCCGTGGATCGCTTTAGCTTCATAAGTGGGTTTGAAGGGAACGTCGGTTACTATGGTTAAGAGGATTTAGATATTTTTGATTGTATTTGCCGCCTTAGTTGTGAAGTATCTTCATCCAAGTAAATGAAATATCTTCTTCTTCTCACCTCAATTCTCTCTATCTTTTCATCTTTTCTCAATTCTCCCTCATCTCATATTGTCTCTCCTATGTTATGATTCAAGATCATCTTGAATCATAACAAGTGGTATCAGAGCTTATAATTGCATTCAGTCAAGCTTGCTTAGCATCCGATCAAGCTGGCCAAGGGCAAGAAACAAGCTACTGTGGTAGGAGATACAGCTGCAGGATCGAATCAAGCTGAGCAGTTGGCAAAATTGCAGCACCAGATGCAAGGAATGCTACTTGTAATGAGCAATAATCATCAATCGCTGCAGCAATAAATGATTCATTCACAACAGCAAGTAGAACAACAGTTAGATGGAATGCAAGAGCAGATCAATAGGCAATCTGTCCATGCTGGTGCTGGCATTTTACTTACGCGAGGTCATCGGGGGAGACCTCCTGATCCTTTACTTCCTAAACTGGTGGAGGAATAAGGAGAAGTAGTGCCTGTGGCCAGAAGTTTAGGGTTTCACCATCCTGAAGTGGAGATTGATGCCTTTGATGGAGCACAACCTCAATCTTGGATTAGGAGGTGTGAAAGGTACTTCTGCTTCTGTGCTATTCCTGAGTCACAGAAAGTGAATTGGCTGCCATTTACTTACATGATGATCAGGAAGTTTGGTTTCATAGTTTAATTTTGGGTAATCCTTCCATTTCTTGGCAAGAATTTGTTGATGAATTGTGTGAAAATATGGGGATGAAGATGCAGGAGAGGTAGTTAACAAATTCAATAAGGTAGCAGAGGTGAGTAGTGTCAAAGATTATATGACTCAATTTGAAAACTTGAAGGCTAGAATGATGCTGGTTAATCCAGGGGCAAGTGACGCTTATTATGTCTCTAGTTTCATTAGTGAACTTGAGCCCAAGATCAAAAATCTCTTGAGCCCAAGATCAAAAATCTTGTTAAGGCCATTAATCCCCCCACATTGTCAAAAGCATACTCGAAGGCCAAGAAGTTTGAATCAACAGTCTTGGCTTATCCTGAAACAGGATAAAAAGGGAGGACAGTTGCTCCTCTGCAACAGTATGCACCTAGTGCACCTAAACACTTGAGTTTAGAGGACAAGAAGGCATAGAAGTTGTGCTTCAAGTGTAACCAAAGATACTTCTTTGTTCACAAATTCAATCCCAAGCAATTAATGATAGTAATGGGTAATGAAGAACTTGAGGAAGGTCAGGAAGAGGCATCAGAACACAATGTTTAGGTTGAGGAAATGCAGGAGGGAGTTGAGGAGGATGAAGCTGAGATTTCAGTGCGAGCATTGACAGGAAGTGGGACTCACAATACAATTAGAATCAAAGGAGTGGCTTGATCACAAGTCCCTGTTCATATTGATTGATAGCGGTAGCATCCATAGCTTCTTGGATCCCAAGATAGCTAAATTGGTGGGTCATGAACTCATCAAAACTAGCCCACTTGCAGTGATTGTGGTTGATGGAAATTCGATGCTCACTCAGATGAAATGCAGGCAGTTTAATTGGGAAATGCAGGGTCATCAATTCACTTATGATTTCAGAGTGCTGAAGTTGGGAAGTTGTGATATGGTTTTGGGGGTTGATTGGATGAAAACCATCAGCCCAATTGTCTTTGATTTTGTGCAGCTGATAGTATCGTTCGAGAGGAATGAAGCACCAGTTCAGTTGCAAAGCTTAGTAGATCTGAGCAGCTTGTAGATTATGAGCTGTGGCAGGTTGCAAGGAGTGTTGAAGAAGAGTGATATTCAAAGCATTGGACACTTGTTCTCTCTTAGTGCAGAACCAATATAGGCTAAGGTGAATTCTAATCCTTTAATTAGTACGTTATTGCATGACTTTAAGGATCTATTTGAGCAACCAATAAAATTTTCATCGAAAAGAACTCTTGATCATGCTATACCTCTCAAGGTAAACTCCAGTCCTATCAATCTTAGACCATACAAACACCCACGCTCCCAAAAGAATGAGATTGAAAAACAAGTGGAGGAGCCTTTGAAAACCAATTTTATTAGGCATAGCCATAGTCTATTTGCTTCCCCAGTGATCCTAGTTAAAAAGAAAGATGGCACATCTCGCATATGTATTGATTACAGACAACTAAATTCTCTCACAATCAAAGACAAATTCCTAATTCCCATCATTCATGATCTGTTGGATGAGTTTCATGGTGCGGTATACTTCTCCAAACTAGACTTGAGACAAGGTTATTGTCAAAGACGTGTTGTAGAACATGATATATACAAAACAGCATTTAGAACTCATCATGGACATTTAGAGTTTGTGGTTGTGCCATTTGGTTTATCAAATGCTCTTGCCACATTCCAAGTATTCATGAATTCCATTTTTAAGCCATTTCTAAGGAAATTTGTCCTTGTCTTCTTTGATGACATGTTAGTTTATAGCCCAACAATGAAAGCTCATGTTTCACATGTCACAAGTCTTCAACACCATGCGTAAGCACAAACTATTTGCCAAACTCTCCAAATGTTTCTTTGCCCAAACTCAAATAGAATACTTGGATCATGTAATCTCCTATGAAGGGGTTGCCACCGATGCATCCAAGGTTCAAGCTATGAGGCAGTGGCTAATTCCGGCTTCCCTAAAGCAATTGAGAGGATTCTTGGGGCTTACTAGTTACTATAAGAAGTTCATCCATGGATATGGAGTCATTGTTAAGCCCTTGAATGATATTCTCAAGAAGGATGCCTTTGTTTGGTCAACAACAGCTCAAGAAGCATTTGAAAATCTGAAATTAGCATTGTGTTCAGCCCCTGTTTTGAGAATGCCTGACTTCAATGAACCATTTGTTATTGAGACTGATGCTTGCACCCAAGAAGTGGGAGCAATTTTGTTTCAACAAGGAAGACCGATTGCTTACCTCAGCCAAGGTCTTAGCCCAAGACATTTGAGCCTGTCAATATATGAGAAAGGAGTATTTGGCTATCTTGTTGGTAGTTCAGAAATGGAGGCAGTACTTGGAGGGGCATCATTTCGTGATCAAAACAGACCATCAGAGTCTCAAATATTTATTAGAACAAAAGATCAACACCAGGGTGCAGCACAAGGGGTTGATGAAGATGTTGGGGCTAGATTATGCCATCGAGTATCGGAAAGGGAAGGAGAACATTGTTGCGGATGTGTTGTCACGAAGATAAGAGGAAAAGGAGGAAGCTTCTTGTTCAGCTATTGTAGCTATTGTGCCTACTTGGATGGATGAGGTTTACAAGTCATATAAACAGGATCGATTTGCTTAAGGTCATATAACAGTCCTTAGCATTCAGAAATCTGCAACAAAGGCAGGTGCTTCTGATGTCACATTGATCAATGGCATTGTGAGAGTTAAAGGAAAGGTTTATATTCGAGCAGTGACTTATTCAAGGAAGCAAATCATCATGGCTTTCCACTCTTCCTCCTTGGGAGGACACTCAGGCATTCATGGTACTTATCAAAGACTCGAGTAGCATTTCTATTGGCAAGGGATGAAGAAAGATGTAGTAGAATGTGTGCAAACTTGTGAGGTGTGTCAACGCACCAAGAGTGATCATGTCCCTTATCCAGGACTACTGCAACCTCTTCCACTTCTAGAAGAAGCATGGCAACAAGTCGGTATGGATTTTATAGATGGGTTACTCAGATCTGAAGGAAAGAAGATCATTTGGGTGGTGGTGGATCATTTCACAAAGTATGGACATTTTATTGCACTTAGCCATCCTATATGTGCTAAAAGGCTTGCAAAGGTGTTCTTGGACAACATTTATAAGCTCCATGGCCTCCCTCAATCTATCCTATTTGATTGAGACAGATTGTCCACTAGAAACTTTTGGAAGGAGTTGTTCAAGCTCTTGGGGTCTTCGCTTGCCTTAAGTTCTTCCTATCATCCTCAAATGGATGGTCAGACTGAACGATTGAATCAAAGCGTGGAACAATACTTGCGTAGTATGACATTCCACAATCCCAAACAATGGTGCAAATGGCTATCGCTAGCTGAATTTTGGTATAACACTCATGCTCACTCCTCTTTGGGTACTACCCCATTTAAAGCCTTGTATGGCTATGATCCACTCTTTCCAACTGTATCTCAAGGTCATGTTACCCATGTTGCTGAAGTGGAGGAGATTATGCAACAAAGAAAGCAGCTAGTTCAATAATTGAAAGGCAATCTGCAATTGGCTCAATCTCGAATAAAATTCTTTGCTGATAAGAATAGGTCTGAGCGATCTTTTGAAGCTGAAGACGTGTACTTGAAACTGCAACCATACCGTCAATCCTCTATGGCAGTATGCAAGAATGTGAAGCTGAATGCTCGTGACTTTGGTCCCTAAGGTTCTGTAGAAGCTAGGAGCAGTGGCTTATCGCTTGGATCTACCTCTTGATTCAAATATCCACCCTGTCTTTCATGTATCCTTGTTAAAGAAACAAGTTGCTGCAGGTGTAGAGTGCTCAGTTCATCCTCCGGTTGCTTCTTCAAATCGCATTGTCCTCCAAGAGCCTTTAGCAATTCTAAACTCAGGCACAGTTCAACAAAAAGGCAAGGAAGTTCAACACGTGTTGATTCAATGGGCCAACCTTCTAAACTCATATGCAACCTGGGAAGATCTTAAGTTCATCAAGAGTCAATTTCCTGTTTTTGATTCTTGAGACAATAATCTTTTCTTGGGGGAGTATTGTTATGAATTGTCATTCAAATTGGTTAAGTAATAACTCCTTAGCTGGCCGTGTATTGCTTTAGCTTCATAAGTGGGTTTGGAGGGAATGTTGGTTAATATGGTTAAGAGGGTTTAGATATTTTTGATTGTATTTGCCGCTTTAGTTGTGAAGTATAAATAGTTGTTTCATCAATTGTAATATTCATCCAAGTAAATGAAATATCTTCTTCTTCTCATCTCAATTCTCTCTATCTTCTCATCTTTTCTCAATTCTCCCTCATCTCACATTCTCTCTCCTAGGTTATGATTCAAGATCATCTTGAATCATAACATGTTCTTCTTCTTTACATGTAGTAAAAGAAAAGCATCTAGGGAATATGCTATGTTGTGTACTAAATACAAGAATTATACCAAAATACAAAGAATATACAAGAATAAATACTAATGTTTAACATAACCCCCTTTACCCCTACCCCCTAATTTGTGAGTTAAAGAAAGTGGGGTAAAGGGAGGAAAAGGGGAGAGGGGGGGGGGGGGGGGGGGGGGGGGGGGGGGGGGGGCCGCAGGTGAAAGTTTTTACCCCCTTTTATGCCTCTTAAAATTTTGCCAAATGGGGTTAAAGGTTTACCCTCGAGAACCATATTGCCAAATAGGGGATTAATGTCTATAATCCTATCCAGTTCAAATCAATCTGATCCACACTCCGACTGATGAATCTCTCGAGGCTTTAGAATGATGACTTTCCCCATTTTATGAGAAAAGTCATTTTCCAGCCACTTGGGAAACCTTCTCCCTTGGAAAATCTTATCAATCAAAGAATGTGCGCCAAACAACAGAAAAAGGGGGAAGCAAATGCCTAGAATCTAATTTTACCTCTAAACAATTCGAGCCTAAGTATTTAGAAAATATGAAATAAGAAGTAAGAAATAAGAAAATGTCTTTTTTTTTCATTGGATTTTTTGTTTCGAGAAATTAAAAGTTTAAAACAGTGAATGATACTTTGCAACACATGAAAAGATATTTAATTATTTTAGAAGATTTAATATTTTAAGCTGTTTTTATTAGATTTGGTTAGATAACTTGTTCGGATCACAATATAATTTCTTAGATATCTTTATTATCTATATGTAATTTTAATTATCTTTATTTTGGTTAATAAGATATCTAAATTATCTCTATTTAAAGAAGTAGTTTCCCGTTGATTAAATATTTCTCTCTTTAGTTATCCGATATAATCTTGTAGAATAGTTTTTGCCTATAAATATAACTTTGTATTATTATTTTAAGGTTTGAAGAAATATTATTGAGTTTTGTTTTTGGGTAACAAGTTGTGCTAAATTGATTTGGTACAAGAGCATTAGTTCTGGGCCACTCCTGCAGAGCTACTATAGCCGCTGCCATAGCGCTGCCGTTTATGCGATTATACTATCGCTGGGTAATATTGCTTTTCCACCATTGCCACGGTAAAGTATTTACCTATCCCTTCATAAGTTCCTACCAAAATCTAAGCCTTAAAAACCAAAAAAAAAAAAAAAAAAAAAAAAGAAAAGAAAAAAAATCCTACTCTTGGCCTCGCTTGGTTGCCATAGGAATTGAATTCCTACGGGAAGTAGTATTTCACTAGAATTCAATTCCTGTATCGACTTCCCAGGATATGGGTAAAAGATGTTTGGTTGAAGGAATGGGAAATAGAATTTCCTTGGAGAAGCTAGTTAAAAACAAAAGAATTAGAGCTTACTTAGAAGGGCTAGGTAAGTTACTTCCTGTGTTTTGAAGGTATTACAAATTGCTAAGCAATTTCTACTTCCTGCATTTTGCCAACTTCCCTCTAACCAAACAGGAGCTGGAATCTATACTTCCCATGAATTTCTACTTCCAGCGTTTACTTCTTGCATAATAAACGACGGTATCCACGATAGCCAATCACCACAAATAAAAAGAAGGGCAAAATATTTAAGCTCTAGGACTTTCTTAATAAACACAAAAGACCCCCTGCACTTTTTAATTGTATTTAGTACGTCTCATGAACTTTGCAATTAAAAACAATTCATTCTTTACACTTTTAGTTTAATAAATAGCCTCAAAATATGGTTATTACACACAACTAACCCCTTGCATATTCAATTTAGTTTCATATATTATGATATTAAACACAACTCACCCTAGTACATTCAACTTTAAGAAATAAGACATTTGTTTTTTTTTTGACAAAGAAAAAAAATAAGACCTTAGACTGTTATTAAATTGAAATTATATGTATAGATCCAATGTGCTAATAAATCTTTTAGATCTCAGAATGGGGTTGTCGTGGATCAGTCTAGGTATAAAAGGATCGTGGTAAGCTCTAGTAAGCGTGTGGAGGATTGGCTCAATAGGTCAATTATTGTGCAATCTTTTGAGGAGGATACTCTTGATAGTGTTCTCACGTTTGTCACCGAGAATAACCTGCTAGGTTTGGCCCCTCGCGGTCTAAATCCTAGCTCCTTCATTTTGACGTGTGACTCGTCCGAAACCTTGGAGTCATATCTCAGGCCTCGAAAGCAGGTGCTGCTTTGTAAGTTCAAGTCTGTGGAGAAATACTTAGGTTGGACTCTGGGTTCTATGCATAGAAGAGTTTGGGTTGAAGTCCACGGGTTGCCAGTTCAATGTTGGTCGAAGAATTGCTTCATAGCTTTTGCCAATTTATGGGGCAAGTTTATCTGGATTGATTCCAGAACGTCTGTGATGAGATGTGTTGATGTCGCACGGGTGCTTATTGAATCCTACTCCCCTTCACTGATTCATGAATTGATCCAAGTACAGTTCAATGGGGGAACTCGCCTGGTTTTGGTCAAAGAACGTGGTTCTGAATTGATCCCTAGTTGCTTCCCGGAAGTAATTGCCAAAGCCGCCTCTGCCAGACTCTCCAGGGAGTTAGTCGCATCTCCTCAATATGGTATTGTCACCGAGACGTGCTCCACTCAGGATTCGCGCCCTCCTATAGGTCCTTTCACCGTCGAGCTCTCGTTGGCTGACTCGATTGGTTGGCAGGTTTCTTTGGGTCCACTCTCAAGCTTGGCCACAATTATGTGTGTGGGGCGCGGTAGGGGCTAGTTTGAATTTTTCAGTGGTGGGAATCTAATTGGGAGATGGTCCTGCGATCTTATATGCCTACGCTCGGCCGCTCTATCTACCTCCTTTTAGTCAATTCCTCAACTTCCAGTTTTGGCTTCTCAGTCTCCTCTTGCTTTACCCTAGACCGATGTCGGCTTGGATGATGCAGCGGGGCCTCAAGGCCCTGTATCTACTTTTGCTAACCAGGTTCAGGTTCGGGATGTCGGAAGTGATCATGATTCTGAGTCTTCTGGACCCCAGTACCCACCGGGTTTCAAACTACCTCTAGGACTAAGGCTGCATGTCGCTGGGTCTAATAAGAAAAGAAAGCAGAGGAGGAAGAGGGAAGCAGGTCAGCAGGCTTCTACTGTTGTGTTGTCAAAGAAGAGCCGTAGAGCTCAAAAGCGTAAGATGAAACAAGAAGCGAAGCAGAACTGGCATGAATTCATTAAAGATATTTCTCCAAGGAGCAATGTGAAGAAACTGACCAAACCCGCTGGGAAAAAAATGGGGAAGTCCATAAGAAAGGGTGACAATGCCATGGATGTTGGTAAACTTTTTGAAGCGATGCGTAGGGAGTATGAAAAAAGGCTTAGTTTGGCATATGAAGAGGACGAATCGGATATGATTGAACTTTTTACAAGAATGGAGTAGGGCTCTATTTGTCTAGTCCCCCTGTCAATTTCTCTCCAGCCCTATCACAGGTCGTCGTCTTCATCAGGCCGAGCCCGTCTCTCCCAGTGCTGTTTTTCCCTTGTTGTACCTTCTCTTCTTCTTTTGTTTTTGTTATTTTGCCTTGTTGCCTTGTTATCTTATTTTTTGTTGTTCCCTGTATTGTGCTTTTGTGTCCCGATTTTCTCTGGTTCTTTAAGCCTTGCTTGTTGCGAGTTGCCTGTTTTGTTTCGCTACTGTGTCGCTAATTATCAAACAAAAAAAAAACTATATGCACCTTTTTATTTAATTTTTTGAAAAATAATCTTATAAACTATGTTTCTAAAACTAGATATTAAAGAGTGAGTAGTGATTAATTTAAGCGTTAAATTCAATAAGTAGTGTCGATTTGAATTTAATAACAAAGTTTAGGGAGTAATGATTTGACGTTTATGGATAAATTTGGGTTTAATAACATAACTTCAGAGGTTATGTTTTTAAAAAAATGAATTTGTAAGGGTTGAGTTGTGTTTAATATAAAAATTTGGGAGGCTACTATTTTTAAATTTGATAATAAGGAGCGATTTATACATATAAAATTTTAAATTTTTTTATTTATCATAAAGGTAATTTTAATTAAGTGTATAATGTCAAAATTTTGGAGGTATTATTTTTTCAAATTAGATAGCAAGACAATTAATTTAAGTATTAAACTTGATGTGTAAGAGTGATTTGAATCCAACAATATGATTTATATCATTAGTTTTTAAACTTGAAAGCTTAGTATTAGAGTATAAGACCAGTCTGCATTTTACTTCTCTATTCCTACTTTACCTCTAGGGTCTAACCCTAGAGGCACTCTTTTGTTTTGCCTATATATTATCCTCTATGCACTCTTTTGAATTTACTTTAATACAACAGTCTATTATTCATTTGGTATCAGGGCTCTCCTAACTTTTTCATTCCTTTTCTCTCTTTCTTTTTCTCTTTATTAGTTTGTGAAGTTCTCTTGTTTTTTCTTAAATTTCGTTAGATAATTTATTTTTCTTGAGCAATGGCAGTAAAACCTAACCCCACCCCCTCCATCGGCACTGCCACCCGTCTAGTAGAGATTGACAGTCCAAATGTAGGCACCCTACTCGGAAGGCGGTTGGTTGCGAAGCCCCAAGTAGGGACCGACCCTCCATTTGTCGGTTCTACCACCACAGGTGCAACCCTCCTTAAGAAGGTGGATATTGATGTCGCCATCTTAAGTAGACCACCGCCCATCGGGAGGCTAATAGTTTGAAGCTTGTCTAGGACATCTCCTCCCCTTTTCTCTCTCCTAATCCCCTCCCTTCCCAAACCTGGGCACAGAAAATAGCAGTGCTAGTGTCGCCAGTGCCACACTAGCACCAGGAGTCAACACCGCCCTCAGCCAAAGGGCGAACCCCTCATCGGCCACCATGAGCTTAACAACTGTGCTCCCATCTTTACCTCGATAGACCCTAATTTTCAATTACTTAATCTATTCAATTCAAATATTCACGTCCTTGCCCCGTTTTACTTCCTCCCTCTAGCATAACCAATATTGTAACTGTAAAACTTAAAACAACTGATTACCTATCATGGCGTTAAGAGTTTAACATGCTTTTACTAGCCCATCAATTATCGGGTTAAATTGATGCCACCCCCTCTTCTGGGCGCCCGCCTCCGAGGTCCAACTCGAAAACATAAATGGATCGACCTATGCCAACCCTAGCCACATAACATGGGTATGAACGGATCAAAATCTCTGATCCTGTGTAGCGGCCACCCTTTGTCGCCCTCGCATAAAAGACACTGTACTTCACCCCACCTTTAAAGCCATGCGGGATGCCTTTGCCAAGCATATTTGAGATCACTACAAGGGACAAAGAGTTTGATATCTGGACCAAGCTTACCACCCACCAAAAAGATGGTAAAACAATGGACGTCTAATTATTTGAACTAAAATTGAATCTAGACGATCGTGCTGCTATTAACTCACCTATTTCGAACAAAGAACTCAGTCATTTTGCATTATTTGGTCTCCCCTAAGTCTACGCAGCATTGCCACGCCATAAGACAATGCTCCTGTAAATACAGGTATGAAGAATTAAAAATTTTACCTTGAAATGAAGAAGCTGCTTTAAATCAATACATTGGACGCATAAGCTCCAACCCGTAACACGCCTTGGTCACAACATGCTAAGGCAATCCGGGATTTCATCATGGTCGGGGCAATCGTAATCGAGGTCGTTGATGCAACAACCGAAAATGTGGTCGAGGGGGTCGAAATGGGCAACCAGGTCAACCGCAACCCGACCCTCCACGCCCTCCTTCCCTTCCTCCTCTCCGGTTTGATGGCCAGAGTCCGTTTCAGTCTGGAGGTGCACCACACCCACTTTCCCACTTGGTTAGACTTTCAGGAGCTCCTCCCTTCGACCCGAATGCAACTGTGCTCGGCTTGGGACCCCAACTATGCCAAATCTGCTCCCAAGCAGGACATGCCGCCCTCGCTTGTCCGAACTAATTTCACAGTAGCTTTTTTCCCGATTCCTCACAATCCTTTGTTGCGGTGTCTATAGGAGAACATATTGACTACAATTGGTAGCCAGATTCAGGCACCTCAAACCACAGGACACCATACATAGTTATACTTTGCAACCTTCTTCCTTATTTTGGTTATAAAGGTGTACTTGTCAGAAATGGTGATTTACTGCCTGTCACACATGTCAGTTCCACATCCCTACCCACAAGCACAAGACCTCTCACTCTACCAAATATCATGTTGGTCTTCGAACTCACTCACAACTTATTATGCTAAGATAACAACTATAGTGTTGAGTTTGACTCTAATCTTTTTTGTGTCAAGGACAAAGCTATAGGATGCTGCTTCTTTGAGTGCCCAGTAATGGTCCATTTTATAGTTTTTCACCTCATGACATCGGACTTGTAGCGCTCATCAAAACTGGAGAACTATGGCATCACAGATGAGGACATTTAGGCAGTTTTGTTTTATCTAATTTTTGTAAGAAACAATCTGTTTTGAACGCCATGGACAATTGTCAATCTTGTTGTTAAGGGCAATCCTGTTACTTCTCTTTTGAGCATGTCTTACATACCTCCACCTGACCATTATAACTAATACATTTAGATGTACGGTAATCGTCAAATTTCTCCAGCTCAACATACAAATACTGTGTTTTGTTTATTAATGTTCTCTAGATTTACATGGCTATATCCGATGCAGCGAAAATTAGGCATTTTCGAAATCTTCACCATCTTTTAAACTTTAGTTATAAATCAATTTAACTCAAAAATAAAAATTTTCTAAAGTGATGGTGGTGGTGAATTCGGTCACCAGCGTATGAATGCCCTATGCCATGATCTTGGAATTCACTTCCAACTATCATATCCTGATACGCCCATAATAAAATGGGGCAGCGGAACGCAAACATTGATATTTATCTAAAATGGCAGGGATGCACTCTAAACTTCCCCATGGGAAGGGGCATGATTATTGGAATGAAATTAATAAATTGAGGCAAAATTAGGATTAAACGGGTATGGGTGGAATGGTGTCAGAGACGCAATCCCCAGACCGGCAATTGGTAGCCCACCACCTAGGGGTAGCAGTGTGAGGACAGGACCTAGTTCTGCAGCACTAGAGGTGGGTGCCTAGCTAGCTTTGCCGGCGCCTAGGGTTGAAACTAGGGTTGGGAAACTGAGAGAGGGGAAGGGGGAAAAGAAGTCCCGGACAAGCGCTGGAGTTCCTATAGGCCTCTCGAAGGGCAGTGATGACGGTACCATCCTGTGGAGGATAGAACCCAAGGTGGTGGGACCAACAATAGACGCGTCGCCGGTCGACGATCCAATGGAGCTCTAACGTGGGAATCGTTGGCCGCCACTAGGCATGCAATGGCTGCAGTCATAGAGGGAGGGGATTAGGATATGACGCTAGTGTAGAATCGATTTGGATTAGGGTCTAGTGCCATTGCTCAAATAAAAAAACCTTAAATTGAGAAGAAAATAGAGAACTCACAAGAAAGTAAAGAGAATAAGAGAAATGCATAAATGAATTGGAAAAGGTCTGATATCTATCTTATACATTATTATAAAGTCTCCACTTCTCTCAAAAACCTCCAAACTCCAATTCTAGACATTATAGGCTATGACTTCCTTATTAATGAATTCACTCTTGCATTTAAGTTAGAGATTTGCCTCTTTTTTTTTTTTTTGAACATTTGCGTACAAAGTGTTGAGTCAACAAACTTTAGGCTAATTTAGCATGACGTTTTTTATAAAATAGTGTAAGAATTGAAAGAAAATTTCAATAAGAAGATAGTAGTTAAAAGTGATAATTTAAGTTTAAAACAAGACATGTGATCGTCACATTTCATTTTTTTCAAATTGTAAACACCCTTCGTGTATCGCACGGGATAACACTGATATAATATGAATGTAGAGCTATTGTTATTCAAGATGACAAAAAGAGGAGTACAATGGAGCCTATATATAGGCAAACATACATAGCAATATTTCTTGTAATGCCCTTAGGGGGTAAAGTAAGAAATACATAAATCCTATGCTACAATATCCTCTAATAGAGTATATATAAATGTATGATTAAGGATGGCAATGGGACGGATAAAATTCGTTAACCATGGGCACCTGTCCTGTTTGGAGCAAGTATGGGTATGAGTGAGAAGGGTAGCGGGTACGGTTTGGATGTACCTTCCATGGTTATGAGGCGGGTGTGGATATAGTGTTGTGCCCGCCCCGCCCCGCCCCGCTGCATACCGCGCCCTGTATCGCCTTATATCCATCATATTCGCTCCCATTTTTTATCTAATTGACTCTAAAATAAAAAATAATATGTTCTTAAATTCAATTACCTAAATTACTTATCAATTTTATAAGAAAATATAATTTAATTTTTAAAAATAGTATTAAAAAATTAATACATGTGGGTAAGGGTAATCGTTTGGCGCCCATATTAGGGTGGGTATGGGGTAGGTACGGGTCATGGACACCCACGAGTAGTGGGGTGAGTATGGATATGGGTTTGTACCCGTTGGGATGGGTATGGATATCCATCTTATACTCGGGGCGAGTAATAGGGTGGTTATGTGTATGAATTTGGATGGCGAGTATAGATATGAAAGAAACTCCCTGTATCCACCTCACCCTATTGCCATCCCTAGGTATAAATCAACTTTAACAGAGTTTAAAGTATAGTACTTCTGTCCAAATAAATGTATTACTTTAATTATTTTTCATAAGTTAGTAATATTTTAACTTGTGTCAAACCTCACATTTGCGCGCTTTTACTCACAGATTTCATTCACTAGCGGAGTTTGATGAGGTAAAGCGGAGCTGTCGTAAACGATTGGATGGACATAATCGTAGGCGAAGGAAAACTCAGCCAGAAGCCGTATTCATGCCCTCTGGTGTTATTGGCCGCAACCACACTGGTACAGGTTTGAGGCATATTGCCATGACCCTCACATTTTTTTCCACGCATTTTGTTCTTACAAATGGATGTTATGACCCAACCTAGTGCTAGGCTAAAACGTCATGTATCAATCATAGAAAGAGAAGAAATTGAGGACGAAAAGAAAAAACTTAGGGGGAGAATTAATATTAGGGGACAAGAGAAAAAGGAGAAGAGAAATTGGAGGGAGAAATTGAGAGTTTAATTGCAAGTCCAAGATCAATTTTAGTCATTTTGAAAATGTTTGACTACAAATGAGACTTAAGAAGTCTTTTATAGAGTTTACAAGATAAAAATGACCGGAAAAAATCAGCCAAAATAACAAAAACTAGAAATGCGTGCCCAAAAGCCGGTCCAATCAATCGGGTAATCAGATACTACCAGAAACTCTGAGCAAGCTGATCTGATCGATCAGATATGCATCTAACCAATTGGATATTGATAACATCATGACAATAGAAGTGAAGTCATATACGAGACCAATATAGCTAAGGTATCCCTTTTGTTAAGCTGGTTTATTAGGTGGATTTATGCCTAATATCATATAGGTATAGCTAAGGTATCCCTTTTGTTAAGCTGGTTTATTCGGTGGATTTATGCCTAATATCATATAGGTATAGTTTCCAATTTCAGACCCCCAATATGTGTCTATGGTGGTTTGGCATATTTCACATTGATGTGAGGTGGTAATGCTAAAAATTCTACTGGATATCATGCTTATATGGTAGGTGCACTCCTCTCCGGATAAACTAGTTTTTTGGATATAGTTATGCCCAATATCTTCCCATAGTGAGCATGTGTACCCAAGTGATATGGAATATTTAACACTCTCTTACGCACATTGTGAGTTGTGCCAAATAATTGTGAATATTAATATTAGCGGCCAAACATAAGAAATTAGGCCTAGTTCTGATGCTCTCTTAAAGCATATTGGCGCTAATTCCACCTGGAAAGCCATCTTATCTTGGGAGGGATGCCTTGTCATATTATTTGGTACATGCTATCACACCCGGGCTACATGGGATACTTAGTATATTTTAACATCATTATGAGCTCGAGCTTGGTCCATTTTAGTTGAGCACGAACCTTGACGATCTTCAGATTGAGCATTAGGCTCATTTAGGCTCAGGCAAGACTCGTTAATGCATGAATTTGTCTAGTTTAAACATATTTAGACTCATTGACCTCAAACTCATTAAAGGCTTAAACTATCAAAGCATGAGCTTTGTTAGATTTGGGTTGCTCTTCCCTTGAGTGAGCTTATTTGACACTACTTAAGCTTAAATTTATCTAAGTCTTTCAAGTTGGTTCATTTACGTCGTTGAACTTCTGATATATTTTCGTGTCGTGCTATTTTGACCACAAATATAGAAACACTTGCCATTATTTTGAGTCCTGCCTGAGTTCACTGCGATCTTCTTTGCAAATTACAGTTTTGATCATTTGTTCTAAAATGTAGATTATAAGGACATGAAACGCAAGATCCCTGTTCTAGCCAAATATCTTACATGATTTAACTGAGGTCTCATCTGAATACTAAGTGATATCGTATAGAGTTGTCTATTAAGTTTATAT
This sequence comes from Simmondsia chinensis, assembly GCA_018398585.1. Taxonomy (NCBI): domain Eukaryota; kingdom Viridiplantae; phylum Streptophyta; class Magnoliopsida; order Caryophyllales; family Simmondsiaceae; genus Simmondsia; species Simmondsia chinensis. The sequence continues at coordinate 21,870,986 of JAGTTD010000009.1, read as the reverse complement.
GATAATCATTTCTATGTCCAGTGTAAATGTCTACTACTACATTCGTACTTCATATATTCAAGAATCAATACATAAAATAGTAGTAGAAAAAATGCTAAGTGTATCCAATTTAGGTAACGGAATTGTATATCTAATGATATGTGAAAAATTTACTATAAAAATATAAAACAATTCAAACAAGTATACTAGAAAAGATATGAAATTGGATGAATTTCTCATTCCCAAAGTAGGGTATTTATAGTACAAGTAAAGTGAAGAAGAAGAAGAGCAAAAGGCACATAGGATTCTACTCTACATTCAAGAAGAACATAAAACCACCATTGATGGGAAGTGGTGGTGGTGTGGCTGGTTATGGCTAGAGAGAAGGAGAAGAAAAGCCTCCCCTTTTAATTGATCTAATTACACCTAATACTTGTTACATATACTAAATACAATACTAAATAAAGAAAAATTATAGTAATACTAATTACATGATACTACATAAAATACAAAATACATAATTTCAATACCTCTCTCAAGTTGGAGCATGTATATTAATAGTGCCCAACTTGGAAAGGAGAAGTGAGAAGGAAGGAAAACCGAGCGCCTTTGTAAAAATATCTGCTATCTGACCTGCTGATCGGACAAAAGAGGTAGCTATCACCTTACACATAAGTCGTCGTCTCGCAATATGACAATCAATCCCGATGTGCTTGGCTTTTCATGCAACACTGGATTAAAGGCTATGAGAGCGGCTTGATTATCACAAAATAACAAAGCCAGTTGATCAACCCGCACTACAAGATCACGAAGTAATTATTGTAACCAAATTAATTCACAAGTGACAGTGTACATGGCATGATATTCTGTCTCAGCCGGATATTAGGACACAACTGATTGGCTTTTCGATCTCCATGAAATGGGAGTGCCACCCAAGAACACTATGAAACTCGTAGTAGGACAACTTGCCCAATCAGCATCATAGTAGGCACGTAGCTAAAAATCACATGTAGAAGGAAGAAATACACCCTGCCCGGGTGCCCCTTTTAAAGCATCGCAAAATATGAACAAAAATCTCTAAGTGCGGCTCACGAGCGTCATGCGTGAACTGACTCAAAATATGCACCGCATAACTAGTGTCTGGTCGAGTAATAGTCAAATATGACAACTGATCCGCTAGACGTCAATAACGACCCGGATCAGAGACAGTGCGCCTACTTGGTCTTCTTGGTGAGGATTTTGCACCATCGGTGTCGACACTGGTTTTGCCCCAAGTAACTCGCCCTCACTTAAAATTTAAGCACATATTTAGCGTAATTCATCGACGAACATGCTGCTTCAATTCCTAGAAAATATTTCACGAGTCCTAAGTCATTAATGCCAAACTGATGGTTAAGAATCTCTGTCACATTCATTAAACTATTGAGATAATTTCCCGTACTTAGAACATTGCCAACATAAATTAAAACAACCATATAAATATTTTCATGACTGGGAGTGTAAAGAGAATAGTCAGATTTAGACGTTTAACCCCAATTTTAATCAAGGTCAAAGTAAATTTATGATTCCAATTTTTAGATACCGGCTTAAGTCCATAAAGAGACTTTCATATGTGACATACCTGACCTTCATGTTGTTGTTCCAACCCTTGTGGTATCTTCATATGTACCTTTTTAACCAAATCGTCATGAAAAAGGCGTTATTCACATCCAATTGATGAACAATCCAATTGACAGCAGCTGCTACTGCATGGACACCATGGACTGTAGCAAGTTTAGCTACTAGGGCAAAAGTGTCTCGATAGTCCACCACTCCTAGCCGTATTTACCCTTTAGCTACCAAACTCGCTTCGTAACGCTCTATTGACCCATCTAATAAGTACTTAACCTTGTATACCCACTTTGAATCTATGGCCTTCTTACTAGGCGGCAAAACCTTAAGAGTCCATGTTCGGTTTTGTTTGAGAGCATCAATCTCATTCCTCATAGCTTCTCCCATTGCTCATATTGCACCACATGTGTAAAGAACCTTGGCTTATCACTAGAAGTGATGGCCTCAAGAAAAGCCAAGTTGAGCATCAGAAAAACATGCATTAGGCAAAAAATGTGAAATAGGATATGTTATTACCTGAGTTAGCTGAAGGAGCAATAGTACAGTTATGGGTTATAGAGGACGCAACATCACAAACATAATCTCAATACTTCATAGGCACGGACCGCAAGCAAGCCCCTCTACTTGGTTCCCGTTTCCCGATTGTCATGCCCTCGTAGGGTTTGGTATTTAGTTCTGGTGGCTCATCGACAGAAGGCTCGGCCTCCCCACCAGCCTCATGTTGGTGGACAGGTTTGTTTGTGACACTGCCAGCTGCCTCTTGCCTGGGAAGTGCTGTGGTTGGTCCTCCACCAAGGACAACTCCACACTCCGATTCTGAAATAATGGGCTCGTGAAGCAACCATGTTGGTGGACAGGTTTGTTTGTGACACTGCCAGCTGCCTCTTGCTTGGGAAGTGCTGTGGTTGGTCCTCCACCAAGGACAACTCCACACTCCGATTTTGAAATAATGGGCTCGTGAAGCAACCCCAAATTTGGTGAATTATTTTCTAAAATTAAATTTGAATCTTCTCTTCAAGGCAAAGAAAACACTTTCATAGAAGATGACATCCCGAGAGATAACAATTTGTCCTCTGTCAAGATTATAAACGTTAAAACCTTTTCGACCAGAAGGATACCCAATGAAACACAACAATCTACCTGACTTCCCATCTTATCATTTGTCCTGTTTTTCACATGAACATAACACAAATATCCAAAAACCCTCAAATGACCATAATTCGGAACTTTACCAAACAACACTTTAAAGGGACTCTTGTTTTGAAGGAAAGGAGAAGGTGTTAAATTAATGAGATATGTAGCCGTTAAAACACACTTAGCCTAAAAATGTAATGGGAGTCTTGTCTCAAAACATGAGGCATGTGCTCCTCTAGACTCTAGATGACAATTTTTCCTTTCTACCAGTCAATTTTATTGAGGTGTACCTTTAAACAAGGTCTGAAATTGCATTTCATTTTTCGCATAAAATTCAACACCAAGCTCCATCTTAATGTTTCGCCCCAATAGAAAAATTAACGAAGAAATGCTTGGACACTGTTACTTGATTTCCCTTCTTCACCAAAAAAGTTTATATGGACTTGGATGTGCCTCGGTCTCAAGCCCATCTCTTTGACTGCCACCTCAGGGATGACATTCTCATTGCTACTAGATTTAAAGGCTAGGTGGGCAACATTATTGCTAATGGTGTATATCATTCGAAAAATGTCATTCCTCACCCACCCATCTCTCTCATTATCTTATGGAGCAAGGCAAACATGCCTTATCGCCAATGGATGTCTTATCCCCAATTACATCCTCCTTGCTTGTTGGCTCTTCAACTGCCTCAACTATTCAACCGCCAAATTGCCATCACAAGCTTCGCCTTCCTCAATGTACAACCCTTTCCCATACTTCTCACCCTTGTGGAATTCAACAATATGGTGCTCGATCCCCTAACACCTAAAGCGTCGCATCTTCAATCTAGAGGGCCTGGTCTAGGTTTTGTTCAGTCTACTGGTACTTGACCTAGTTGGTCTCCTAGATTGTCCTTGTATGATGGTATTGGGTGGGGATTTCATCTAGTTGGATTCTCATCCACTCGCTAGGCCGTTCCAAGAATTATGAGTCTGGCGTCACTGTTGTTGCATCTCGATCTATGGGGCTCTTTAATAAGCTTCTGAAATGGAGAAGCAAGCATGTTTAGGACCTCTTAGAATGACTCCCTCAAACCGTCAATGTACCTACCTGTCATTTGTTCCTATGTCTTCGCTGAGTCATTTTTTGCCATCAAAGTATAGAGCTATGTGGTATAGTCCTCCACGGACCGCGACCCTTCACGCAAATTTTAGAGCTTCTTTTACTTAAGCCCGACTTCATTATGAGGTTGGAAGGCGTCTCTCATATGCTTGATCATCTTATCTCATGTTTTGATCTTTCTTTTGCCTTGTCTCAGGCTCGAGTGTTTAACTTGTTGCCACCAGGCACCAACTTTACCTCGTAGCCTAGTCCCCACCAATGGAACCCGCTTGTGCTTAGGAACCTCCTCTATAGACACCAATTAATATAAGAGCTTCTTTGGCTGCCTCCCGCCTAGGAATTTCACATTATCAGTTTGGATTCTAGACTCCCAGCATAACTCTTTTATGTATTTAGATGTGTCATTGGAGAAACTTTTCTTCCTGCAGTTGCAACCTATAGGCGCCGACCCCATTGAAAGGAATGTTGAAGCTCTTCTCTGTGTCTTCCTCTTACCCACACTCTATGGATGTTGAGGCTGAGTTGTTTGACAGAATGCCATTGTTAGATGTTCCATAGCAAACTCAATGCTTCGAAATCTAATCTCCATCTCCTCAAACCTCCTCTCTATCTCATGAGCATCATCCCTGTCATAGATCTCTTCAATGGGTGTGTATCTCAGTCTTCATCGGGCATGGTGAAACATTTTGATTCTGATACCAATTAATTCAAATGCAAAATCAAATTGGAAGGAAGGAAGGGATCTAATGGCCCTCCTTTGATTCAACTTGCCAAATCCAAGAAGATAAAGGGGAAATAACTCAATGTTGGAACTCTAGGAGAGAGCTCAAGAGAGGAGAACAAATTACCAAATTTTATATGTACGGAAAATTTCCCAAACTATCTAAGTACATGAATGCGTATAAACCTTAAAATAATTTAGGTTAGGTTTCCTTTTGTTCCAAAGTTCATATGAGGTTGTTTACATTTCTTATTTGGAACTTGATTCAATATATAGCAGGCTGTAAGAACAGCCTCGCCCCAACATTAATCACTGGGACCGAAATTTAATAACAAGGCATTCACCATTTCGGTTAAAACCAGATTTTTCTGCTTAACCACACCATTTGTTGTCCGTATAAGGTGCTGTGACATCATGGATAATACTCATGGATTCAAAGTATTTGAGATCATAATATTCTCCACAATGTTCTGTCCTTAGACCTTTTATAAAAGTTTTGGGATGTAGTTCACATTGTAGTTCAATGCCAGCATTAAAAGCCTTAAATTCCTTAATTGCTTAATCATTATAAGTCAAAAAGAAATACTTACAAATATTTTGAAAAATCATCAATGAATGCGAGAAAATATCTTTGACATCTAAAAGTAGAAGTAGTATGAAAATCACACAAGTTATTATGTACTAAATCAGGCAAACTAGTACTTCTTTGTACCAAAAGAAACAAAAGTCTAATAATTTTCGTAGGCATGCAAGTTTTACAGTTTTCATCATTTTTATCAAAACATGGAATTAATCCAAAAAATTAGGAATTTCATGCATTTTTGGAAAATTAACATAACCTAGTCTACAATGCCGAAGAAAAGAAAAGTCGAGCATATAAACAGACTGTTTATTTTATTGTTATTTATGTTCAATTTGAACATATCCTCGCAATATAACCTTTTCCTACAAAGGCCCCACCTTTTGAGATTACAAACTTATCCGCATCAAAGGCTCCACCCTTTGAGATTACAAACTTATCTGCGTCAAAGGCCCACTTAAACCTGACCCATTAGCAAGCTCCTAGACATAGTTCTTCCTAGCATTGGGTGCATAATATACATTAGTCAAAGTACGCATATATCCCAAAGTAAAAACTGAATTAACTTTTCGCTCCCCTTTGACTTTAGTAGTCGCACCATTGCCCATGAACAATACAATATCATCATCCACGGGTTTAGAAGTTTTGAAAAACCTTGTATCTTTGCATACATGCTTGGTAGCCCCTGAGTCAACCCACCAAGCCTCACTATCTTTGATTAAGTTGATCTCGGAAATCATCGCCACGAAGTTAGTGATCCCATTAGTAGCCTTACGATGATTCAACCGATTCTTACCTCTCTTACAGTCTTTCTTTACATGATTGAACGTATGACACTTCCAACAAACGACCTTTTGTCTTTTGTAATTTTGGTACTTTGATGCATGTGCGGTTCACTTCTGTCCTATACACGACTGGCCTTCCTCCACCGCATTGGTTTTCCTGATGTGCCCAAAATGATTCTTGTACTCATCCTGCAACTTGTACTCAATACGGAACTGGTTAGCCAATTCTTTAAGGAACACATATTCCTTCTTGTGCTTCAAACTTATTTTGAAGTCTTTCTACAAAGGGGGAAGTTTGTCTATCAACGAGGATATGATGACGGAATCGTCCATATTTATCTTATATTGTTTAAAATGCTTTGAAATTCTTTGGAATTCATGCAATTGTTCCATAACCGGACATCCATCCACCATTTTATAATTGTTGAATTTGACTAACAAGAAATTTTTGTACTTCTTGTGTCTTGCATCATGTACCTTGTCTTTAGGACCTCCCAAAATTCTTTAGCGGTCGGTACTTTAGTAAATGTCGAACTGGAATGTGGCCTCTATGATTGTTCGTCATTCTCCCACTTCAATATTGATGATTGGCTGGCACGGGCCTCGTCCTCAGTCGGTGGAGACTTAGGTTTATTCATGACGTACACCACATTGAGGCCAGTGATAAAGAAGTACATCTTCCTTTGCCATTAAGTTTCTCATAAAGTTCGCTGTCATATATCGAATATAAGAAGCCATTTTCATAAACGAGAAAATAAGTTTTGAAAATTTGTTAGAGAAATGATATTTAGAACCCGGCATTTAGAAGAATAAATTGGCTTTAAGGCATTTAACCAACCATTATCCTTAAGACCTATTTCATCCTTTTGAAATACTTTCGGGATATAATGAAACCATACAACAAAGTGAAATGAATGTAGAAAGAACAAATCTCTGGGAATTAAGGACAAGAGAGTGATATGATTCCTATGTAATGTTGTTGCAAATGAAGGGGGGTATTGGACAAAATCCTTCTTCCAAACAACATGAAAAACCGTGTCAAGTAACGGATAGAACTGTCATGTGTGTCAACACATAAAGCTGCGTAAAGGAGATAGATGATAAGTATATGCTTGCTATGCACTAGTATAAACTTACTAAATATAATACACGAATTTAAAAAAAAAAAAAAAAAAAAAAAAGAACACCTTATGGATCATGGACTGCAGGAGAGCAAGTGATGTTAATAATATGAACCAATTCCAAAAGGTAAAAACATCAACTTTAATTCTCAACACCTCAGTTGCAGAGTTGCAGTACATATATTACCGATCAGATTTTCCCATTCCGCATATCATATATGTGCATCTTCGAGGTACCCTCTCTTCGTATTTTGAGTTGCACAGTAAATTATCAGAACTGCAAATCTAGATGACGAATGAAGAAACTGCGAAAGAATTTCGAACCCCAACTTTGGGTCCAGAAGAAACGAAAAATGTAGATTGACAAGTGAGTACAAAGCTCTGTGAACAAACAAAAACATATGCAATCCAAATGACGCGTGCTAGAATAGACTAAGGCTCTGTTTTGTATCTGGAATTAAAATTGAACTTTGTTATTGCAATACTAATTTTAGTTCTGATGAAATTGAAATTATAATATAATTGAAATTTTATTGTTTGGTTAATAAGAGATTGGGATTAAATCCTATGACAATTTGAGCTGTCAAGGCTTTTGGGTGAATGGAATTAGAGCATTTCTAGATTTGGGTCGGCTAGGATTTGGTATGGTTGGACAGAATCACTTTGAGTTGAAATTTTCTCAAGCAGTTCAACTATGGTCGAGTTTCAGTTGGTCTGGATAATTTCGTGTTTGAGTCATCATAACTTCGAGTAATTGAGTTTAGTATTTCAGGATTCGAATTAGCATAGGTCAGGTTTGAGTTGATTCAGATCATTTCGAGCTCAAGTGGTCTTGGTTTTGGGTCAAGTAGGTTGCATGATTTTAGATTTCGAGTCAAAGTTTGACAAGGAGAGAGCTAGGTTGAATCATTTTGGTTCGAGTCCTTTTAGGTTTTGCGTCAATTACATCTGGTTATTCTGATTTTTTGATCAGCATCATTGGTTCACACTCAAATCAGGTAGGTTCAATTTTTTGGATTTGAGTTATCTCATATTTTAGGTCAATCGGATTGGGCCTCTTTGAACTTTGAGTTAGATCGGGTTGGGAGTAAGTCAGGTCGGGTCATTTCGGGTTTAAAGTCATTTGATATGGGTCATTTTGATTTTTGAGTCTAGTTTATCTTATGTCAGGTCCGTCCTTATGAGTTATCTTGGGTATTGGGTTAATGAAGTTGGTTCATTTTGTTTTTAGGTCAATATAGTTAATATGGAATTGTGATTCTTTTCCCTATCTGAAAGAATTGAAATGTATGATTTTTAGTTAAAACCAATTTAATGAAATCAAGAAGTGAAATTATAGTTTCAGTTCTAACAGGTGAACTAAACAAACAGAATCAAAATTTTAGACCTCATTTCAATGCCATGTGGGACCTAAAAAAATCTAACCAAGCATAATCAACTAACCATGTGCAGACTAATTACTGAAATTTAAAATAAAGTGCTAGTTGGCAATGAAAAATAAATATTTCGTAATAAAATTAAGCTTTTGATTTGGTGAAAGAAAAACATTTTATTCTAAAAATATTTTGGAAAGGTTTTGTCTTAAACTTGGTTGGCCCACATATTAAATACATTGCATAACTTTGCATTAAACTAAGATAAGATAGATTTAAGGATGAATTGGATGGAAAGAATTGTAGACTTATGGTATAGGATTGGTAGGACTAAAAGAAAAATGACTTTCTTGGACAAGTGATGACAAGTTCTATGATACGATTAAAAAAGAGGTTTCCTCCTAAATTCATTTTTGTTATTCAACAATATAAGTGAGCCATAAAAACAAGATGAAATAGGATTTTCTTGTTATTCAAAATATAGAAACTGTGTTTTAGGCTCACAGATGTGTCTTGGACCACAGGGAGTGGGCTAATACAATTCAGTAGTCCATACATACATGCTTCTTCTACAACAGCAGGCAGCGTGGTATGGCCAACGGGGTCAGCTCAATCCCAAAGACCATCCTATTTTCCTAATTCGTCATGCTCTTACAGCAGCTACAACATCGGAAGAGGAGATAATAAGCAAATACAGTTCATGCCATCAGGCCTCGAATCTCGACCACTACCTGCTGTCAACACTTCTGCCATTTGCCAACAACTTCTTGATCAACAACACGGTGGGAGCAGCCAAAAAATAGCACCCAACGGGTTTTTTCAACCACTGAACCTTGAGTGTGCTCTCTCTCTTCTGTCAAATAATCAAATGCAATCACCTGTGGATGGTATGATGTGTGTCAGCCATTTGGAGCGGAGCAATGCAGCAGCAGCATCGTCACCCTTGCTTTCACAGCAGCGAACTGGTACGTGCCTCCATTTTAGTGATTTGGGTCAGCATTCTTCCTTGCATGGTGTAGAGGATGAGAACCACCCTGCTGCTTCCTTAATCCCTACCACAAAGGATGGCCATGGGTATGATGCCATTCATTCAGCCCGTCATGATGGCTTGTCTGACAACGGGCCTCCGAGATTCTTTCCATTTTCTTGGCAGTAGCATATCAAAGTTATCTATCTATTATATGGATGGCTCCACAAGTGTTGATATTGACATCTTCTAGGAATTGTTTGAGCCTCCATGATGTCTAATAACCTGTGAACTAATATTTATGTTTCTAGAATCTCATTTCATTCGTTGGTTAGTCTTCACTTCTTAGTGGTTTATATCATGCCATGCTCTTTTGGGAAATAATATATATTCTTATAAAAATTAATACGTGCGTTGTGCACAAAAGAAATTTTCGATGTTACAATCCCATGGCTGTACTATAAGATGGTTTTCACTTTTATTTAGGGTGTAACATAATATAGTGGGATTATACTATGACGCCGTTTAGAATACATCATGCATTGCATGTTGTATCCTCATAAGGTGAAACATATCTTTAGCTCTATAAAGTCTTGCGGGATATATAACATAATAGTCATGAATTTTCTTTGTGTGCGTTGACTCACCGCATTACTTTTACTTGTAATGAAATCGTGCTCAAACTAATCCATACGAAAAGCCATGAAGGCCAACATTAAAACTGTCAAACATTTTTGATGCAACTGAAAGCACCAAATCTTGAATGTTATTATACCCAGAATATTCCGGAATACAATAAATGGTCAAAATAGTACTACAATAAATTATGGACGGAATCTTTGTGTATATTTTCTTACAAGAAAACAACAAAACTCCTTGATTGATCTTCACAGGTTTGTTGAGGCTTTTATCAATCGCTTGGACCTAGAAACTTGAAAGGGGCCACAAGGCTTGATCTCAATCATGTGTTTTTGTTCTTCAAAACAGAGAGAAAGTAGCATGGTGTTTTTGCTTGAATGATTTGTGTTTGAAGGCTTGGTAAAGAAAGCACTAGAAACGTACTAGTAGTCCTCTAGATTTTTGGTGGGGGTTTTTTCTTAATTGTTTTTAGTAGCCTTCTAAATGAAGAGGAAGATCCTCTATTTATATAGAAAGAGTTCTTGAACTTTGGGCTTAAGGCTCAACTTAGAAGTTTTGTAGACTCTCGCCCGACTTATCTTTGAAGCTTCGTGGGTTTACACTTACTAAACCCTAAATTTATATAGGCTTGGATTAACACAATTGTTGAAAGTTATTTTGACCTGAGTTTAACTTAGAAATTATTTGGGCTTAGGTTTGACTTGTGAGTCATTTTGATTTCGTAGGTTTTAACTCGGGAGCCATTTTGAGTTTGGCTTAGTCATTTTGGGTTTATGTTCAGCTTGAAGGCATTTTGGTGTTGAACTTGGAAGTCTTTTTGGCTTTGACTTGAAAGTCCCTTGTAATTGCATTTGATACTCTTTTTTGGGCTCTTTTATTTGGTTAGCTTTGAATCTAATCAATTTTCGATTTTTGTTGACTTGAATTTTAGTCAAACATTAACTTTTTTTTAAGTCCTTTTTTTTTTGGACCCACTTTTGCTTTTATAAATATGATAAAAAATTTTCATATCTGCAGTATTACTGAGACACTCTAATACGTTTTGCAATGGAAAAAATGCTTTAGGTACAGAGCTTAATAGTATCATTGGGTACATCATTTGTGTGTTAAAAACATAAATTAGTTATATTTGTTTCGGCAACTGTGGTATTGCACTCTCACGTAGTGCTCAGCTGAAAGTTGTATGCTTTATTAAAATAATGTTAATGAATAATCAAATACGACCCCACACCCGCGGTTCCTCCTACGCTGCCGGTGCCGTGAGGTTGCATGTTATGGTCCTAGGCTTGCCCAGTGTCCGCGACCCCTTGACAAGTCGCAAGGTGCGTTGAGGCCCCTGCGCGCGGCCCCGGGACAGTGTGCGCGTCCATGTGCCCGGCCCTAGGCCAGTGCGTGCGTCCCGGGTTGCGCCCCAGTGCTCGTCCCTGGGCCCGTTCGTGCATCCTAGCACCCGCGCGCGCACGTCCTAGTGCGGGCCCAGGGCCTACCGCAGGGTCCATGACACTGACGGTTTTTCTTAGTTTTGTTTGACTTGATGGGGCATCTTGCACGTCGTCCCCATGGGTCCTAGGATAGCCTTATGTATATAGTAGCTTACGAAATTTTTAGTTTCCTTTTATCTTTTGTTCTCCTCAAAAATAGGGGTGTATGATTGCAGAGACTCCCTTGATGTTTCCTCTTGTTAGGGGTATAGAGTCCTGTTTTGTATATATATGGGGGAGAGTCCACTCAACTTGTAAACCTCATATCCATTGTATGCTTTGTTAATGAATACAAATTGCCTTCTTTTCAAGCTTTGTGTTCATGTGTGATTGTTTGTCGTGCACTTGAGTGGGAGTTGTAGCGCTACATTCGCACACCTGACGTCCAGGGACCTTCCACCGCTCTGCGCTCAAAGTGATCTATAGCGCGGGCTTGCGCATTGTCCTTAGTGAACAACGCGTGCCGCACGGCCCCTATTTATTAGGACCATGACAGTTGGTATCAGAGCCAGGTTTCATTGACCCGTTGCTCGAGTGATTTCTACTAGCCTAGTTATGGCTAACCCGTCGATGAGGGAGAGAGTACAGCAGTTGGAGGGCCGAGTTGAAGGCCTTGAAACTTTGGTCGAACAAGTAGGACGACATGAGGAGCGTCTCCAATCGCTGGGCCAGTTTGAGCCCCGAGCTGAAGTTCTTGAGGAACTTGGAGGTCGGATGGAGTCCCTTGAGACCTCCGTGACGGAGGTAAAGGAAAACTTCAAGGAACTTAGTGGGGAGATGTATGATGCCATCGAGGTGGTGCGCGGGGAGTTGTCTGAACTTTCTGCTAAGGTCAGCTTGCTCATTCGTGCCATGGGCACTAAGAATTCTAGTTTTGGGTTCGGCAAAGTGAAGCCCCCATAACCAAAACCTTTCAGTGGAGTGCGTGATTCAAAAGAGCTTGACAATTTCTTCTTCGACATGGATCAATACTTCAGAATATGCCATGTAGAGGATGACAAGTGCAAAGTTGACCTCGCTACCATGCACTTAAGTGGTGACGCTAAACTGTGGTGGCGTACCAAGCATGAGGACATCCTTCAGAACCGACTCCGAATAGATACTTGGGACGACTTGAAAGCCGAAAACTAAAGAATCAGTTTTATCCCGAGAACACCGACTTCATTGCTCGCTGCCGGCTGAGGAGCATCCAACAAACCGGTTCCATCTGAGATTATGTGAAAGACTTCTCAACTTGTATGTTAGACATCAAGGACATGTCTGACAATGATAGATTGTTTCACTTCATCGAAGGCTTGAAAGATTAGGCTAAGAAGGAGTTATACCGTCAGAATCCTCAGAACTTTGCAGTTGCTCAAGCACCCGCTGAAAGATTAGTGGACTTCCATTCGGATGGAGCACCCTCACAAAAGAGGGGAAACACCAGTAATACCTCTATGGGGAGCAAGTCTGCGGCCTCTAATTGCAACAACAACAATCGACCAAGGCCATGGGGTGGAGGATCGGGACAACAAAGCTCTCAATTCCGAAGGAGCAATGAAGGGTTTACGAACAATCGCCCTCTACGGTGTTTTCTGTGCAAGGGGCCTCATCGGGTACACGAGTGCCCACACAAGGGCGCCCTTGGTGCCCTTCAACATAAAATAGAACAGAAGATGGCCGAGACCACCTTGGATTCAGATTCAAAAGAACCCTCTGTGGTGCAACCTGCGGAGCAGCCTCAGATAGGGCCCATCAACTTAATGTATGCCATGGAGAAGACCAATCCAGCACCCCCTCGATCCAATGAGCTGATGCACGTGGAGCTGGTCGTGAAGGGTCGAAGGACTAGAGCCATGATTGACACTGGTGCCACACACAACTTTGTCTCGGGACAAGAGGCGAAAAGACTGGGGTTAAAGGTTAGCCAGGAGGGAGGAAGCTTAAAGGCAGTTAAATCTAGTGGTAAGCCGATTCTTGGGCTAGCAAGAGAGGTAACCGTGAAGCTTGGAGAATGGGAAGGTCGGGTGGGCCTCACCGCCGCCCTAATGGACGACTTCAGCCTTGTTCTTGGTGTGGAGTTCCTCCAACGGGCCAAGGGAGTCCCAATGCCGCACATTAACTCACTCCTCCTGATGGGTAAGAATCCGTGTCTGGTAAAGGCCTCCCCGATTACAAAGGCAGGAGTCAAAGGGGGCACGGGTCCTCAGTTGTTGGCTATGCAGTTGGAGAAAGGGTTAAAGAAACATGAACCTACCTTCCTGGTAGCCTTGTCTGCAAAAGAAGACGAAGAACCTACCGCTGTGCACCCCCGAATTCAAGGGTTACTAGAGGAGTATGGAGATGTCATGCCAGCGGAATTACCGAAAGTGCTCTCTCCTTGGCGTACTGTGGATCACCAAATTGAGTTGTTGCCCAGAGCTAGGGCCCCCGCCAAAGCACCTTACCGCATGGCACCCCTGGAGTTGGCTAAGCTTAGGAAACAACTTGGGGAGTTGGTCGAATCAGGCTTCATCCGCCCTTCCAAGGCTCCCTATGGAGCCCTAGCCCTATTCCAGAAGAAACAGGATGGCAGCTTGAGATTATGTATCGACTACTGAGCTCTCAACAAGGTAACCATGCAGAACCACTACTGCATCCCGCTGGTGGTCGATCTGTTTGACCAACTAAGGGGAGCCAAATTCTTCACTAAGCTCGACCTCCGCTCAGGTTATCATCAGGTCCGCATTGCTAAAGGAGATGAGCCTAAGACGACGTGTGTGACCAGGTATGGGGTGTTTGAATGGCTCGTTATGCCTTTTGGGCTCACGAACGCTCTAGCCACCTTCTGTACCTTGATGAATCATGTCTTTCATGAGTACCTTGACAAATTTGTCGTGGTATACCTAGACGACATTATGATCTATAGCAACACCATTGAGGAACACATTTGGCATTTGAAGCTGGTCTTCCAGAAGCTAAGAGAGCATTATCTATTTGTGAAGCGAGAGAAGTGTTCTTTTGCCCAGGAAGAAGTCAGCTTCTTAGGGCATATTATTAGACAACGGCGGATCAAGATGGATCCGAAGAAGATATAGGCTATTGAAGATTGGTCGGTGCCGAGGAATGTTAGCGAGCTTCGTTCCTTCCTTGGCCTTGCGAACTACTATAGAAGATTTATCGAGGGTTATTCAAAGAAGACAACCCCATTGACTGATTTGTTGAAGAAGGATCACAAATGGGATTGGTCGAACTCATGCCAACAAGCTTTTAAAGATCTAAAGACAGCAGTCATGAGAGAGCCTATCTTGGCCCTTCCCGACATTACTAAGCCCTTTGAAGTCCAAACGGATGCCACCGACTTTGCCCTCGGAGGAGTCTTGTTGCAAAAAAAAGCATCCTATAGCTTACGAAAGCCGAAAACTCAAGGATGCTGAATGCTGCTATGCTGCGCAGGAAAAGGAGCTCATGGCCGTGGTTCACTGCTTGCGGGTATGGAGACACTACCTTTGGGGTCAAGGTTCGTGGTGAAAACGGACAATTCAGCTACTAGCCACATCCTAACCCAGCCAAAGCTATCCTCTAGACAAGCCAGATGGCAGGAATTTTTTGCCGAATTTGACATGGAGCGACAATATCAAGCGGGAAAAAGCAACCAAGTGGCTGATGCTTTGAGCCGTCGATCTGACTTAGCAACTTTGAGCATGTGTGCTTCCCTTTCCTATAGCGGTGTAACAACCTTACTTTAAGAGAAAATCAAGCAACATCTGAATGATGATCCATCCGCCAGAGTCATCCGTGGGCTGATCCAAGAAGGAAAAACCCAGCGGTTCTGGGAGGAGGAGGGACTCCTGTTGACAAAGGGGAGAAGGCTGTTTGTTCCGGCAGCAGAGGGACTCAGAAGGTCCTTGATGAAGGAATGCCACGACACCCTTTGGGTAGGACACCCCGGTTGGCAACGAACTCTGAGTTTGCTGATGCGGGGTTACTTCTGGCCCGGAATGAAGGAAGATGTGATGAGCTACACAAAGACTTGCCTTATCTGTCAGCAAGATAAGATCGAGAGACAGAAGAAGGTGGGGCTGTTAGAGCCCCTCCCTGTTCCGTCGTGACCTTGGGAGAGTGTCTCTTTGGACTTCATCACCAGCCTGCCAAAAGTGGAGGAGTTCTCCGCGATATTGGTGGTCGTTGACAGTTTCTCCAAATATGCTACATTCATCCCTACCTCGAGTTCCTGTCCTGCTGAGGAGACGGCGTCCTTGTTCTTTCAGCACATTGTAAAGTATTGGGGAGTACCACGCCATATCATGAGTGACAGGGATCCTCGGTTCACCGACACATTTTGGTCAGAACTCTTCAAGCTACTGGGGTCTGAGCTGAACATCTCCTTAAGCTACCACCCTGAGACCGATGGTCAGACTGAGAGAATCAATGGGTTGTTGGAGGAATATCTACGACATTTTGTGAGTGCCAATCAGTCCAACTGGGTTGAGCTCCTCCATGTCGCTCAATTCTGTTTCAATTCCCAGAAGAGCTCATCCTCCAACAAGAGCCCCTTTGAAATTGCCATCGGCCGGCAACCTCTTTTACCTCACACCGTGGCAGAGCCGTACAGAGGTGCAAATCCGAGAGCCTACAACTACACAAGGGAATGGAGGGACAACAATGAAGTTGCAAAGGCCTACTTAGAGAAGGCCTCCAAAAGAATGAAGAAGTTGGCATATCAGGGAAGACAACCGATGGAGTTTCAACCAGGGGACTTGGTGCTGGTCAAGATCAACTATGATCAGCAAAGATTTCTCAGGAAAAGGGACAAGCGGCTAGTGCGCAAATACGAAGGCCTAGTTCGTGTGGTTGTCAGCGTGGGACGAGCCTCCTACCGGGTCCAACCCCCGAACTGGATGAAAGTCCATCCGGTGTTTCATGTGAGTTTCCTAAAGCCCTTCCATGCAGACGAAGAAGATCCCACACGTAATGTGTCCACGAGGGCTGACATCCGCATGCGCCCAACTCCTACACCCGAAGTAGAAGAAGTGAGTGCTGATCGACAAATTGAAGACCACAAGGGAGAGAAGAAGACAGAGTACCTGATACGGTGGAAGGGAAGACCTTTTGAAGAAACAAGCTGGATTGATGAAGAAGACCTCCTTGACAAGGAGAGGGTGAAAGCCAAGACGAAGAAAAAGAAGAAGTCGACGAGGGTGTCGACAACTCAAGTGGGGAAGGATGTCATGGTCCTAGGCTTGCCCAGTGTCCGTGACCCCTTGACAAGTCGCAAGGTGAGCTGAGACCCCTACGCGCGGCCCCAGGCCAGTGCGTACGTCCAGATGCGCAGCCCCAAGCCAGTGCACGCGTCCTTGAGCGCGTCCCGGGTCGCATCCCAGTGTTCCTCCCTGGGCCCGTGGGGGCGCACCTACGCGCGTCCCAGCACCCGCGCGCGCGTCCCATTGGGGGCCAAGGGCTTGCTGCAGGGTCCGTGACACTGCAGGTTTTTCTAATTTTTGTTTGACTCGATGGGGCGTCTTGCATGTCGGCCCCGTGGGTCGTAGGATAGCCTTATGTATATAGTAGCTTAGGAAATTTTTAGTTTCCTGTTATCTTTTGTCATCCTCAAAAATAGGGTTGTATGATTGCAGAGACCCCCTTGATATTTTCTCATATCAGGGATGTAGAGTCCTGTTTTGTATATATATGGGGGAGAGTCCACTTAACTTGTAAACCTCATATCCGTTGTATGCTTTGTTAATGAATACAAATTGCCTTCTTTTCAAGCTTTGTGTTCATGTGTGATTGCTTATCGTGCACTTGAGTAGGAGTTGCAGCGCCACATTCGCACACCTAACGTCCCGGGACCCGGAAGGTCCGAACTTCTTAGACCGATGTGCGCTGAAAGTGATCTATAGCACGGGCTGGCACGTTGTCCTTAGTGAACAACGCGCGCCGCACAGCTCCTAGTTCCTAGGACCGTGACATTGCGCCTGTCCAGTTCCCGGTCCAGTGAGTCCCATCCCCCATTTCCTGCCCCACCCGGTGCTTGTCCGTGTCTTGAATGGTTATTTTATTTTGTACTTTTTGTTATTTATGCCGTTTTTGCTTTTTGCCCTGGTCCAGACAAAACATCCCTGTATCAGTACCTCTCCTGTTCCAACATCAATTTTGACCTTAGGACCAGTCTAGTAGGGTCCGGTTGTGTTTTCGTTGATGTGAACCACCTGCTTCACCTCTGTCTCATTGATAATGTAATTCCTCAAGAGGCTTCCAGACCTCTTCACCTGCCAATCTGGATTTTTCTCCCCCTTCCTTGTGGTGTTAGCTCGGTACCCTTCCTGTCCAATCCGATGCCTGGTACCTTGCTAGCAATGTGGGGGAGAGGGGGATTTCCTCTCCTGTTTTCCACCCTTTTGAGGTTGTTGCTTGTTGTTGGGAGGTGAGGCTGTGTATCTCTGCTTCGGATCCAACTGGTGCCTTGCTAGTTTCTGGTCCTCTCCTGTTCGTTTGATGTTGTCCCGATTTTCTATGTTGTCTATGGTGTCTGATTTTTTCCGTTTTGATCTGGAATTTTGTACCCATATTATAGCCACCGCTTGTTGGGTCGGATTCCTTATTTGGAATGCCGTGCTCTGTAAGGCATTTTCACCACTTATCGAAAACAAAAATACGACTTAAGGACATATAAAAGTAAACCGGAGATGGTAAATCCAAATTTGAACAATCAACTCAGAGCCTTAGACTAGAAAAATCTCGTATTGAAAAACTTTAAGCTCTAAGTGGCTAATCTTGAGTTTTGACGAAAGGACTTCAGGTATGGCCGTTAAGAATAAAAAAGCAAACATAAGACATACGAAATAGAAAATAGAGATCAAACCAATGAATTGCCGCGCTTTAAAGTTTGCACTTGCCCTAAGTCACTCATACCCTCACATCGGTACAATGGGACTAATGGTATTCTGACTCTCAGGGTTAAAATGGCGCCCACTTTGGTAGTGTACTTCAGAAAGATGAGTAGGAGCACGCTTTAATTTGCTTAGTAATAGAGAGAAGAAACCGGCCTTAAGAGAGAATATAAGAGTGGAGAAGAGTTTCTTATACCACGGCACACCACTGCGACGCATCGACAGGCCTAGCCCGGTGCCGCAGGGCTCGGCTGTGTGCACGTGGACTACAATGCCCATTTAGGCCCACAAGACTTACCAAATATAAGAAGAAGAGAGTATAAAGAGGATACTGCGCTTGTTTTTTTGTTTGTGCGGTTCCTGTGAAGAAATAAGGAAAAAAAGTATGCATTATGGACTTACTATAACCTTGGAGTAGGTTTAGTTAGGAACTACACATGTGTGCCCTCAATCATCTTCTTTGAGACAAGGGTTGATGCTTTGCGTGAATCTGGCTTCAGCTTGCAATTTATATGTGGATACAACCAATTCTTCAATTAAAGAGACTTTAATCACAATGTTTTTGTTGTATTTTAGGTTAATTAGATGTTGCGAAAACAAAAGGGATATGGAGCCGGCTCAAGCGGCAATTAGGGTGACGAAGCAGAGCCCATATATACCTTACCTCATATGCTCACGAGTAAAGAACTGGGATGGAGACAAGTTTAAGAGCCTAACAGCCTATCTCGAGAATCTACAAATTTTTAGGTTTGACACCCTTGATTCAAGATAACACGTATGAGTTTACACATGACAATTTAGATGGAGCGAACCCCATTCAATTCACCGGATTCGGACTAACACAATCAAGTACAAAGCCTGAGCTGTAAAAGCTTTGAAAGAATGACTCAAACCTAAATTCACCTGATGCACTAAGCTGTGTCACCAATATAAAACCAATGGAATCAAGCTCTAGGATTGGTTGTTAAAGCCTAACACCACCAACATTAAACTTACTTTGTGGGAAGGGTCGGGTACAAAAACAATGGCAAAAGGGGATACATTCACGTATACAGCAACTGGTCACTCAGTTGTAGTGCTGAGAAGCACAACGAAAGGAAACGGAAAACATAAAGAAAAGCACAAGCGTGCTATGATAAACTGAAGAGTTTATATTGATGTTGGGACCCTTTGCATCATCACAGGTATCTTTTATTTATAAGCTGCGAAATTAACTACTGCATTCTTGTTTGGCGCCATTCTCTACCTACATTTGGCATCCAAGGTTCCATAATCTTGGACTGGCTTTGAAAAGGCTTTAGCACACGTGCTCGAGGTCTTGCCTTCACCTTCGTCCATGTTTGCTTGAATGTACCGGAGGCCCACGCTTCGGATCTGCGCTTCAAGTAACCGATTCGAGCATGGGTAGTAACCTTTTCCACAGAAATCCTGGCAATACCCTCGAGCTCGAGCTTGTAAGACCAATCAACCATCTCTAGTGCCTATATTTTCGGTACTTTAGTTATTGGGGCATCTATAATCCAAACGATAGCGTTTCCACTTCTTAAGTTTTTTGGATCTTGAGAATGGTTTCACATGTTAAGCACTTGTCTTACTAACCTGAAATGACATCGCTCAAACTCCTTCGAGTTTGGGGTGTCAACAGTCATCTTTTATCTGTTGGTAATTTTCAATTACAATGAATGAAAATGTGTAATATGATTGCTAACGGCTACAAGGCACTCAAAGTGGCACAATGAAGGCTCAAGGCTACTTCAATCTTGGAGTTTATAGATACCAAAACCGTTAGCAATAAAACTTTTTACTCGGCGGCTTCTTTTAGAATTATCTTGTAATCCTTAGCATTCAAACTTTGATCAAGCTCTCTCACTTTCGTTGATATGCAAATCCTTTGTCTTTTCTTCTCCTTTGAATTTTCTTAAACTTGCTTTGTTAAGCAATGGCTCAAATCACTCATTGCCTCTCAATTGTTGTACTTGCTAACATCCTTACTGAGCATCTCATCCGTCTTAATCAATTTGACAACTCTATTATCTTGGAACAACTCCAATCTTCAGTTGGTTTAATCCCTTTGAAGGAGGGAGGAAGGATCTTCTTTAGAGTCTAATATCCTACTAATGGGGCTCATCTTCTATTGCAATGTATAAGTACGCAGTCTTCCTAAGATCTTTCTAGACACCTATGAATCTGCTAAGGTCCTTCACTAACGGTCGCCACAGGGAAGGGAGCCGTATTTCCAAAGATACGGCTCCCTTCAAGGGTTGGAGCTTCCTTACCAAGCAGTATGCTTCTTGGGTGGACCATCTCATGCTCTGCATCGAAGGTAAGTGGAAATTCCTCTGTATCTTTATGACCATCAGACTTTTGAAGGTGTCAATCAGGTATAACTTTCCTTTCATTATTGCTCTCACTTGTTTCTGAAACACCTGTTACTGCACTTTCGTCCTCCCATGGGGTTTTCTTGGGATAAATATGGAGGTCATTGCAACCTTAACAGGTCTTTGCCCTTCAAGCTTTGAGCTTCCCTTAAGTAGTTTTATCTCAAGGGAGGTTGAGGCCTTCTCCATTTATTCTTATTTCCCCTTTGGCTATAAGACATATGTGAACTCCTTGTATAAGGAGTTTCATAGTGACTAGCCATATTCCAAGGAGGAAGAAACAACGTTTTACTTGTTTTTCCGAAACAAGTTTTTGTTTTGGAATTAAGAAGTTGGCTGTTAATATGGCTACTAGTGATGGTCCTCCTGCTCTGGGCCCATTGGTGTTAGCTCAAGCTTACGATGTGGCTTACTAAAACGAGCAAACAAAGTAGAGTTTCCCATGAGACGCCCCCAATAGAACGCAATTTTCTCTTTAGTTGAGACAGGAAGGGAATAGATTGTATGTTAGATGACGTAGAGAAAAATATGTCGTCTTGACAAGAGGCCTAACTTTGGCTTGTCTAATTGTGGGTTGCATCGTACTTTTCCTCTCGCTGTCATAGAGGACCCTTCGTGCCCATAGCAGATCCTGTATGTTATGTTTTTTTCCCGAATGGACTTCCACCTTCCTTCAAAATGGACTGTGGAGTATTGCATCGAGCAACTCACAACCCCATGCCAAAGTGTAGGAACCCAATCGACTCCGTTTTGGAAAAGGAGACTTCGTCCCTCTTTGTTCAAGGAGATTAACCTGGATCAGGTAAATCCTATAGATATCCATTCTCAACATTATCCAGTAACCATTTTCTCTTAGGACTACCCATTCTATCACCAAACTAAGCCTGGTGTTGAGTCATATTGGCTGGGATTATTTGCCAATCAATTTGGCATGTTCTTAGAGGTTCCTTTTGTGGGCTAGAAGAACCCTTGTCTTCATCTTCCTCAGCTTAACGAACCCTATTAGACCACCTAGAGATGACCACGGGCTGGTCCGAGGCCTTGACCAAAGAATAATTATAATTTATTGATAAATAATATAGCATACAATACAATACTATCATAATTACAAAGATATTTTGTAAAATAAAATGTATCATAACTTGTTAAAAAATATAACTAGAATAATATAATAGTGCCATATAAAATTACAAATACATTTTATAAAAAAATATATTATAAAAAATAGAATTATAATAATATAAATAAATTAATCTAAACTTGTTGAGGTTGGTGCGGTACTTGTACTGGAGCTAGCGTCTTCTTCTTCATCGCTTGATGATTCCAAGTTCAGACGGTCTTGGTCTCTATCTACTACAGCTATCCAGTCCTTCAAGGGCACCGATATTTCCAAGGTGGCCGGTGCTAGCTTCGCTTTCTTTGATCCAAGCAATCTACCACCTGTACTAAATGCAGGCTCCGATATCACGTGTCATGGTAAAAAGCATGGGATATTGGTTTTTATTTGAATTCCACCATTGCAAAATATCAAACTATGGATTAGCCTCTGTTTGGTAGAAGTCGAGCATAGGCAAATGCATGTACAAAGAAAGCTCAGCATATGACGTGGGACTTTTTTTGGGCTTTAATCGGTTAAACATATCCCATGCATATGATTTTTACTCGAAAAGAGGACGAAAAAAGGATGTAGAAGAAACTTTGTATCAGATGATAATCTTTGAGAATACTCGTATAAATTATGTAAATTTTCATTAACTTTAGCAACAAAAGATGCTACATCAACAGTTGGTTTTATTTTTTCATAAAACATTCGGGAAAATAATTGAAAACCCGTAGGTTTTACAACGTGGATCAAAAACGGTGAAAAGACAATATGCCCTTGGTAATTCAGAATAATATTTTAAAAAATTTTCTATCATGACTGTAATGGAGCCCTGCAACACGGGGTTGGAGGAATTACCTATCAGCCAAGCAGCAATATCTACCAATCTAGATATTGCTTGTGGAATGGTTGGGTAATAACATCCAAAAATAAAGATGTGGTAGCCTATTTAAAAATAATAAGAAATTTACATATTCATTAAATTACATCCTAATCTATATTTTCTAAACTAAAAGAATTTAGATCTGTATGATTTTGCTGTACAAATTCAATTAATGCGTGTTTGTATGGTATACATCTTTCTAACATTAAAACCAAGGATAACCACCTAGTACGTGTATCTAATTAAATTGGTTAAAAGGAAAACCGTGTGTTTCACAAAGTTCCTAAAAAATTTTTTTGCCTAATTCCGGATATCTTAATTGCTTTAATTACTTCTCTTAAAACTATAAGAGAAAAATCTATAAGTTGCATACCATCCATTACTATTAAATGCAATACATGATGGATGTAACGTAAATGAAACCATTTCCCATCTAACATGGGCTTTATATATCTAATTAATTGTTTAATAGATGCATTGTTATTAGTAGCATTATTAAAAGCAATGTGGAAATTTTTGATGTCTACCCCCACTCCCGGCATGCGATCATAATGGCACTCGTGATTACATGAGCACTGTGGAGATATTCAAAGAGGCGAAAATGAATTATTCGTTTTTGCATAACGTAGAAAGAATCAATCCAATGTGCAGTTATGCACATGAAAAGTACATCAGATTTCGTCTTCCACATGTCGCCTTTAAAATACCTTAAAATTGTTTTTCATATTTACAAATTCTATAAATGTGTCCCGCTTCAAAGTGTTCCAAGAGACCCTTAAAGCAGCACGGTTCAACGCGGTTTACAGTACCGAACGAATCTAGGGACTTCGCTGGTGGTAAACGGCTTTTCAGTTAAAATGAGTATTCATTAATTCGCGTCTTGTAGTTTCTTGTGTAAACTTAAAGTTTGCAAACGCACGAGTAGTTTGATGTATGAAAGTATGTTGGGTTCTATCTGCATCTAATTCGGGGTGGCTTCTTTGTAGATTTCTTTTTAAAATGCAAGTCCTACTATTAAGTGGATGCCTAAAAACTTTTGGAGGATCACATAGAGTACAATATGCTTTAGCATGTTCACGATCTAGTGTAAAATGTTTCCATACATCGCTAGTACTATGTCTACTACTTCCCGTAGAGGTGTGGGTTTGAGTTTCATCATTGGTGGGTGTGGGTTCGGGTTCAGAACACCCCGCACCACCCGATTCAGGATAACCCTGCTCGTAAAGGTGTTCTTGTTCCCAATCACAGATGCCCATGTAGGGAGGTGACGGACTGGGTTCCAAAAAAATATGTTCCTGGATATTAAGCTCAACTCCTCTAGATTGGCTACTAGTGCTACCCATTTTAGGGAATTTAGGCGGTCGAGAAGAGCTAGAACAAAATCTACTAGCTCCAGATGAAGATGAATTATGTGCCATTATATTGTTAATTTATTATTATAAAATGCAAGTAAGAATGCGAGTAAGGTAAATAAAAATGACAAATAAATAAAAATTTGATACTAATTTTATCAAAGTAAAAACTGAAATTTGAACTTCTACAAGTTTCTACGAGTATAACACAATTGAAACTTTAAACTTGAGAGATTAAGAGCAAAGAATTGATTATAAGTAGAGAAGAGAGAATTGATGATTGTTGTGTAGCAAAATTAAAAATTTTGGTTAGCATTTATAAAAAAAAGATTTTTTTTTTTTAAAGTTGCTTCCGAGTCGTTGGACAGCAGCTTGGTGGGTCGGGCTGGGTCACACCCCAAACGGGGTGGGCCGAGTCGGGTTGGCCCGACCAATTGAGCGATTAGGCAAGCCTATGGTGACTCTACCCCTTGTAGGTATGCGCCATGGTCCTCCCTCAAGTCTAGGGGTGTCGGACATTATTTTACTTCTTCCATTTAGTGTGAAGGTACCAATGCTAAAGGAGCTTAAGCAGCAAGGATCCAGGATGTCCCCTAGAGGTAGGCTTTTCTAGGTAAAAGCATGTTTCTTTTAGGACATCACATCTTTTAACTCAAAGCATTATTTTACTCAAAGTATATGGCTTTTATGAGTTGTTGTTCCCATTCCTGCCTCTGAAGGACAAGTTATAGAAAGTTCTCAATCCAACAAGAGTTTTACCATATTATTACTCAGAGAAGAATCCCGAGAAGCAAGGGTGACTTCACCACCCATTGTTATAAGCTCGAGGATAAGGGTAAGGAGATCATCATTTGTTCCCTAAGTACTCTCTCCAGCATCAACAGAGGCCTCAAAAGAAGAAGACATTCCCATTTCTCAATTGTTCAAGAGGAAAAGGAGGAGTGAACAACAATAGGTACTCAATCCTCATTTTGTTCTCTTTTTAGTTTGTTTTATCCAATAACTTTCTCCTTGAATGTAGGCTGCGACCTTCATTTGAAGATCCTTAAAGATCACAGCCATAGCTGACTTTGCCTCAAGGAGAAAAGTTCCAGGCTAGCCCATAGGTACAGAGCCTCTAAATGTCACCATGGAGGAAGCAGAAGAATCCATTTCCACCCATTTGCACTATGGTACTAGGAGATGCTTTGAAGTACCCTTCCTGATTGCTCTTAGTCAGGATCTAATCCAAGCCACATACCTAGTTCCATGGGAGCTGGCATTTTTTCTAGAAGAAGTTCCTGCTGGTAAGGGTACTCTCTCTTGCTTAAGTCAGTTTTTTTGTCAAGCCATCAATTGGCTCGAACTTACCTTTTTTCTAGCAGAAATTTCATTTCGAGTATACAACTCCTGCACCAAAAGATTAAGGTATTGCAATCCCCAACCCATTAGTTGTCACATCTTCAGAAGAGACCCCAAGAGTGAGGAATTAATCCTCTCTATCTCCATATTTTGGTTTAAGTGACAGACACACGATTCTTCTTTGTTTTATTTCAAGCACCTTCTGTGTCACCTTTTCACCAGGATGCTTTAACAATTGAAAAAACTTGGGGTGAGTGGGAGGCTGGCCTTCCAACACCTAGACCATGAAGCATCTCCCAGGTCTTAAAGATTGAGTACCCTAGTGCACCTCCCCGTCAAGACTTAGCCTTACCATCAAATGGACAGGAGGCTTTAGGCCTAGTGAGAGAACTAAAGGAAGAACCAAGAGCCACTCAGGTTGTCATCAAAGAGTCGAATGCACTCAAAGTTATGATCACCATGATATTCAAAGAAGTTCCTCCCCTATACCAACAGAAACGCTCCTGCCAAACCATATTAGAGGCCTTAGTTGTTCCACGTATCAGGGGCCCTGCTCCCTTACTTGAAGAATTGCATTAGCTTCAAGAGGCCAAAGATCAACATGCATTAGAGGTTCAAGTCATTGATGGACAAATTCAGGCACTAGAGCAACAACTAACCAAACTCAAGGAGAAGCTTAGCGCACTTAGAAGGGAAAAGCCATTATCCCTAAGCTCAAGAGTGCAACAATTGAAGCACAATAAATGCAACAAGCCTTTTAGGAGCAAGTGATCACTGTAGACAGCCAATTAACCCAAGCTGCAACTAGACTGTCTACTATAGAAGGATCATTAGCTTGAATTAGGCCCTTTCGTTTCTAGCCTTTCCATATTTTGCAAATGCATTCTTCATTTGTATGTTTTGTATCTCACAAACTCCAATAACACCTAGTCCATTAATATGAATACAAATTGCCTTGCGATGTAAAATGCCTCTCATACTTGGCTTTCTTGTGTCTATGGTCCCTCAAGAACTCAACTATAATCCTTGAGATACTGATATTTAAATTGAGCTCATAACTCTAGGAATAAAAATATAAGAATGTCTTTGTTAGAATCCCATATTGAAGGCACGTGATTTTTTAAGAATCTGCCATTAAAGGCTCTTGGATGGATTCTTCCATCAAAATCTTGGAGCAAGTATGCGTTGCCTCCAAAGATTTCAATAACTTTTAATAGTCCTTCCTAGTTAGGGGACCATTTGCTAAAGACACGATTCTTCTGACCCATAGGTAGGATGACCTTCCAAACTAGTTCCCTGATATAAAAAATCTTAGTTTAACCTTCCTATTATAGGCTTTAGCTACCCTTTTCTTTTGGTTTTCGAGCTTATGAAGATCATCAAGCCTATCACCTTAATTGATGGGCCACCCTTATGGATTGGACTGTCACCTGAATTGGAAGTACTACGTCATGACCTTTTTTTTGCAATAATTAGAGAGAGACCTCACAATACAAAAGAGCCGGCACGCACGTAGGTATAGGTATGGGGCCCAAACAACTCACCAAAGTGAGAAATATCATTTTATGTTTCCAATTTTCAAGAAATTGGAAGATAGATAGTAATTACTGCATGTGCTTAGAGCACTACCGAACGGTGTCGTCCCTTGAATTCTTATAAGCCCATAGGGCCTTGAATACCAGTTCATGCTACCTCCTTGGATTGTCCTCAATCTATTTTTCAATATTAGCCTTCAGAATGTTATTCGTTAACTCTGCTTGCCATTAGCTTAGGCATAATAAGGAGTTGAGTTCAATATCCCAATGTTAAAACACTTAGTAAACTCCTTAACTTCAGACCCACTAAACCTGGCTTTGATGCACAAAGGTTTAGGCTCCATTTGTTTTGACGAAAAAGTAGAATCTAGGAATTGATTTTTCTTTGGAAAAGGTTTTCCAAGGAAATCTAAATTTCGATTGGGGTTTTTCATTGTTTGTTTCAAAGGAAAACTTAATTTTCCGTTGTGACGTCTAGTATGTTTTTAAAAAATATTATTTACCAATCATTTTATATCTTGTTTTAGGACTATCAAAGCTGTATAAATTAGAAAAACTGCTTATTAGGTATTTAAAATTTAAGCATTTATCATCTAAATATCCTGTCATTTTAATATCTACAATGAGGTTCCCTAAGATAAGAAATTTTATAACTTGTGTATATATTGTGTTAAAATCTAGTAAATTTTCATTAAAATTCGGCTATTTTTTACCAAAAACCTGATGTAGTATAAACTATGATCATTTTACCAAAAGATTGTTCACGTTCTAACAAAACTTACTTATATATTATCAAAAAAATGTGTCATGTTAACATTTTCGGACAAAAGAAATTATCGCATTATGAGAGAGGATACATATAGATTGTTGTTTTATTTAAAATCTACTAAAGGTTGACAAAAGATACACGATTCACAAGAAAAACTTCAAACTTCAGGGTACATCATTATATATTACTGAAATATTATAGTACATATGTAATACATGCTAAAACATTAGAGCACCTAGATAATTTTCTTATATAATATTATATAACAATTCAACTTGATTAAAATTGTTCTGTTGCAACTATAACAAAGTAACATCCAAGCTGCTTTTAATTATTGGTTTAATTCTTGTCTAGTATTGTGACGTTAAATATCTACAATCTAGTCTGGTTTATTTCAATTCAATCTGGATTTGCATGATGATTACCGTAAAGGTTTTTGGGCTATTTAGAATCATGACTTCCCCCATTTTGAAAGGGAAGTAATTTTCCCTCATTTTGAGGGAGGAAAACCTTTTCTGTAAGCAAAAGACGAGCCAAGCAATGGAAAAGGGGAAAACCACTTCCTAGAATGAGGTTTCCCCCCCTAAACAAACGAAGCCTTAATGTGTTTGCTGGCAACGGAACGCCCATCAATCATCATTTTCATTACTTCAGGATGATCATTAGTTAGCTTTGATATTGCAGGCTCAAATTTAAAAGACAAGGGCCTACGATTACCTTCAGTAGCCATTACATCAGCCATTAGCTCCACTTAAGATACCTCATCAACCGCCACAACATCTCCATCTAGGCCGTCTTGAGCTTCTTTAGCCATAAACGCCTAGGGGAGGAGTGAGGCAGTTTTGACTTTAGCTTGCTCGGGCATAGACCCAAAATGAATATGACGCTTCTCAAACTTTTCTTCTTCGAGGCCTTTCTCAGTCCCTATTTCATGATCTTGAGGTTCAGCATCATATCCAAACCCTCTAGCACAAGGTTCCTCTATAGGTTTGGGATGGTCTTCTTCGTGGAAGTCCTTCTCTATATTTGACCAATTCGGGGTGATCCGGTCCAGAGGTTCCACCAGAATGACGCTGACAGGGTAATAATTCTCCTCCTCATCTAATAGTTTTCGCGCCCATGAGTCTTTGGCAGAACAGTCCCACCACGACTCATTAGCCTTTGAAGACGAGATACTAGCCCTTCTCTCGGGTTTCTTACATTGCTCTTTTTTAGCCTTCATGGCCCCCAGGTCAACGTCTTCCTTTGGATCCTCAAGACCCATGGGCTTTGGGCCACTTGTCTAAGCGTGGTTGGGGTCAAAACCTTCCTGGAAAAAATCCTTAGCCAACTAGGAGTCGAGCTGAGCCCGTTTCTGTTAAGATTCAAGATTACTCTTGGATCTTAACCTAGGTTGAGATAGTGAGAGTATGAGATGAGGAGAGAATTTAGAGTTAGAGGAGATAAGAAGTGAAAGGAAATGAGAAGTAGAGAGAGAGATATCAAAGATATCAATTATCATTCATCAAAATTATGAGCCCTTCAAGAGTAGCTCTACATATTTATACTGCTATCTTTTAGGATGGCTTAAGACTAAAATATCCAGAGATACAATGCATGAGGACCAATGGGCTAATCGACTTAACCGCGCCCTTCTAACGAGCCACCTATCTTGACCGGCCATTGACCACCTAAGCTACATACCACTAAAGTTCACTTATTACATGATTTACCAAGGGACTTATGTAACTAATTACATCAAGACTTATTCTCGTTACAATATCAACTTGCTAATACAACTCAATCAGCTATATTCAACACCTTATTACATTTATACTCTATTTCTTATGCCCCTTATTATGAGAATCATAACATTACTTCTTCCTTTAAAAGATTCTTGTCCCCAAGAATCAAGAAAAGAGTTGAGACCTTCAAGAACACTTATTGCTGTGGAAAGGAGAGCTGAAATTGAGGAACTCATGCTGAAGTCTACAGTTAAAGAACATCTGGGTGCTGAACATGGGCTGAACATGAAACAAAATTAGCTGTAGAGCTGAAGCTACAAAATTCAGCATCTATGAACACAGTCAATGCAGATCAGGACCTGAATTGTACTGCAACTAGACTTGCTGAAATTTGTTGCAGTTGAACGAACCAATGAAGAACTGACTCTGAAATGCAGCAGGTACATAAGTATGACTCTTGTTTCGACACAATGTTTGCATTTGAATGTGTAGTATTCTTCAGGAGGTCTGCACTGATCAAACCAAACCATCCCAACATCAACAACACACCCACGACACCTCATGATACAGTTAATACAGCTCAAAACTCTTTCTTGCTGTAGAGAACCATAAAACACACCAATACTTCTAAAATTCTGCTTGTAATATGCAGCACAATAGAATTTGAATGTCGGTATACCCCATAGACCACATATGAAGTCTTTGAACACCACTAACTCTGAATTGCAGCGAAAACAAGTAGAATCCTTGTTGAATTTGCAGCTGAAGAGAGCCTCCAACTTACTGAAATGCTGCAGCAGCAGCAGCACATTATAGGATGCAGATCCTAAAGTATTCCAGCTCCAAATCCTACTATCTGAGCTTGCATCAGATGAAGAACTCTCATATGGTGGTCTTCCAAACTCAAACCAAGTGAACCAAGTATCAAAATCTGCTTGTAAACATTCCCAAGTGCAGCTAAAACAGCCCCATATCCTGGTCTTGGTAACAGCACACATTGGAATCCCACAAGATTGCAGCTGCCATAATTTCATCTTAGATCTTATCCAAAATTTGTAGTGCTTAAACATCCACTTAATAAACCATATCAGACCAAGCTCATCATACTCTTGATTGCCTTCAAATAACACATGAATTTGGCCACCACTCTGAATTTTGTTATGTAGAAGCATGTAAGAGACCAAGGAAGGTGCAACTGCCACCAAACGTTCCCAGTTTTCATCCAAGGTATGCAATTTTTGAGCTTCCATTTATTCCCCCCGCGATCTCTTTTGCCACCAAACTCAACTCTTCTTTTAGTGTCTTCCAATTTCACATATTGGACTGTAAACTTCAGAAATTCAGTAGTACAAGTTCCGAAGGTGTCATGGTTGCTGCATATACAGAGATCAGGTCCTGTCTGGCCCAAGAAGAAGCTTTATGATGTCCACGGGCTCTTAAGACCTCTCAAGATCACAATTGCACCAACCGTGATTCTATTTATGGATTGGTATGCTGCTGATAGTGAAGGGAGAGAAATTCTCCAAGAGTTTTCAACAGCCATTGCCTCTTCTATTGCCTGGATCTTGAGTGAATTTGTTTGATCTGAATTTCTCAGCCTTTTCATTCCAAACTCTTGCATAGACCACACAAACTAAGAGTTCATGAACCATTGTTAAATGCCAAAGACACAATGTCATAACTTGAACACCCCAAGCATTTCCATTGGCAATATGCTCACACTGTAGCTCACACTTTCCAGTCTGTACAGCAGATTGCCTTGGACTCCAAGCTCTTCCAGCCACCAAACTTGCCTTCCATGAATAAGCTTTGCTTTCTTGTCAAAGAGCTTAAGTATGAACATCAAATCAGGACACAAATGACACTTCAAAGTTACTGAGATTAATTTCAGAACCAGAGGAAATCTGTCCTAATCTTTAATGCTGAAATGTAGAATACTTTCAGCTGGAATTGATCTTGTTTTCTTGTTAGGCTCCATCATCCAAAAATTCAGAAAATACTGAAGCTTGTGCATCTGATTCTTCCATTCAAAACCCACACAAAAGATCACAAAAGAACCATAAGTCTGTAATGTGATCCAGTACTGCAACAGTTCTGAATTTTCAACCATAATATTTCGTATTCCAAAATCAAACCAACCACCAAGCCTCATAACTTCAAGAGGACGAATATTAGGATGTATCTTAGGCATATACTCCTTGTTCTTAACTTAAATAACACAATCTCTTGGCTGGCCACACCAAATGTCCACTGTACTGAACTTGGTCTAGACAAAAATCTGCTCCAGCCCATTACTGAATTTGTACACCTCTAACAACTCAATTGCTTGTATAATAACAATGCTTAGCCTTTGTTGAACCTTGAAACGTACTTTGGCAGCTTGATTACCTCGTTTCAGCAAAGAATCGACACCTTCCAGCTTCACAAAACATTGAGTATCTTCTCCCGGATCAGGAGGTAACTTGTCATAAGAATGTGTATTTGAATACACCATTTCGCCACTCCAAGAACCTTGCAATGTATCAAGTACATTACTGCCAGCACAAATCAAATGCTGATTTCAAGTATCAAGATGCCTTGGAGAAGTGCTTAACACATTTTGTGATGGTGTCATTGTTACTCCAGCAGTAACATCAACCTTCCTAGTTGAACTCAAATGTTCTGTTATATCCAACCCTTGTATACTAGCATATACATCGGTAAAATCAGGAGCTTTAGTTAGTTCTTGCAAATTCTCAAGCATCTTAGGCTGAAACACAAGCTTATGCCTCAATTTCTGCTTTGTCAACTACTTTTTACCCCAAAAATCTTTCAATGCTTCGTTTAGATGGTTCCTCTTCACTTTACTCTTTGCTTCCTTTATCATTCTCTTGACATATGAATCGTATTCCCATTCCGGAAGCAAATCTTGTTGTAGCTCATCATCTTCAAAATACTCTAACTCTCACACAGAGTCTTCATAATGATCAACTTGTTCAACTTCAGATTCTTCTAACTTATTGTCATCAATTTCGGCATTACCATGGTCTAACTCATCTTCAATGGCAACAGATTCCACTCTAACCTTCTCTTTTTGCTCAGCATTGAACTCTTGTTGTATAACGCTATCCATTAGCTCAGGGAGCTCATTTGCATTCGATTGATGTTTGCAAACTGATTTTGAACATTGCGCTTGGTCCATTGCCAGTTTTACTTCCAGCAAAAACCTCTCGCGTTCTTGTCTAAATATTTGCTTCATTTCCTCCCAAATATCCCTTGTCACAAATTGACAAGAGCCATCATCAACCATACCAGCCATATTTGCAATGTTAAGCAGCATTTCGAAATGAACCAAACTCTAATCGCAAAGGTATGAACCAACTCAGTTCGCAAAGGAATAGATGATTGCTTAAAGAAATTATACTCCTTCACTTGCACAAACAATCACTTGCTAACAGCTCCTCAATCGTCACTGAGTACAAACCCTAATACGCAGATTTTCGCACACAGAGAACTCGAACCAAACCCTGACTGAGATGCTTCTTGAGTAACAGACTTACAATTCTGAATTAGGCTCGACTCTAGACCGCAATCAAGTCCTCAACACAATACTCAAAGCAATCTTCAAGAACGAAATCAAATTTCACACTTTCGATTCTCGGTTCAATGTCAGATTCACGTCTAAGCAAATATCAACTCAATAACATATAATTCTTAAGAATCAACTGAATTCTCACCACTTCTATGCTTATTAACACGAATTATATCACAAATCAGCAACAACGCAGACTCTTATCGAAAATGTAACTTGAAGTTCAGAATTCAGTTACCTTCATTTCTCAATTGAATGTCAGAATCAGAAATACCTCAAGTCAACTTGTTATTATGATCTTTTGATTAAAGTGTAATGTTGATCCAATAGCTCACTTTAGCTTCTTCTCCAACTGATCGGATGAATATTTGATCAAGATCAATAAGCTTCAGCACTCAACTTCAGCAGCTAATGCTTGATCAATTCTACTGAATTCAATCTGAATCAGCTTTGATGATGACTGCAATCAACAAATACTGATCAATTAAACTTTCTTGAATGTAACTCAATCAAATTTATCCCAACCGAAAGCAATTCCTAGGCACTTGCAGATCAATAATGCATATGACAGTAATTCAGAATTCAGAATTCAGAATTGAATTCTTGATCACATAAAACTGAACTAAATCAATATCAAACTGTTTTTGTTGATTAATTGCAACATAATCAATCAGATTTTGTATTTTTCCTGATTTAGAGCTTGATTCAGAAGCCAAATCAAGGCTCTGATACCAATTGTTAAGATTCAAGATTACTCTTGGATCTTAACCTAGGTTAAGATAGTGAGTGTATGGAAATGAAAGGAGGTGAGAAGTAGAGAGAGATATCAAAGATATCAATTATCATTCATCAAAGTTATGAGCTCTTCAAGAGTAGCTCTACATATTTATACTACTATCTCTTAGGATGGCTTAAGACTAAAATATCTAGAGATACAATGCATGAGGACCAATGGGCTAACCGACTTAACCGCCCCCTTCTAACGAGCCACCTATCTTGACCGGCCATTGACCACTTAAGCTACATACCACTAAAGTTCACTTATTACATGATTTACCAAGGGACTTATGCAACTAATTACATCAAGACTTATTCTCGTTACAATATCAACTTACTAATATAACTCAATTAGCTATATTCAACACCTTATTACATTTATACTCTATTTCTTATGCCCCCTATTATGAGAATCACAACAGTTTCTTTGCTGCCTTCTTCTGGAGCATCTTTCTTTTATGTGTTTTGGTGAGTTTGCTGAATCCACCACTCCCTTGTCTAGGATGGTTTCTTCTCCAAACGTTACAAAAATGAACACCGAAGGGCTATTGTCCCATTGGTCATATCATGGTTGGTTTCCAACTAATCAAGTGGCACTTTGGATTCCTCTTGGGGGTGTCCTATCATCATGATTAGTTGAGTTTTTTGGGAAAGAATCCCTTGTTTTCTCAAACAAACGAGGTTTTCTTTGAGGCCCTTGGTGTCCTCTTAGGGTATAATTGGAGCCTTTTCATCTCAGTACTAAGTTTATGCCCACAACCATAGCACAAAAGAGTGGGTGGGCTCCATTAGTTTCTTTGCCACCTCCTTCTTGGTGGCAAACACCGTTTTCCATTACTCTTTGGGAGAAAAACCCATGGATATTTCTTCCTCTTTTGATAGAAGAATTGTCCTCTAGTTGTCTTCTTAAGAATTTCCTAAAGGTGGCGCAATCACAGGCTGTATGATCTATCGTAATGTGCCACTTGCAAAGCTCATTCCTCAGTGCAACATAATTCTTTGGAAACCTCAGCGTTCCTTCTTCAATCAACCTTTCAAATAGTGCATTTTTTGTGGCCAATTTTGCTTCGTTCATGTTCATCCTGCCAAGGAACCCCTTATTAGTAAGAATATCCTGACTATCCCAAGACTCAATCACCTCGATCATATTCACTTGTAAAAGACTCAGGAATGGCTTTTTGTCAATACCCATCTGACCCTGATCAGGAAAACTAAGTTCCCTTACTTCTATTGTATCCTGGACTACATTGACACAGTTCTTTGTTGAATAGGTGAAAGAATCATGCCCCTTACAATAAACCTTCCCTCTTAAGGAAATAGGATCAAGTTTCTTATGTTTCCCTTTGATTTTAAGCTTATTGTTTACCTCAAACCAATCAAAGATTATGTTGGCCCTTGACAAATCAACGAGTATTTTCTTACATCTAGTTAGGCTTCCTAGCCCTAACATCCTTTTTCACTAAGGGATGGCAAATAATTGGAGGTCCTTTGACGTTTTTAGCTACATTAATTTCATAAGGAATCTCTTCATCATCTATAACTTCCTGCATGTAGGATCCATACACGCTATTTCTCCAAAGGCTTTCTTCTTTTAAGACCTCCTTGTATCTAGCGGCACATTCAGCTAGTTGGAGTACACTAGGGAAGTTTGACCCCTCAAACTTCTTCCTAAAATCAATATTCAAGTTGTTTAGAGCTAGCTTAGCATATTTGAGCATGTGAAGAGCCACAACACATTTTAGTCTGGCTCTCTTGAATTGGTTAATATAATCCTTAACTGATTCTCCGAGCTTCTGTTTCATTCGAGCCAAGTCTAACATAGAGGTTCCTACTGATTCTCCGAGCTTCAGTTTCATTCGAGCCCAGTCCAACATAGAGGTTCCTGCTTCCATCCTGGAGAATTGGGCCTAGAACTATCTGGCAATATCATCCCAACTCTAAATGGAGTTATGTGACACGCTTATGTACCACTAAAAAACAGTCCCTGTTAGAGAACTAGGGAACAACCTTAATTTCAAATAAGGGTTGCCAGCCGCTTCTCTCACTGGCAATTGAACCTTGCCAAGTTCTCGAGCGCAGACAAGTGTGAACTCAGGTATCTTGTATCCTCTAGGGAACGGGTAATCTCCATCAATGTAGTTAGGGTACAGCTTACTGTAAATGGGCCTACTGACCCTTCGAAGTCTTGGCCTATACATCTGCTCAATGAGGGCGGTTGGTTGATCTCAGGGGGGTAGGTTCAGTGCTTGGTTTTGTACTTGCCATTTCCCCCTAAGGGGTTGGGCATGTCTCTTATGTCAGTGGGATACGCTAGAGCCCCCATGACCAATGAATGAGGAAACGGGTGTTGGCTTGCGTAAGGTGGATTATACCATCCTTGCTCAGCATGGCTAACCGGATGATTACTTATCATATAGGGACCTATTGAGGCTTAGCTCTGAGGCATGCCCGAGTGCACCCCCGCACTCAAGGGATGGTGAGCAACCCTGAATTGATCCATTCCCAGCAATTAGTCCAAGGGCATAGTGCATTCAACTACCCTCAAGTCTCATATACCGGGTTGGCCTTGGGATGTAGGTATTGGTCCCTTACGATGGGTACATGTCCTTGCCCACGGGTACCATAGTTTGGGCCTCCACTTTCTCAATTTGGTCCTAGCCCGGTCAAGGGTTGGTGGCCTTCTGTGAAAGATGCCTGCCCTTGCTTATTAATTTTGGAGCTTTGCTAGGGTCTCTTGGTGGTCCCCTCCTATATGGGGAGGAAGAATATTGCCCTACCCCTCAGTCTCGAGGGAAGGCATGGCCCGGGTAATGGTGTTCAGGTCCCTTAACTAGGGTTTGTTCTTAGTTCGAGGGCCCAACATTTATGTTTCTTGGGCTTGAGTCCAACCGTATAACGCCTAGACTAGCCTTAACATTGTTTTGTCTTCCTTCGGAGGTGGTATTAACATCTCCACTTACTGGTAGTCATCTACTAGGAAGAGGGATCACAAGGATAACTAGTAGAGATCGAGGAAGAAGGAATTGGCCTTAACTATCTAAGCTCATCTCTGGCTAATTGAGTAAGACTATTATGTGTCTCAGCCCGCCTTAGGAAGATAGGTCCAACTTCTACCGCTGTTTGCCTTACCATGTCTCTGGCTATAAGGCTAGCGGTGGAAGATAAAATTGCATTTATTCCAACCAAGACCCCATTGCCCTCTTTATATAGTCTCTCATTCATTAAAGCCCTAAAGTCATTGACGATAGTCCTTAGAGTAGTTGTGTTTTCACATGCTCGCCAGCTAGAGTACACTTAATTTTCATTGATTGCTTTTCTTGAACATCTCTCATAAATTGCTCAAGTATTTCATCTGCGGGTTGCATTCTTCGCTTGAGCATGGCTATAAAACTCTTTCGAGAATAGCCGTCAAGCCCAATGCATTCATCTTCAGGGGTGTCCTCATCGCTCCCACTTTCAGTGATGCGATTGTGACTACTTTCATCCTCTCACGAGATGAAAGTTTGTTCTAAATGATGCTCAAATAGTGACCCAATTAAGGCCAACCCTTCAAGCTCCTCAGCCTTGAGATTGGAATAGGTGAATACTTCGAAGGACGTGCAGAATGCAAAGCTTCCTATTATTCAATACAACCTAGAAGTCTTAGAGATAAGCCAAAATACACTGTATACAACAACAATCTCAGTGTTACAAGGACTTCTGTCGAAGTAGGGTCTGAGTGAGGTGAGATGTATATACCCTAAAGAGAAGGTGTTACTGAGAATAACCTGTACGATCACTATAAATGCTTTTAGATAAATACTTGCTACTTTTAATTTGTGTGAATCAAAACAAAACATATATACTTCCCCAACAAAAACCCACCACAACGCCTACCCACTAAATTAGAACCAGATTGGCCCCTGCATGAGTGGGGGAGGGGGACAGCCAAAGGGGCCCCACTTAGTTTCCTCGCGGGATGGCCCGCACATCCATTTTCATTAGGTCCAGTCAGAATTTGTCCAACTCACTTGGGCTTGAAAATGAATAGTTCTTGCTGACGTGGATAGCTCAATTAATGAGGCCACCTCTTCCAATTCCGATGTAGATTATTGGAAATTACACTTATATAGTCATAAGACTCGCATATCATTCGCAAGCATTGTTAAATAATAGCATAGTTCACCGGTCAAAATAGCAAGTATCTAGCATAAGATCGCATTCCTTCTGCTAGAATAAAAGTGTCTTGAATACTCAGCTCTGATCTCCACGCAGACCTGTGGTTTCTGCAGATCTAACCCTGCTCAAGATAAGGTAGACTGTCAGCCTCTGATCCTTGGCAATGTAAAACACTGTGCTTTCAACAATAAAGCTCAAAGAACCTGTAAATTTCCCTGTACAATACTCAATGACATAATGAAGCACTTGAAGGCAGGTACCCTAGAGAACAGTGGCCAAACTGACCACTGGCAAGCAGCTAAAACAAGCGCTTCCGGCAACCAGCAGCACCACAATAGCAAGCCATTCGCTTTATCTTACCATCAGGACCCACCACACTATCAAGTGCATAGCCGTAGTCGTATGTAAGTTCCTGCCAGTAGACAAGAAACTGTCAGCATTGTTTCCTTGTCCCAGTAAAATGACACAATACGAACCAGAAGCAGGTTGTCAAAATCAAATATCCAAAATTTTATTGCTTCACAAAGAATGTCAAGAACACGGAAAGTGGGTATGAAAGCATGACAAAACTTTACAACTCCATGACCATAATATTTCTGTTCCGCCCACGGCATAATCAGGAACATCTGGGTAGATGAATTGCATGTTATGATATACTTTAGAATAGCACAGGACAAATATATATGAATAGAAGAAGCAGTATATTGGTGAAACACCATTTGCCACAACCAAGAACTCGATAATATCAGCTTGATGACCTAATATCAGATGAAGGGAATATGCAGCAGTTGCAACGTGCAAACCAAAGCATACCAGACATATCATGGTCCGATGAGAATAACTTCTATTTTTTTTGGACCCCGCATAGAACTTATAATTCTATACTGACTTGCTACCAGCATCCGGTTGAGAAGCAGCAGTTATCAACATCCCCATTGATGCATGAAGCAGTTTTAAGTATATGCTCGTAAAAATTGTAAAAAGACTAATGATATAAACTAGCCCAGAGATGAATACGGTGAAGTATTTTTCCATTTTCTACCCCATTATGTAAAAAGAAATAGTCAAAATTAGCTTACTTTGACAACTAAATTCACACTACGACAGTCGTTGTTGGGTAGAGTGTCAGTGTTTATACCCCATTGCATTTCACAAGTTCGTTTTCTTTTCATTTTGGATGCCGTGTTGATAGTTGAAGAATAGCAAGTGCAAGACATCAAACCTAAACCAGGAGGTAATACTCAAATTCAGAATTCTATTCAGGGGTACTTCGACACAGAAAAAAGGATAGACAATTGACCTGTAATGGTGGTATGTTGTCAGCAGCAAAAAGCATCACTCTAGCAAGTTTGAAGTCATGATGTGAGCTAAGAACACATTGAACAAAAAGATTGGGTTCACAACTATGATTTATAAATCTTGCTATATTCCCAGTTACACCTGCGTCAATGCAGAACTCAGGTACACCTTCTGATCCCTTCTCATCAGACTTCCCTGTGCAGTTACCAGTGGGCATAGATACATCTGGCAATCGCATCTATCATCATGCATCAGGTATCAGTAATAAATTAAAGGTGTATACCAAAACATATCCAATGGTTATGTACAGTAAACTGACAAACAACGGATCAATGGCTTACATTGAGATGAAAATACCTATAAGACATCATATGACAGCAGCTGTACATTGAGAATGCAAACAAAACTGGAACACTTTACTGTGTTGTCATATTTATACAATGACCAGACCAAATCAGGTCACACTTTAATAGGAAACTCAACATCAAGGCCACGTCACAAGTCACATTCTCAAGTAGACACAAAAATGCAGCTCATTTTTTGGATCACAGTCCATCAATATGGTGTCTGTTGCTAGTCAAGTGTCTGGTCATCTAACTGATATTTCCCCAACCATACATCGAGAAAGCAACGACTCTCTACATGCATCCAAAATAACAAGGGGGTCTTATAGGGTACGTACACGTCTGAGTTCAAGGATATCATTGAAATATATGAAGCTCTGTTCAAATTATGCTTTACAACTATGGCAGCTACAAGTCATTGCATAACACAGTTTTAGATATTGCAGTAGTTCTACAAGCTTCCAGCACATAGGAATATTCAAGGCAGTTCATGAGAGGAGCCAAACCTTTTAATTCACAAAGTTAATTTGTATTGGTAGTCTTTCTCTGATGTATCCGCATTTATAATCTTCAATGTCTAGAATTACTTTTCTTATAACCATACTTAGGCATTAATTATTTACACCTATAATAATATCTATTGTCTGTTAACGCTTTAAATCATGTGACTATTAGCCTACCTAAATATTGCTATAACTTAGTCATCATTTTCGACATACCTTTTTATTGTGCCAACCATTTGACACGTCCTTTTATTAGAGGCTAACCTTTGATACTTGTATTATTTCGCACTAACCCATTTGGCCTGCTCTTTCTTTCTTTCATAAATAGCACTCCAAAGTCATCAAGTCCATCACAACTAATGTAATACACTCTATCTAGTGATATTGTGTCTTAGGAGAGAAAACCATGTCAAATTTAAGTTTTTCTGGAAGATTACTCTAGCAATTCGAGATTAGAAGGGACTTTTCTCATTTCGGTTCATTCCTTAATTTCAAGGAGAGACTCATCCGTTAACCCCTCCACCTTTTTTGCAAAAATCTCCTAGTTTATTTAGTTGTAACTATGTCGTATGGCTTTCTCAAAATTCTGTAAAATTCTTCCTTTTGTGACACTGTTATTAATTTACTCATTCCTCGATGTGTTAAAAGGTGAGACGAAATCATGCATGTTTGTCTAAGCTTTATGGAATACAAAGCTTTAACAGTTGTTATTTGATATTACCATGATTTTTTTTAACACAATATTACCATGATTTATGGTACTTTGGAATTATGGCTCAATTTATGTTCAATTATATGAAAATAAGTCATGTATTTTATATTTTGCAGTCTTATGCTTTGGTTTGCATGTTACACCCTATAATGGTTTTTGATAAAAGAAAAACCCTATGATGGTGGGAAAAGATATCTTTGAGCCTATGATTGGAGGCTATACCATCTCCATTACTAGTGTATTTTTTGGAACGTCCCTTTGAACCCGAAAATTTTGGGCCGGGGGGGGGGGGGGGGGGGGGGGGGGTGGTGGTTTGGGGTTATATACAGCCACAACCTAGGGCCTTATAGCCTGAGAATTCATTTTATATTTTCTTAAGTTTTCCTTGCATAATTTTTAAAATATTACTTCACCCATGCTTTTTAAAATGTGCATGTCTTTTCTAAGAACGCTTGATGCTTGTTTTTGTTGGAACAATTGTCACTTGATGAGCTTTATGCACACCACGTTGTTTAATGTTCCCAGCAAGGCAAAGTGTTCCTTATCAGAGATCAACAATCTTGTTCACCGCATCACTGGAAGTTTGCGACAATCATTGGAGACTTTCTATGCTTTATTGCTTGAATAAGTCCATCATTTTCAAACCCTTTTATAATCGTCAAGATACATCATTTTTTTCCACTAAAGCTCTGTTCGGCACATGGAATTAGAATTGAATTGCAAAATTGTAGTTCCAATTCCAATTCCATTGTAGTGGAATTCAAGTCATCACAGGGTTTTGGTGAATTGAGTTGGAGCATTTCCAGTTTAGAATCAGCTAGGGTCGGATATTGGTCAGATTGGATAACTTTGAGCTGAAGCTATTCGAATTTTGAGTCAAATTGGGTCGGGTTTTAGTAGTGCGCCAGATCATTTTGTATCCCATTCATCTCGGATTTTCTAATCAGGTTGGGCCTTTTCAGGGTTCAAGCTAGAATAGATCATGTTTGAGTCGATTTAGGTTTGAGCTTGAGTCATCTTGTTTTTGGGTCGAACATGCTGCATCCTTTTAAACTTTGGGTAATCTCGGGTAAGGTGAAATTTAGGCGAAGTAAGATGGCTTGGGTAAGAGCTTAGTTGAGGATTAGTATAGGGATAACCTAGTACCATGAGGTTACTTGTATGATTGTTTGTATATAAGCAGCACTGGCGTACGCTAGCTGCTTAGTGCTTCTAGGATGTATTACCTTGGGGTACAGTGATG
This sequence comes from Simmondsia chinensis, assembly GCA_018398585.1. Lineage (NCBI taxonomy): Eukaryota > Viridiplantae > Streptophyta > Magnoliopsida > Caryophyllales > Simmondsiaceae > Simmondsia > Simmondsia chinensis. Next base: position 21,828,952 of record JAGTTD010000009.1, on the reverse strand, counting down.
CTGCTAACTTGCCCATACTCTCTCTCTCTCTCCCCCTCTCAGTGCTTATACGCTCCAGGTGCTCTACACACCCTCTCTGCACTCTACACTCTACTCTCTCTACATGCTTCTTTGCTTTTACCTTTTACCTTTTATATTCTGCTCTGGCTCCTATGTCTCTATGCTTCTATGCTTCTTTGCCCCCATGCTTCCATGCGTACATGCTTACTTGCAAACTTGCTTGTTTATTTGTTTACTTGACTATATGCTTCCATGCATACTTTGCCTAGCATGATATCTATACTTCACGTGCTCTTCATACAGACGCTTTATATCTATAATAACTATCATAACCATCAAATATCAGGTTGGGGGTTCTCGGAAACAGTCTCTCGTCTGGGTCTCACCCTGATAGGGTAAGGCTGCGTACATCCTACTCCTCCCAGACCTTACGCAAGCGGGAGCCCTTGAGGCACTGGGTATGTTGCTGTTGTTGTTGCAAGATGGGTTGGGTCATTTTGGGTTTAAGTCATTAAGTTCTTGTTCAATTTGGTTGGTCATTTTGACTCTGAGCTCAGCTTGGTTAAGTCACATTCAAGTTGGATAGTTTCATTTTTCAAATTTAAGTCTTCTCGAGCTTAGGCCAATCGGGTTGGGTCACTTTGGATTTTGAGTTAAGTTGATTCGGGTCATTTTATGTTCAAGTCATTTGAATTGAGTGGTTTTGAGGTTTGGGTCAAATATAGGTCATGTCAAGTCTATTGGTTTTGAGTCATATTGGGTTTGCATTAATTAAGTGGGGTTATTTTAGGTTTCAAGTCAGTGAAGTTACTATGAATTGGAATTCCTTACCCCCACCCCTAAGAAATTGGAATGTATGATTTTCAACTAAAAACCAATTCCATGGAATGGAGCAGTGGAATTGGAATTCCAATTGTAGCAAGTGAACCAAACAACAGAATTAGAATTTGGGCTTCAATTCTAGTCTCAAATTCAATTCTAAGCTCCAAATCCATTTGCCAAATGGGACCTAAGAGTTTTGGAGGTCTAGCTACCTTCCTTTTCTTAAAGAGTGTTTTTCTATTTCATTCCCCATGTTATAAGGCCTATTTATGAAAATTTCCCACTATTTTGTTTGTGATATCCGACTTATTTGTGGTTAGACTTACAAATCATAGACCCTTATGTTTGTTTAATGTCGGGTCGTGACAAAATAGTATCAGAGCAAGACTCTTGAATCCTACCTTGTTGGCTTCGGAAAATATGCTTAGGATGCGTACTGACTTGAAATTTGTCATGCTA
>JAGTTD010000009.1:21814289-21827648 GCA_018398585.1 Simmondsia chinensis | reverse complement strand
ATGAATGGAAGTTTTCTGTGGCTCGAGCTCTCCATCAACGTAAGGTTTCAATTGTTACAAATTAATAAGTTTTACTTGTAATACATTTTAATTTCTTAGTATTACTTTTAATTTGAGTCTTTATGATGTAATAAGCAAAGTATTATACGGTTGGTAGTCGATTTAGGCGCCAAACTGCTGATTCTTTCCCACGCACAACCTGTGCTGTTCGGTTGGCCCTGCAGGCGGGAAAATCAGTGGCGATTTGTGCATTTGGGCGGTAAAATGATCAGATCAGCAAATGCCCTGATTCAATGGATCAAACTATGTATAAATTTAGAGCTTATGAATGTAATTGGGTATCCAAAGAAATTAATACAAACTCCTTCAAAGGAAATTCTGATTTTCTCATCCCCTTCTCTATTTTCTCATCTACTTCAATTCTTTTCTCATCTCAAACTCTCTTCTACAAGGTTAGATTTTCAAATTAATTTTGGGAAGCTAACAAGTGGTATCAGAGCTGGTTTTATCAATCAAAAGCATTGATTAAGCTGGTAAAAATGCAAAGCACAATGGCTGAAGGAGTTCGCACCCGATCAGGAGCTGGTGGTGTTGGTTCGAATGTAGATGCTTCCAATGACAAGCATCAAGAGCTACGTGATCAAATAAAACACCTGGAAGCCAAATTTGATCAACAATTTGCTGAACTTAAGCAGCAAAATGCTGAAAGTCGACGCCAAACTGATGGAATTCATCAAATCTTGAAGATATTGGTGGAGAAAGATGAAAAAAAGGAGGATCGGCTACAACAATTGGAGAAACGACTTGAAAATTTGCAAGATCAGATGAATAAGCAAAGAGAATCAAGTGTTGATGCCATTTTGAAGCCGGCTAGTCAGATCTTTTCTCAACCAAGGTCTGATCAGCAACAATCTCGTGCAAAACAGAACACAGCACCTGCGCAGGACCAAGGTAAAGCACCAGAGATTCAGACCGATGCTGGGCCATCTACCCACATCAGATCAGCTGAATCTCAGCCTATGCAACATGAGCTTGAGGTGGAAAGTCCAATTCGAGTCTCAAACCATGAGAAAAGTCGTTCTGCAGCAGCCCAAGACCCCCCAGACAGTCAGCCTCGATTGTCTATCCTTCACCCAAATGCGGCAACCGATGAGGTGGAACATGTTGTTAGACCACCAGAGAGACCTTATCAGCAAAGTACCGAGACTAATGACAACACTCTTGGTGGTAGAAGTGGCTCGTACAGGCAGCCAAGGGTGGAAATCGACCCTTTCAATGGAAAGCAACCGGAGTCGTGGTTAAGAAGATGTGATCGTTTCTTCTTATATTACAATATACCGGAGGACGAGAAGCTCCAACTCGCAGCAGTACACTTACATGGAGATCACGAGGTTTGGTATTACAGCTTGTTGAAATCCAAACCAAATCTTTCTTGGGGCCAATTCGTAGAAGAGATGTGTGAGCGATATGGAGAAGGAGAATCAACTGATGTTGTGGATAGCTTTAATAAGTTGGTTCAAACATCAACCGTAAGGGAATATATGCTCAGATTTGAGAACTTGAGTGCCAATTTGATGTCCGTTCTGACCATTGCTCCCGAAGATGCCGAATCATATTATGTTTCTTGCTTTGTGAGTGGACTTAAGCCTAGGATCAAGAATATGGTTAAAGCTATTGGTCCTAAGACTTTGTCAAGTGCTTATAACAAGGCAAAGTTGATAGAAGCAACTCAAGTTCCCTCAAACGATAAGCCAAAGCATCATGACAGCAGGTCCGAAGTTCTGCAGCAGAGCAAAGGGTTCGGCAGTAAGCAAAACATCGACAGAAGTTCGGTAAGGCTTTGTTTTCGTTGCAACCAGCCTTACCAGCCCTGACATAGGTGCAAATCTCAAGCACTCATGTATGCAAAGGGAGTCCAAATCCCTGCTGAAACCGGCAGCACAGATTCAGACGCAAACGAGGATGAAATCAATTGCATTTCACTGGGAAACTCAAGCGATGACGAGGTCGAGATTTCCATGAAAGCTCTAACCGGAAGTGGAGCTCATAACACGATCAAAATCAAGGGACGGGCTGGAAAACACTCCATTATTATTCTCGTTGATAGTGGAAGCACTCACAGTTTCATTGACCCAAAGTTGATTAAGAAGGTCAAGCACGAGGTGACGAAAACACATCCCTTGGCCGTCATGGTGGCTGATGGAAATTCTTTAACAACTAAAAACAAATGCATAGCCTTCCCATGGTCTATGCAAAGTCATAATTTCACTTTTGATTTCAGAGTGATCCCCTTGGGTGGTTGCGATATGGCGCTCGGGGTGGATTGGATGAGAACCTTCAACCCGGTTGTGTTTGACTTCGACAACATGACTGTGGCATTTGAGGTCCAAGGCGTCAAAGTATCCTTGCAAGGCATGTCCAAGGAAGCTCAACTCAAGTTGATGGATGGGAAACATGGGCAAGGTGGAATCAAGAAGAAGGCAATACAATGGCTTGGTCATTTATTCATAATTAGTCCGGTAGAGTGGCAGCAAGACCTTCAACCAGGAGTGCAGGCTTTAGTGGATGTATTTGGGGACATTTGGGTGCAGCCAATGAGGTCTGATGGTCAACAAGAGCTAACTCAAGATGTTGCTCTTACTATGGTATATGCTGATATAGATGTCTATGATGGTGTACATGGGTTGCTTGATGCAAAATCTGTGATCCCAACAAAAAAATTTGATGTTACCTCTGTAATATCACTGAAAACGTTACCAAATCAGTTAAGTGATATTCCTTGGCAAGCTGGAAGGATGAACCAAGGTGTTTTCACTGCTAAGCATTGTCTTGCAGTTCTAAAATCACTCGTTGAGGCTGCAGAATCAACAAATTCAGATCAGTGTATACTCAAGTCCACCATTGGGCATGCTAGAAAGTTAATTCAGGTCCAGAACATCACCAACGTAGAGGCTTTACAAGGTCTCTTATGTTGGGTAATGAATTATGAATATACAGTGGCGGAAAGGCACCATCGGCATGCCGATCGGCAAGATCGGAATGATCTATTTCCTCATTCGATGGAAGTTGTGAGTGCAAATTCTTGTAAGGAGCCTCGTACTGACTCGAGGAAGGTAGATCATGCTTATAACAAGCTGCAACTCGAGGCTATGTTGGAGAAAAGGTTAAATCCAGCTGCCAAGTCTTGCTTCCCTGTTCAGCAGAGACAAAATTTCATTTCTGGGCGAGCTGGAGCACTAACTCAGGACCAAAACAACATCATCTTGGTGGCTTTGCAAGGATCCTTGTGTAAAGTAAGCAGTTACGCGGGTATAGTGGCAAAAATGCACTATCGGCATGCCAATCGGCAAGTTCGGAGTGGTTTATTCCTTTATGAGAGGGACAAGGTGACTTATCCAAATGCAAGATCATGTATTAAGTCACGTTCTGATCCGAGAGAAGATTTTCAAGCTAATATGCAATCAAAACAAGTCGATTTTCTGTAAGAGAGGTTGAATCAAGTTGCCACGGGTTGTTTCCAAACCCAGCTGAGCCCAGAAAACATTTCGGGTATAAAGCTTGAGCGTGGGTTTGTTATTACTGTTAAGATCTTCAAACTCTATGGCATCCCGCACCTTAGGAGCTTACATAAGGATTTACATGACCTTATGATAACACATTACAATTGGGAGGACATTTCTACTGGGTCTTTGGCCATCCAAGTCATGAGCAGAGCTAAAATTGCTAGAGCACATAGAATCCTGCTGCTGCAACCGGATTCAGTCAGATCAAGGAAGATTCACGAAGAATTAGTCACTTGGAGCAACTTAAGTGAGAACTTTACCCCTTGGGAAGACTACAATTCCTTGAAGAGTCAAGTTCCGAGCTTCACTTCTTGAGGACACGAAGTTTCTCAAGAGGGAGGGAATGTTACAAATTAATAAGTTTTACTTGTAATACATTTTAATTTCTTAGTATTACTTTTAATTTGAGTCTTTATGATGTAATAAGCAAAGTATTATACTGTTGGTAGTTGATTTAGGCGCCAAACTGCTGATTCTTTCCCACGCACAACCTGTGCTGTTCGGTTGGCCCTGCAGGCGGGAAAATCAGTGGCGGTTTGTGCATTTGGGCGGTAAAATGATCAGATCAGCAAATACCCTGATTCAATGGATCAAACTATGTATAAATTTAGAGCTTATGAATGTAATTGGGTATCCAAAGAAATTAATACAAACTCCTTCAAAGGAAATTCTGATTTTCTCATCCCCTTCTCTATTTTCTCATCTACTTCAATTCTTTTCTCATCTCAAACTCTCTTCTACAAGGTTAGATTTCTAAATTAATTTTCGGAAGCTAACCTCAATCTTTGACCATTGACTTTAAAAGTACCCTTTTTCTCATCCTGAATCTCAACTGTGCCATATAGAAAAATACGGGTTACAATGAAGGGTCCTGACCATCTAGAGCGCAACTTCCCTGGGAAGAGTCGTAATCGGGAGTTAAACAGTAAAACTTTTTGTCCCACTACGAATTCTTTGTTTAGGATGTGCTTGTCATGCCATCTTTTGGTTCGGTCTTTGTAAATTCAAGCATTTTGGCAAGCTTCATTCCGGAACTCATCCATCTCATTGAGTTATAGCAACCTCTTTTCACCTGCGGCTTCTAAATTGAAGTTTAAGGTTTTTATGGCCCAATACACTTTGTGTTCCAATTCTACCGGTAAATGACATGCCTTGGCATAAACGAGTCGATATGGGGACATTCTAATAGGTGTTTTGAATGCTGTTCCATATGCCCAAAGTGCATCATCTAACTTTTTCGACCAATCTTTTCTAGAGGCACTAACTTTTTTTTCAAGAATAGCTTTCGATTCTCGGTTTGAAATTTCCACTTGTCTACTTCTTTGAGGATGGTATGGAGCACCCACATAGAGTATAACTCCATACTTACTCAATAAAGCCTTAAGTTGGCGATCACAAAAATGTTTTCCGCCATCACTTATAATTGCTTTAGGAGTTCCTAATCGAAAAATGATGTTCTTTCTAACAAAGTTTACAACAACTCTAGCATCATTGGTCGGAAAAACAGCTGCTTCAACCCACTTTGATACATAATCTACAGTAACCAAAATAAATCTGTTAGAAAATGATGAAGGGAAAGGACCCATGAAATCAATCCCCCAAACATCAAATAATTCAACAACCAAAATGTTGTTTAGGGGCATTTCATGTTTCTTGGAGATGTTACCTGTCCTTTAACACCTATCACATTTACTTACAAATTTAAAAGCATATTTAAAGACTGTAGGCCAGTAAAACCCAGATTGCAAAACCTTAGAGGGAAATCCACCCACATCTGGCCACTAAGTTGTTCCTTTGCACGTGTTTATCTTCTATCAAAGTGTCTTGAGTCTTAGAGGGAAATCCTCAATGCCGATGTTTAGATTTCCAGTAAGGCCTCATAATCTCCTGAATTACTTAAGGCCCAAGCAGCTAAAACCTAGGTAACTACCTCGAGCCTGGAAACCCCTTTCTTGCAACCCTCCTGGCAGCCCCTCGAGCTCGAGCTTATATCACCCTCCAACCATCTCAAGCCTTGAGTGGTTGTTACCCTGGTTAAGGGTAATGATGTTCTCAAGTACTGGGCTCAAGATGCCATTACCACAATACCCAAGGGTCAGACCCCCTTCGAGGAGGACCTCATATGATGACCAAGTGGCATTTTATCCAAAAATGGCATCGTTCTAGCCCTAGGATTATTATCACTAGTATAGGATAGTTTTTACCTTACTAGATTTACATTTATAAGTAGAGGTGGCCAACGGCCATGGGCCCATTTTGATGGGCGCTGGGTCGGGCCGGCCCGAGCCCGGGAGTCCTCCAAATTAAAAAAAAAAAATTATATTACTTTTACTCTGTATTTTTTGATTAACAAATTTGTACTTTTAAATATTAGGCTCCAACTGCGTTGTATTTGTACTTGTTACGTTATTTATTTATCATTATTTACTGTTACTTATTATATATTTTATTTTATTACATATATTTAGTATTATTACTGCTTGGGATAAAATGTATTTGTATCTCATATTATTTATCAATGAATTATAATAATTTTAGTACAAAACGACTTTGTATTTTTTTAAATTTAGCATTTTTTTTAAAGCTGATGAAAAACGGGCCAACCTGGGCCCACCCAGCCCGGCCCGCACTATAGCGGGCCCGGGCCGGGTCCAGCCCTGGAGCCCTCCCGGCCTGGCCGGCCCGCTATAGTGCCGGGCCGGACAGGCCTCGGCCCAAGCCCGGCCTGACCCGGCCCGTGGCCACCTCTATTTATAAGCCACTAAACCATTTTAAAATTGTTGGAACCAAATATAGCAAATATTATATAAAAGAGAAAGATATTACCTAAAATGCATGAAAATGACGACATACCAATAATGCAATAGTTGAGCGAGGAACGGATTACACTCTCTTTAAGACAGTTTCGTGCCCCCTCTCGGATTTAAGCCCGTGTAACAAGTACGGACGCTCCGCCTCCAGGAAACAACTCACAACTACAATTGACACTTTCTAGGTCTACACAACCTTGAAAGTTAAAGTCTCCACAACACCTCATTTACCCAAAGTGACAATAATCAACTTTTGGGGAAACGAAAAAGAAAAATTGAGATTGGAAGGAAAGGAACATACACAGTGCCTCAAGGGCTCCCGCCTACGTAGGAGGGTCTGGGGGGCGGATGTACGCAACCTTCCCCCTCCAGGGTGTCAACCTAAAGAGAGGTTGTTTCCCAGTGCCCCCAACATGAGGGTGAGGACTTCCCAGGAGGTCACCCACTCTGGTACTATTCTCGCCCAAGCACGCTTAATTTCGAAGTTCTAATGGGATCTGGTAACGGCATGTTGGTGCCCTCTTTGATAAAAATTGAGATTGAAATCCTTTATTCAAAAAGAAACGAAACTTCTGTAATTTTCAAGTGCACGATGATGCTTGGCTTGCAATACTTCTATATCCATAATAACCTCTTAATGCAACGTTACATTTTTTTGTGAAAATCGTTGCCAGTGCAACACCCCCAACTTTAATACCGAAAAGACTTAAGTTAAATGGGCACTACATGGCCGTACTACAATGAAATCCCCCATCATAATACGAAGCCCAAATCATTCCATCACAATTTCCTCAAATTCCATAAAATTTTCCAAAATTCATAACATCAAATCCAAATATATCTTACCAATGACTTACTTCTAATAGTGCGGAAGTTTAAAATTACACTACCTCAATTAGTTCATCCTATTCTACTACGAACTTGGTTAAATATCTAAACCTTCGAAATCAAAAACGATGTTCAGAACAACAAGTCGCTTTGCCTTCCTCGTCCCTCTATAACTGCCATGAGCTACTACTATGGGAAAAAGAGAAATAAACGAATTGGGTGAGCGAACAACGCGCTCAGTAAGTATAGCACATTCCCTACCCGGATCAGGCATATTATTAAAAACGGATAAACGCCCAGTCAAAACCAGTAAAAATCAATTATCTTCGAAAATCATTTTGTTTCATAACTCATTTCCTTTCATAAAAGCTTTTTGGGAAACTTACAGACTCATCTATGGCCAGTATTATTCCCGCGACAGGGTCGTAATCGACGTTCGTATTTCGCATTCGAACCGGTTTATTCGTACCGGTTCAAGTCAACAAATCCACTAGGATCAAAACGTAGTATCTGTTAGTTCAGAAGAACTAACAGACATCAGAAACTACATGCCGGTATTATTCCCGAGACAGGGTCGTAATCGACTTTCGTATTTCGTATTTCGTATTCCATAGTCGATAGACCTCGGAAGGTCAATGTAGTTATCTGTAAGCTCTATAAAACCTTTTCAAATTCAAATCACAAGTTCACAATAATTTCCTTCGAAATTCACATATTCGTAAAAACTCCTTCGAAATTCACATATTCGTAAAAACTCCTTTGAAATTCACATATTCGTACAAATCCTTCGAAATTCACATGTTAAATCAACGTATAAACCAATATAATTCAACTCATAAGAGTATAAATCACATAATCACATAAACACATATGCCCAATCCTATTTTATCAAAACAATAAATCATTCAAAATATAAGTCTCACAAATCAAGTCTTTTAAAGCAATTTTCATACTTTATAAACAAGTAGGGGAAGTAATATACTTACATTTCAAGTCATTTAAAGCAATTCTCATATTTTACAAACAAGCAGGGAAAATGATATACTTACAAATCAAGTCATCTAAAGCAATTTTCATACTTTATAAACAAGCACGGGAAGTAATATACTTACAAATCAAGTCATCTAAAGCAATTTTCATACTTTATAAACAAGCAGGGGAAGTAATATACTTACAAATCAAGTCATCCAAAGCAATTGTCATACTTTATAAACAAGCAGGGGAAGTAATATACTTACATTTCAAGTCATTTAAAGCAATTCTCATATTTTACAAACAAGCAGGGAAAATAATATACTTATAGATGCTAGCTTTTAACTCAAAAACTTAATTCCTATAGTTGATTAGCTTTGAAATTGACGAGATAGCGTTACCGGCGGGGTGGCCGGTACTGTTCCGGCGAGGTGGCGGCACCGGCTGCTCTGTCGGAGCTGTGCCGGTGAGGTGGCGGCACCGGAGGGTCAATCGGAGTTGTGCCGGCGAGGTGGCGGCACTAGTGAGGCGAGGAGAGAGAATCGTGGGTGGTAGAGAGAGAACCGAGAGGAGAAAGAGAGTTTAGTGGGTTGAGGTGTGAGGTTTGAGGGGTGGAGGTGTGGTGTATTTATAGACCAAGGGGAGGTCAGGCGGTATGGGGTGGGAGGCGGTACCGAGGTGGGGGTGGCGGTACCGTGGTGGGTCAGGCGGTACCGGGTGGGTCAAGCGGTATGGGGTGGGAGGCGGTACCGAGGTGGTCGGGTCGTACCGCGTGGGTCAGGCGGTACCCTGAGGGTCGGGGTCGTACCGCTTGGGTTAAGCGGTACCGTGAAGGTCGGGTCGTACCGTGAAAAGGGAGGCGGTACTGGTGCCGTGGTGGTGGTAATATTAGGAGTGGAAAACCACCACAGTGCCGCTGCACGCTGCAATATCATATCCGAATCGCCCATCCCTCACTGTACACTAAATGACACGGTGTGCTGCTTGCTGCTACCTCCTTATAAATTACACACGTGCGCACTCGCACACACGGAGAGAAGAGAGCGAGGGGTTTAGGGGTTCTCAAAATGGCGTGTACAATGGCAGTGCTATGGATGTGCTGCTTGGTTGTGGTGGGTACTGTTGCTGTTGGCCAATCATCGACCAACAATCGACCTCCTTGTAATTTCCCAGCAATCTACAACTTTGGGGATTCAAATTCTGATACAGGAGGCATATCCGCTGCGTTTCAGCCGAATCCCTGGCCATACGGCGAGACTTTCTTCAATAAGCCCGTCGGTAGATCTTGTGATGGTCGCCTTCTTATTGACTTCATTGGTACATCATTTCCTCTCTCTTTACTCTTCTTACTTCCTGTTTCACAATAATCTGATCTTTCTATGTTTTGTAGCTGGCTGGTTGAGTAGGTACATAGTTTGTCACTCCACCAACGCCTACCAGCTGTTGTAATCTTGCTGAGTTTTGTTTTGTCTTAAACTACAAAAAATTGTAGTAAACACATAAATTAGTTTAATGTGTTTAAAAATGACAAGTCATGTCAACTTTGATTTAGAAATTGAATTATCTCGTTTTTCATTTTTACCAATCTCAAACCCATATAACCATGACGTTGAATTACGTTACATGCAACATTTTTCGTACCGAAATTATTTGTTAGTTACTTAGACCTCTGTATAAATGTACATACTGGGCATAAGAAGGTTTGCTACTGTGATTAGCTTACTGTTTTCTTCTTGTTCAGAGTGATTAGCAGACATATTAATGGTTAGTATTTATTCTACTGTTTTCTTGCAGCTGAGAGCTTGGGATTGCCATACTTGAGTGCATACCTGAATTCAATTGGCTCAAACTACAGCCATGGTGCCAATTTCGCCACCGGGGGATCAACTATACGGCGACAGAATGAGACCATATTTCAGTATGGCATTAGTCCTTTCTCCCTTGATGTCCAAATTTGGCATGATGACCAGTTCAAGTCCAGGGCATCTGATCTCTACAACCAAAGTAAGCCTCCTAAACCAAGCGCTTTTTTTTATCACAAAAGCAATTACTTGGTAGTACAAGTGCTAATACAAGGGCGCTAGTTGATTTTTGATCAGATATTTTGTAGTTGATTTTATTCTCTACCTATTTGGAGGATTTAAGGAAGTGAACTGTGAAATATATAGAGATTTAAGCTGCAAGTACAAGCGCACAATCACTATAATGCTATGCTATAGTATTATGTTCTTGAGTTTCCAGTGCAGAATCTTACTAGTCGTGGTGAAAAATGCAGCTAAGAATCCTTTTGAGAAGAGTGTTCTCCCAAACCCGCAAGATTTCTCCAGGGCTCTCTACACGTTTGACATTGGCCAAAATGACCTCTCTGTAGCATTTCGGACACTGAGTGATGATCAACTTCGTGCAGCTATGCCTGACATCATTGGTCAATTCTCTTCAGCCGTGAGGGTAAGTTGAAATTAGTAAGACTTTATAGAAGTTCGGTTACTTTCATACAATGTGTATAAGCAATGAACTATTAAGTTTGGTGTAGTGGTTAAACTAACCGCTGTTTGAGCATGATGTCTTAGGTTCGAAGCTTATTTCTCCCTCCCCCAGTTGTCGGTGGCCCTTCTTAGGGCAATGTTGTATCTCCCTAACTTCTAAGAAAAACGTCTATAAAAGGTTCTAGGGGTTGACATGGAAGTAACTGCCTACTGCAACTTAGGAGTGACCTACGTTTGAACCTTATCAACGGCCTCCCAAATGTAAAATCGATTAGGTTGCGCCTTTCTTCCTAGGTTTGGAAGAGCATAATGTGTAGAATATGTGTTCTACTTCACCATAATGAGGTGTGTGTGACTTGAAAATGGTTGGCAGCATTTGTATGAGCAAGGGGCAAGGTCATTCTGGATACACAATACAGGCCCTATTGGTTGCCTGCCTGTGGCTACCTTTTATATCACGTATCCAAAGCCAGGATTTCTTGACCAGTATGGATGCATCAAGAGCCAAAATGACATGGCTGTTGAAATCAACAATCAGCTCAAGGACGCAGTTTCCAAGCTGAAGGCCCAGCTTTCTGAGGCTGCAATAACTTATGTTGATCTCCATGCGGCAAAGTATGGATTGATCAGCACTGCTAAGGGCCAAGGTAACATCCAAATTCAGTAATAACATTTGATCAATATTTCGATTGCAAATATATAGATGGGATCTAACGTAACCATATTCGGCTTGCTGCATGATGACTAGGTTCAAATTAATATTTCATACCCGTTTACTGAAGATGGTTGTGATTGGAAGAAGTCTACTTTTACTTGCTCACCCTGTCAATCTGGCCGCTAGGGTTGGGTGATGATTTAGGTCACTTTGAGTTCATGACATTTTGGGTTTTGGACGTTTTGCATTCAAGGTCAAACCCAATGGTCGTAAGTGATACAAATTTCGCCAGTTTTTGTTTTTCTTTGAAAATTCAACATTGTTGTATACAATCTTTATTAAGTGGACAATAAACGATTAGTCATAGCAATTTATGAGACATAAACAAGCACTTCATCAGAGTTTCCCAACAAATTCGAAAAGAAAAATAATATACTGGCAAATTGCAAAATAAATTCTGTCTAATTGGCTAATTACTAGTTTTCCTTCCCATTCGCATCATAAGTTTCAAGCTTACTATTAACGTTATGCACCTAAAAGTAAAACGATGAGTGGCAAGTGTTCAACCATTACGTAGTGACTAATCTTATGTCTAAATACAAGTGTTCTTCGTACAAGACTAGAAATCAGGATCGGTCACGGGATCGGATTATATTGAGTGCAGGTCACCAAATTGAGCCCTAATTTTGGTTTTTGGGGCCAAGTTCAGGCCAATCTGTTGAGTTCGGTAAAGAGTTGCCGAGGTATACATGCAGATGTAGAAGTAGAAGCAACCTTGTTTTGCTTCATTTCTCTCCATTTGAGGATCAGTTTGCAGCACCCAAAAACCAAACCGTGTAATCACCTTTTATCCCCCTTTTGCTTCTGAAACAGGGTTTACTGATCCTCTGAAGACCTGCTGTGGGTACCATGAGAAAGATGGCAATGTCTGGTGCGGCCAGAAAGGAGTGACATACAATGGCACGACGGTTTTTGGTGCATCCTGCTCAAAGCCTGATCAGTATATCAGCTGGGACGGAATCCACTACTCAGAGGCTGCCAACCATTGGTTTGCGAACCATATACTCAATGGCTCGCTTTCAGATCCACCAACTCCTATCACCCAGGCATGCTACCGGAGTTAAGCTGTCATGGATGCTGTTGATTGTCAAAAGTATTTAGCATGATCTTTTAGCACCACACATAGCAGAGAGACAGAGCTTTCCATGGATATTGGAGCACTGAATCGTAGCACTAGTACTAGGCGTAGCATGAGTTCTTGTGAAACATTTTTGCTGTTATGGATTTTGATCTGATTTTTTTTCTTTTTGCAAGAAGCATTTAGTTGATTTCAGTAAGTCTGGAATCTAGCAAATGCGTAACTTAATGCACGTAATTAGGGAAGAAACATTGGTCAAGGATTCATGGTAGAGCCTTTTGCTGTGTTCCACCACCTTTAATAAATTGCAGCATTGAGAGCTAATGACTGGGTTTTCTATAAAATTGCTTTTTTTTTTTTATTCTTCTGCTGAACCAAAGTAGGGTATCCTCCAGGGACATGCCAGCAACTGGAAGGTTGATCCAATCAGAAACATTACTTGACACTACATCAAAACTACATCAAGATCGAACACATAAAAAGCAAGTGCCAGATTGTTTTCTCATTGCTCTATGTTGCAGGGCTTTGGATGTAAGTAGAAAGGCAAAAGCAACCAGCCACCATGTAAAAGAACGCCTTTGAGATGCATAGAGTCCTAGACATTCTCAGCCCAAGGAAAAATAGAGCCCTTGGGTCCTAAAATTTCATGGATACAAGTAACATGCCCGGCTGTGCCAGGCTGGGTGCGGGTGGCGTGGTAGTATTTTTTCCAACCCTTTTTTTTGGTGTTCGGAATTTATTTGTTTTTTTTTTTTTTTTTTTTTTTTTTTTTGGTGATTTTGAGATCATTCCCGTGCATTTCTCAATTTGTTAAAGCAACGGTCAACTCCAGGAAAATGCTTTTGACTTTCAATCTGCAGATTTCTCTCAACAGCATGGATTCTGTTTTCTGGTTTTCATGCTCTAT
>JAGTTD010000009.1:21748854-21814266 GCA_018398585.1 Simmondsia chinensis | reverse complement strand
CTTTAAAAACCCTTTTCTTATTTAAATTCATACACGAGAGTGATGGGTAAATACGTAAAATAGCATGCTAAATGTTGCTCGAGAGAGAATATTTAGTAAACTAGGCTTTTCAACCATCAACACGTAATAATAACTTGAATAACGAGAATAGAAAGACGTATTCATGCACCTAGGTGAAATCGGATGCCTAGGATCTTATTAAATCATAAAAACCTTCAAAAAAAAAAAATCTGTAATATTAGATAACAATTTTTGTTCCCTTTTATTTTATTTTATTTCGTATCAAAAACCTCAATTTTTGATCTTTCAAATAGTATTAAAGCTACTAATTTCGGTATTCGTTCAATAACAATCCTCATGGGAATGATAATCTACTTACTACATTATTACTTGATACGACTAGTGCACTTGCTAAGCATACACAAGTAAAGCATCAAGTTTTTGGCGCCGTTGATGGGGATTGTGTTTATTTGAGTGATATTGATACCAAATAGTTTTGATGCCAATTTAAAATTTTTAATCATTTATAAATTTTATTTAAGTTTAAGAAATTTTTCATTTGATTCATTTGTAAAGATAAATTCTTTGGGGAAAAAAAATTCGTATAAGACATACACCCCTAAAAATTGTTTTTTTTTTTTTTTTTTTGTAAAAAATTTGTTTATTTTGTGTTATTTTGTTATTTTTTTTATATTTTGTCTTTATTTTCATCTCTATTTTGCTTATAAGTTCACTTTATTAGGGTTTTAAAAGTTAAATTTGACATTTTAAAGTTTTCGAAAACATTAGGATTACTACCCCCTTTTTTCTTTAAAATTTGTGTTTTCTTAACTTTTGTTTTGGATTGTTGTATTTTTAGGTTGTCTGATTAATTTTAACTTTATTTTAACTTTTTTTATCCATCTAGATAGGTTTTTTAAAGTTAGGTATGTTATCTTTAAGTATTTCAAAACCTTTAGTAGCACCTATTTTTTCCTTAAAATTTGGCTTTGTTAAATTTTGTGTCATACTTTTGTAACTTTTAAAGTTTTCTCTTTGTTGTTATCCTTTCCTTTAACTTTGTAGTTGTTTATTTTTACTTTGTATGAAAAACCAAAACGAAAAAGAAATAACTCCTTTTGACTTTGAAATCGAAAGAATACTTCGACTAATCAGGAAAACAAAAAGGACTGAAACAATAATGGAAATGACGACGAAAGGCCTTTGAATGATTGCGCTATACCTACTATTGGAGGGTACACTTCTAGCATTCGACGTCCACCAATACAAGCAAACAATTTTGGAATTAAACCGCTATAATACAAATGATTCAACCAACTGTCCAATTTGGTGGTCTACCTGGTGAGGACCCAAACCTGTATATCACTAACTTCTTAGAGATATGCGATACATTTAAGCATAATGGTGTCAGTGATGATGCCGTTCGCTTAAAGCCATTCCCGTTCTCACTAAGAGACAAAGCCAAAGCTTGGTTAATGTCATTACCACCAGGAACCATCACCACTTGGGATGATTTGGCTCAAAAATCTCTTGCTAAATATTTCCCACCGGCTAAATCAACTAAGATGAGGAATGACATTACCTCGCTTGTTCAATATGATATGGAGTCTTTGTGTGAAGCGTGGGAACGTTACAAAGAACTTTTGAGAAGGTGCCCACATCTTGGTTTGCCAGTTTGGATGCAAGTCCAAACTTTTTACAATGGGTTGACACCGAGCAAAACCGAGTAAAAGCGATAGAAGTTTGATAAAAAATGGTTAAAAATGATATAAATAATTATATACTAAATTAGACTTATCAATACCTAATGCTCAAACGATGGTAGACGCAGCTGCTGGAGGATCTTTGAACCACAAAACCCTAGAAAAAGCATATGAATTCCTAGAAGTAATATCTAGCAATAACTATGTAAGGGCAACTGAGCAAAAAAACCTGTGGGAATGTACGAGCTGGATGCAATAACAAAGTTAACCGCCCAGGTTTAAATGCTTCAAAAACAGATAGGTAACATGAATGTGAATGCCATTAATTCTCCTGTGCTAACGTGTGAATTTTGTGCAGGGAATCATCCTAGCATAGAGTGCCAAACAGGGAATCCTTTCGCTCTATCAAGCCACGAACAAGCAAACTTTGTTTCAAATTTTCAAAAACAAAATAATCTCTATTTCAACATTTATAATCCTGGGTGGAGAAACCATCCAAATTTTTTGTCGAATAATCAAGGGATTCAAAAACAACCTTTTCAACCACCATAAAGAAAAATTGATCTCGAGGAATTGTTAAGTAAGTTTATGCAAGACACTAGAAGTTTCATGCAAAACACTAAAACAAATCTTCAAAATCAAGAAACCTTG
The DNA here is from genome assembly GCA_018398585.1 of Simmondsia chinensis. Taxonomy (NCBI): domain Eukaryota; kingdom Viridiplantae; phylum Streptophyta; class Magnoliopsida; order Caryophyllales; family Simmondsiaceae; genus Simmondsia; species Simmondsia chinensis. Next base: position 21,811,912 of record JAGTTD010000009.1, on the reverse strand, counting down.
ATTCGAAATCAAGAAGCACCCATTAGAAACCTTGAGACCCAAATTGGACAAATTTCATACCACCTCTTTGAAAGGTCTCATGGTTCCTTACCGAGTAATACTGTCACTAACCCACGAGAGCAGGTAAAGGCAATAGAATTACGAAGTGGGAAAACTCTGAAGGAACTAACTTGGGTAGACAAAACTACGTAAGATGAACAACCCATAATTGACCTGTCCACAGATGTTAATCAAGAATTGGAGAATGAGGAGGGACAAAAATTGAAAATGAATATGAAGCAAAAAGGGCTGAACCTCAACCCTACAAACCAAAGGTTCCATTCCCTCAACGCCTGAAAAAGACAAAAGCGGATGAACAATTTGCTAAATTTTTAGAAATTTTCAAAAAGTTACACATTAATGTCCCTTTTGCTAAAATGTTAGAACATATGCCCAAATATGCAAAATTCATGAAAGAAATCATGTCTAACAAAAGGAAGTTGGGAGAATTTGAAATGGTGGCGCTAATTGAAGAAGACAGTGCCATACTCCAAAAGAAGTTACCTCCTAAGCTAAAGGATCCAGGGTGTTTTACGATACCTTGCACCATTGGCACCATTGGTTTTGACAAGGTTTTATGTGATTTGGGTGCAAGTATAAATTTAATGTCTCTCTTTGTGTTTAGGAAGCTTGGCTTAGGAGAAGTGATGCCTACCACTATCTCTCTCTAACTTGCGGATAGATCAATCAAGTATCCTAGAGGTGTAATTGAAGACGTCCTAGTGAAGGTCAATAAATTCATCGTCCCGGCTGACTTCATAGTGCATGATATGGAAGAGGATCGTGAGATACCTCTGACTTTAGGCCGACCCTTCCTTGCTACAGGAAGAACCGTGATAGATGTGCAACAAGGAAAACTTATCTTAAGGGTGCAAGATGAACAAGCAACCTTCAATATTTTCAATGCCATACAATTTCCAACTAACATGGATTCTTGTTTTGAGGTTGATATTGTAGACAAGTTGGTAGCCGAGATATTCAGGGACACATTCCCTAAGTTACCCCTTGAAGCGTGTTTAACAAAGTTTGGGACCCTAGACACGGAGAACGAGTTGATAAGGGAATGTGCCCAATACCCAAAAAGCTACGAATCTTTCAATTCGCACCATGAAACAAGAGTGGTACACATTCAAGCAATTGAAACTCAAAAGATAATGGAAGATGATGAGCTCAAGCCATTGCCACCTCATCTCAAATATGCCTATCTTCGTAATTCTAACACTTATCCTGTTATTATTAATGCCTCATTGAGTAACATTGAACAGGAAAGGTTGCTTAGAGTTATAAGAGAGCATAAATCAGCAATCGGATGGACCCTTTCAGGTATCAAGAGAATTAGCCCTGCTTTATGCATACATAAGATTCTCATGGAGGATAGCTTCAAACCTACCGTGCAACCCCAACGCCGATTAAACCCTCCCATGAAAGAGGTGGTAAGGAAAGAAGTTCTCAGGTTATTCGATGCCGGGATCATTCATCCCATATCTGATAGTCCATGGGTAAGCCCAGTACAAGTAGTTCCAAAGAAAGGGAGAATAACCATAGTAGAAAATGAAAACAATGAACTCATTCCTACTAGGACCGTTATAGGATAGAGGGTGTGTATAGATTATCAAAAACTAAATGATGCAACCCGGAAAGACCATTTTCTCTTGCCATTCATTGATCAAATGTTAGAAAAACTGGCAGGCCATTCATATTATTGTTTCCTTGATGGTTATTCAGGATACAACCAAATTGTCATAGCACCGAAAGATCAGGAAAAGACCACTTTCACTTGTACATATGGTACCTTTGCCTATAGGAGGATGCCTTTTGGGTTATGCAATGCTCTTGCGATTTTTCAACGATGAATGATGTCAATCTTTAGTGATATAGTGGAAAATTTCATAGAAGTGTTTATGGATGATTTTTCAAGTCTTTGGAGCCCCATTTGATGATTGTTTAGCTAACCTCTCCATGGTTTTACGAATATGCATTGACACTAATATTGTTTTGAATTGGGAGAAATGTCATTTTATGGTACATGAAGGAATTGTGTTATGGCATATGATTTCAAAAAGAGGAATTGAGGTTGATAGAGCAAAAACTGAAGTCATAGAGCAATTACCGCCCCTACTAATGTTAAAGGCAGTCGGAGTTTCTTAGGTCATGCCGGTTTCTATAGAAGGTTTATTAAGGACTTCTCTGAGATCACTAAGCCTCTCTGCAATTTATTGATGAAGGATGTCCCTTTTAACTTTGATAGTAACTGCATGCATGCCTTTGAAACCTTGAAAAAAAAAACTAGTGTCAGCACCAATAATTGTAGCACTTGATTGGGCCTTACACTTTGAACTTATGTGCGATGCTAGTGACTATGCAGTAGGGGCCGTGCTGGGGCAAAGAAGGAACAAAATTTTTCATGTAATTTACTATGCTAGTAAGACTTTAACGGATGCACAGGTAAATTATGCCACAACTGAGAAAGAATTATTGGCTGTAGTACTTGCATTTGACAAATTTTGTTCCTACTTGCTAAACTCAAAGGTAATTGTTTACATTGATCATTCTTCTCTTAAGTACCTTTTTGCAAAACAGGACGCAAAACCAAAACTAATAAGATGGAATTTATTGCTTCAAGAATTCGATTTGTAAATCCGGGATAAAACAAGGAACAAAAAATGTTGTGGCTGATCATTTATCACGCCTTGAACAGAGGACAAAAGTCCCTCTATCAACGAAAATTTTTTGGATGAAAGTCTTATGATGGTAAGCGAAAATCCTAATTATCCATGGTAAGCTGACACTGTTAATTATTTGATGGCACAGGAACTGCCCAAGGAAATGACATATCAACAAAAGAAGAAGTTTTTCGCTGATTTAAAGCATTATTTTTGGAAAGAACCATTTTTATATAGGCATGGTGCAGACCAAATTATTAGGAGGTGTGTACTTGAAGAGGAAATGGAAGACATATTGTGCCATTGCCACTCTCTTGAAACTGGTGGCCATTATAGTGGAACAAGGACTCTAGCTAAGGTTTTGCAATTAGGTTTTTATTGGCCTACACTGTTTTAAGATGCTTTCAAATTTGTTAGTAAATGTGATCAATGTCAAAGGATAGGAAATATTTCAAAGAGACATGAAATGCCCTTAAACAACATTTTAGTTGTTGAAATATTTGATGTTTGGGGGATTGATTTTATGGGTCCTTTTCCTTCATCATTTTCTAACAAATTTATTTTAGTGGCTGTAGATTATGTATCAAAGTGGGTCGAAACAACCGCTTTTTCAATCAACGATGCTAGAGTTGTGATAAACTTTGTAAGAATAAACATCTTTTCTCGATTTAGAACTCCTGGAGCAATTATAAATGATGGCGGAAAACATTTTCGTGACCGTCAACTTAAAATTTTATTGAGTAAGTATGGAGTCACACACCATGTGGCTGCTCCATACCATCCTCAAACAAGTGGTCAAGTGGAGATTTCAAATCGAGAATTGAAAACTATTCTTGAAAAGACGGTTAGTGCTTCTGGTAAAGATTGGTCGAAAAAGCTAGGTGATGCTCTTTGGGCATATAGAACAACATTTAAAACACCGATTGGAATGTCTCCATATCAATTGGTCTATGGCAAGGCATGTCATTTACCAGTAGAATTGGAACATAAAGCATACTGGGCCATAACAACTTTGAACTTCAATTTAGAAGCTGCAGGAGAAAAAAGGTTACTGCAATCAATGAGATGGATGAGTTTATAAATGAAGCTTACGAAAATGCTTGAATGTACAAGGACCGTACCAAAAGATAGCATGACAAGCACATTCTGAATAGGGAATTCATAGCAGGTCAAAAAGTCTTGCTTTTTAACTCCAAATTATGACTCTTCCCAGGAAAATTGCACTCCAGATGGTCAGGACCCTTTATTGTAACATGTGTTTTTCGGTATGGCACAATCAAGATTCAAGATGAGAAGAAGGGCACCTTCAAAGTTAACGGTCAAAGGCTGAAATTGTATATTGATGGAGAGCTTGAACCACAAAAAGACCTCGATTCCTCTCAACAACGTTGAATAATCCACTCAAAGAGTCGAGCTAACGACTATAAATTAAGCGCTTCTTGGGAGGAAACTCAAGTGCTCTTTTCCTTACTTATTTTATTTCATTCTCCTTTTATTTTCATTTTCTTATGTTTCTATACATTTTTGTTCAAACAGGTATTTTGAAACAAGTTTGGGGTAACCCGATCACAACATTCACCAACAAATATCAATCCTCAAACCTGGGAAGTATCTCTCACCTACTGCTTCGTTCTTTATATTTCTTTAACATTGAGGACAATGTTAACTTTAAGTTTGGGGTGGGAGAAGCAATTTTAAAATTTTGAACAAAATTTTTTGAAAAGTTTCCTTGTTTTGTCTTTTATAGTCGGCTTTAATGCCTCCCAGAGTTCGGAGCCTTTGTATGGGGATGTACATAGTGTCGGCCAACAAAAAGATTGTCTATTTTCTATAGTTTTGATCATTGGTCTTTTTAAAATTTCATAAAAAAAAATAAAAAAGGGAGAAAAACTTATCATCATACTTTTTAGGCAATTTTTATACTCTTTTTAACTCGTTTACCTTAATTAGATTCTAATAACCTAATAATCAATTGTTTTTGTGTTGTAATTGTAAAACACGATCTAATCTATTCTAATTGCAAAACACGATGTAATCTAAGGCACTATCTTGATAAAACCATGGTATTTGAGTTCACTAATTAGCTTGGCTGTTTTACTTTTTTTTTTTCTTATTAACAGATGCTCTAATTTGAATGGAGTGCATTAAGATTATTATTTACATAATAGACTTTGAAAAGTTGTGCCTAAATCTAAACATAAAAAAAAAAATAATAATAAAGAGGAAAGCATATCTAACACCACTATCCCACATAAACAATTTTAAAATCTGCGCTACCCATTAAGAGGACATCTCAGTGGTGGCTTCTCTTACTTATGGGTCATCGCCCAGGAGTCGGAGCTTGATTCTCACTAAAGATATACTTGGGAAGTTATAATGAAGGCATCTCAGTGGTGGCTTCTCTTACTTATAGGTCATCGCCCTGGAGTCGGAGCTTGATTCTCGCTGAAGATATACTCACACGGTAATATTGGGGGTGTCTCAATGGTGGCTTCTCTTACTTATGGGTCATCGTTCCGGAGTCGAAGCTTGATTCTCGCTGAAGATATACTCATGAGTTGAGATTGACTTGAGCAAATAAATTCCTCAAATAATAATTAATAAAAAAATATTGTGAATAATTTTAGTTTTGGGCATACTTGATAAGTCTTGTTATAAGTGTTATGATTTTTGTCTTCTATTTGGTTTGAATATCTTAAGAGTAGAAAGAACGGAAAACTTAATTTGCTCAGCTAACTTTTGAATTCGGTTACCAAGGTAATTGCCAGGTTTTTTTCTTAGAAAAGAATTTTGAGCCTCGGTCATTCTTTTCTAAATAAGTGTTCACTTGCTTTAAATTGTGGTAGAATTCTTAGAAAGCATGAAATCCTATGCTTTAATGTTTAGCCTTGCTCGAGGACGAGCAAGATTTAAGTTTGGGGGTATTTTGATAAGTCTAATTTAGTATATAATTATTTATATCGTTTTTATTCATTTTTTTTTTATCAATCTTCTATTGCTTTTGCTCGGTTTAGCTCGTTTTTGACTATATAGCTCTTTTCTTGCAAAAACACTCATTTATGTTAAATCTTGCTAGGTTATATTATCAACATCAACAAGTGGAAGTAAGATACATCAAATAAAAGTTAAAAAAAAAATGACAAAAACCAACCCAAAACGCACGGTTGTACAAGGATGAACAACATGATGTACAATTCACTTCGAAGTGCAAAAAGGGGTGGCAAAATGAAAAAATCAAGTGGAAGGATGAATTAAACAATACATTAACATGTTCAAGTTGATGTCAAGGCTGAGTTTTGGGTGGAAAAAGCAGAAAAAAGATGAAGAAAAATCAGCAAGAACAGCTAGTGGAAAGAATATACAATTAGCTTAAACAATCCATTTCAACTTGCAAATTTGGGTGGCAAAATGGACGAATAACGTTAAAGAACTTCTTGTACACTTCATGAACATGTTCAAATTTATTTTAGAGCTGATTTGGATGGTGCAAAGCAAGAAAAAATTGAAAAAAATCAACTTGTATCAGATCTGTAGAAACTGGGTTGCAGGAGCAAAATGGTGGTGCAATGAGGTTTTAACTTGCAATATTTTTTATTTTAAGCAATTCCAACCTTATGTATGATAAATAGGGATGCTTGGGAGATCTTTAAGCATCATTCAATCAGAAAAAAACTCAATACAAAGTAGAGAATATGAGAGAAAACCGTGAGGGAAAGAAAGAAGGAAAGAAAGTTTGGTTTGTAATTTTGCATTTTTTAGTTCTTTCTAACCTTTTTTTCTTTAATTTCATGAATTTTGTCTTAAGTATGCTTTATATTATGTTTATCATGAACTAATTTTGTTATTCCAAGGCTACAATGTAGCCTAAGTTGTAATATATGCTCTCTTCTAATTCAACGTATTCAATGTTTTGTTATTGCGTTGTTGAAGTGTTTATCATTGTTTTTCATGAGTTTTAAATGCTTGATCACCATTTAAAGCCTATAATGATTCATAATGAGTCTGAGAGGAGATTTATGATGATTGCTAAGGTGATAAGCATTACAAATTGAGCGAATGCCTCGAGAGAGATTAACGCGATTTGTATGGTTTTAAGTGAAAATCATAGATCTTTAAAAACTATTTTCTTATTTAAATTCATGCACGAGAGTGATGGGTTAATATGTAAAAGAGCATGCTAAATGTTGCTCGAGAGTGAATATTTAGTAAATTAGGGTTTTCAACCATCAACACGTAGTAACAACTTGAATAACGAGAACAGAAAGGTGTATTGATACAATTAGGTGAAATCGGATGCATAGGATGTTATTAAATCATAAAAACCTTCAAAAAAAAAAAAAATAGTAACCTTAGATAACAATTTTTGTTCCCTTTTATTTTATTTTATTTCGTATCAAAAACCTTAATTTTTGATCTTTCAAATAGTATTAAAGTTGCTATTTTCGGTATTCGTTCAATAACAATCCTCGTGGGAACGATACTCTACTTACTACTTTATTACTTGATATAATTAGTGCACTTACTAAGCATACACAAGTAAAGCATCAGAGTGGAAGACAGCCTTCAAGACTAGAGAAGGACTTTATGAGTAGATGGTCATGCCGTTTGGGTTGTCCAATGCCCCAAGCACGTTCATGAGGTTCATGAACCAAGTTCTATGCCCATTTATTGGAAAGTTCGTCATCGTGTACTTTGATGATATCCTGATCTACAGCCGAGACCAAGTTACACACCTTCACCATTTGGAGGAAGTACTTCAGACCCTAAGGACTCAAAGCCTATTCGCCACACTCATGAAATGTGAGTTCATGAGAGACCAGGTGACATTCCTTGGGTTCGTTGTGTCTGAAGATGGCATATCTGCAGATGTAGGGAAGATTGAAGTCATCAGGGACTAGCCACAGTCGAGAATGATAGGTGAAGCCTGCAGCTTCCACTAGTTGGCATCATTTTACAGACGCTTTGCTCCAGCTTTTAGTTCAATAATGGTGCCAATCATTGACTGCTTGAAGTGAAGTTCTTTCATGTGGACACCTGAAGCTGAGTCCCCTTTCACAAAAATCAAGGGGAAGTTAACAATGGCACCAGTGTTTGTACTCCCTGATTTTTAGAAAACTTTTGAGTTGCACACTGATGCTTTGAAGATTGGAATTGGCATTGTGCTGAGTCAAGATGGAAGGCTATCACTTGTTCCAGTGAAAAGCTCAACGGGAGTAAGTTAAACTACTCGACATACGACTTGGAGTTCTATGCCTTAGTGAGAGCACTACGGCATTGGAAATCATACTTAGCAAACCGTGAATTCATCCTATACTCAGGCAATAGTGGCCCTCAAATTCATTAACCGCAAAGACAAGCTTTCTGATAGGCATGCCAAGAGGGCTAGTTACATCCAGCTCTTCCACTTCACTATCAAACACAAATCAGGCGCGATGAACAAAGTAGCAGACGCCTTAAGTAGACGAAACCTGATCTTAGAGCAAAGCAGAGTAGATATTACCAGGTTTGAGCAGTTAAAAGAGATGTACCGTGATGGCCCAACCTTTGGCAGCATTTGGCATGATGCACAGTCCGATTCAATTCCCGAGTACTCAATTCATGGGGGGGTTTTGTTTAAGGGGAACCACTTGTGTGTCCCGAACTCAAGTTGGCGGATGAATATCATTGAAGAGAAGCATAATGCCGTACATGTTGGCAGAGACAAGACGCTCAAGCTTGTTACCGCCAGCTACTATTGGCCAACAATCCGCAAAGAAGTTGAGAGGTTTGTCAAACGTTATCGTATTTGTCAAATTTCTAAGGGTGGGATGACGAATGCTGGGCTATACTTGCCGTACCGGTACCTAGTTAGCCATTGGCGGATATCAGCTTGGATTTTGTAATGGGATTACCGAGAACTATTGGCAGGGTTGATTCCGTTTTTGTTGTAGTTGATCGATTTTCAAAGATGGCGCATTTCATCGGTTGTAAAACGGAAGCTAACGCCATTCACATTGCGGGTCTTTACTTCAAGGAAGTCTACAGGTTGCATGGTTTACCGTCTAGCATTGTATTAGATTGGGATGTGCATTTTGTCAACCATTTTTGGAGGACCTTATGGAAGATGGAAAACACTTCACTCACATTCAGCACAGTCCATCACTCCTAAACGGATGGGCAAATCGAGGTCATCAATCGTTCTTTTGGTAACCTCCTTCGGTGTTTAGCTGCAAAAAACGCCAAGGGGTGGTCAATGAAGCTTCATCAAGCCGAGTTCGCCTACAATAGCTCGGTAAATACGAGTACAGGGATCGTGCCATTTCAAGTTGTTTATGGTTTTGTGCCTCACGCCCCTGCTGATCTGGCGCCAGTACCAGACTTGACACGTCCCCATGAGAAAGGCTGAAGACTTCATCTCATCACTCCAAGACATTCACGAACAAATGCAAGCTCGGATACTGAAAACCAACGCCAAATACAAAGCAACCTGTGACAGAAAGCAGCGAGGTATCCCGTTACAAGTTGGCGAAAAGGTCTGGGCAGTCTTAACTTGAGAACGTTTCCCGGCTTGGGAGTACAATAAGCTCATGGGTCGCAAGATTGGCCCATTGGCGGTTCTGGAGAAAGTCAACTATAACGCTTATCGTCTTCAACTTCCACCAGGCATGCGAACTTCCGGTGTTTTCAACATCAAGCACCTCAATCCTTGCTTTGGCCATAATGACAATGTTGATCCCCAAGCAAATTGGAGGGTGAATTCTCTCCAACCCGGGGAGGATGATGCAGCTAGCCAAGACGAGTAAGACAGCCTCAGTTTGGCGAGAGGGTAGCGCTAGTGTGAAGGTTGGCGAGTAGGAGACTTGGAATGATGCTAAGTTTAGCAGCAGTACTAGCTTAAAAGATTCTAGCTGTGATTTTTGCTGATTTGTTCATAGATTTGATTAGTTTTCTTTTTAGTTACTGATTTGTTTTTATTGTTTCCTTAATTTATATAAATTTGAATTCAAATCTCCTTAGTCTTCCCTCCATATAAAGACAGGGTAATTAGTGTTAGAGTCAGTCAATTTTCAGATTTTCAAAGTGTAATTTCCTTGTATCCTCGATTTCTCGGATTATAAGAAACGGGTTTATGAGCTTCTTTGTTATTTTATCTCAATAAAACTCAAAGGGAAGGCCGTTGAGCTTTCCCGTACCCCTATTTTCCTATCATGCGTTGCATCAATAACTCTTCATAATTGGGATCAATACAGAATTTAAAATTTCATGGTAAACTTTTATGATAAAATTCAAATATTAAAGCAAACCTAATACATAATACATTTATCCCTGTGGGAAACTAACAAGTACCTATACTGTAAGTCAACGTAATCACGCAAACGGAGAAACTAGATGAATTTTTATTATTGAATTCAAGTGCATTTAAATCAAATCTACCCTGATTCGATTAACTTGTACCAACAGAGCATACAAATTATTGATCACAAGTTTGTAGAAACTCAAAAGAAATCTTCGCTTGGCATTTTCTCGTATAAAGAAAATTGAAAGTTCACAAGATCAATGTCATGCATATGAAGCACAATATCGTTTAGTTAAGATACGTGTAATGGAAAAGCTGTAATAAGTGGAAGTTCTTGTATTAGAATTAATGTAAATTAGTAGGAAGGGCTCATTTTCTTTCAGGTGGAATTAATGTACAGAACTAAACGCAACGCAGCAAACTTATCTTGTACCAGGGCATAACACCTGAAGACCTCATTTTCGAAACGTGAACTTCTTTCTCAAATCTAAACTTGTTTCGGACTCACACGTTTAACTTCTTTTTTTTTTTTTTTTTAGGTTCTCTTAGTTAAATACGGGATGAAATTTCTTATTGACAACTGTTCAAGACATAACAACATAATCTACTATCCCATCTTTCTTTAGAAGTCAAGTTAAGCTATAATACTGATGACTTTGGCCTGAATATTTGTAGAAGTCCCAACACATAAAACACTGTCCTCTTTTGATGCCAAACAAACAGTTTATTATCAGCCAAATCTAGTAGTCCCATTGAATCATAAATAATGCCTGAAGGGGACAAAACTTAGCCCTCAAGGGCTTAGCCGTAGGGTGGGTAAGTCCAGGTTTTTCTTCCATGCCCACTATTGCCCGCTTGTCCTCCCTTTCCTACTCAGAACACTGAAGTAGTGAACCTAAGGTCAATCCAATGGAACGCATAGCCAAGCTCTCCCCGGGACAGACCCTCCTCTCCCTCCCAAAAGGCACAAACTTGTACCCAACACGAATACCCTCCATCCCCTTGAACCTCTCTGGTTTGAATTGTTAGAAACAGTGTCACGAAAGGATGAGTGATCTCATGGGAAGTTCTCATCCTCAGGTTGGGGGCACTGGAAAACAGCCTCTCTTCAGGGGTAATACCCTGAAGGGGGAAGGCTGCATACATCCGCATCCCCCAGACCCTGCTTAGGCGGGAGCCCTTGGGGCACTGGGTATGTTGCTTTTTTGCTCTTTTAGTGTCTTGAAAATCTACTATTTGTAAATATTTTATGTTAGAGAATAAAATTTAGTTATTTTCATTTTCATTATAATTGTATATGTGAGTTTATTATGCATGTGATTTTCTTTTAAGTAACATCCATAAGATGGGTGTAATTCTCGAATAATGTTTCATTGTGTGCTTTAAGTGGGTAATGGGATATACACTAATAGACTTAAAACAAATGGAATGACATATTATTTGAAGATTCATAGTTGGTGACAAGTTTGGACTACTTATTTGCTAAGGCTATAATGTGACACTTTAGATGACTTGACTTGGTCATGTGGATGGTAATCCAAAGGTGTTGTATTGGTGTTTGCAGTGAGATTGATACGCTGAATTGGACCGAATGAATTATTATATCTAGACTACTATCGGAAATGAGTGATCTATAATGTACTATATGAAAGATGATTCCAAATGCTAAGAGTATTCTGGAGCTGTGCATGAAGTGTTAGTTATCTTGGTATACTAAAAGTTAGGTCTCTAGATGTGACCGAAGTCTTAGGTACATTGGGTAATGGCAAAAGTGTTGCAGGGATCAAGTATTCAATATAGAATTTATAGTATCTTACGAGATACATATATCCCATTAGTTGATTCGCAAGTGTTTGAATTAATTTAGAAACTTTGGCCAAAGTGTCCAAGTGTTGGGCATTTGAAATTTATACTATGAATTTGTTCATGTATAAATGAATTATTTGAAAAGGGCGAGCCTGTAACTAATGGAAAGGATGTGAGAAAATAATGATAGTAGTTATAATTATTTTTCTCATGGATACCTCATAGAGGGGTTTTTGTTATCAACATAGTCTATTTTGGAATTATCGAATAAATAAGTTTAACTCTAGAGTGCAGTAGGAGCTATTTGGTTGAATTAAATCCGGCTAAATGGTAATCAAATATTTTCATGAGACAATAATTTGTTTTGACCCATTTGGAACTAGAATTAAATTGTCTCTGAGGTCCCTAAACAATCCTTTAAATTTAGCCATCAGAAAAATGTTGAAAGAATTCATGAGATAAATTATTTATTCATCTTTATTTATGAGATGAATAAATTTAGTTATTCTGAGCAATATTCATTAGTTAAATACATTTATTTTCTAAAATAAAATTCATAAAATGAATTTATACATGTTAAAAAAACACGTGAAAAACTGTGGTAATCCGAGGCTAACGCGCTCAACCAATCACAGCGTGACACGTATCTCGCTATGACTGACCCGGGGGGGGGGGGGGGGATCTGCACCTCTAAGGACAGGAAATCAGCGCATGACATGTGTCATTTGCTAGGCCATCCTACACGGGCTAATGGGAATGTGCCACGTGGCGCGAATTGCGTGGCTAAGCTCATGACTTTTTCTTGCTTGAACAACGTCGTTTTGTTTTGAAATTTTGCATCCCACATTGATTTTTTTACGTTTTTTTTTATCCAATAGCATGTTATAAATAGAAGTCTTTGAATTAAGGTTTAGCCATAAAAAAATTAAATAATTTTCTGAGGGTATTGACTTTTAGAGAATTAAAAAAGAAAAAAAATTTCTTTTGAAATATTTTTTTTTCAGTTTAATATTTTTTGAAGCTTACACTCTGGTGTTTAGAGGAGATTGCGTAGAAAGTCTTGTGGTCTCGATGATTTCTAGGAGCAATACTGCGGTCTAAATTCATGTATTTTATTTTATTTTATTTTTTGCTTTTCTATTTATTTTGAGTATTTACTATGCTAGTTGTTTTCATGCTATTATTATGAATGTATTAGAGTAGAGGCTTGTAAATTTAAAATTAGGAATTTTAAATTGTTCCACTGTATTAGTTCTGATTAATTTAGGGAATATTTTTTGAAATACTTTCCATCATGAACTCCTCGGTCAATCCCATAACTTAGGGTCATTCTTCAAGGCCGACGCATTGACCATTAGTGTTGTCCCATGCGGGACGTGATAACCACCCACGACACAATCGTTTGATGACTTATATAATACGAGCAAAGGGCCATGCTCGGTACATCCTCATGGTCTCTAATATGATGCACTGAAGGTAAGGGAGGTGGCTCAGGTTAGACTCTTGAAAAAGGCGGTGCTCTTTTAGCCCAACCTGAGTGATGCAGCGGGTAATCCATTAATGGCGGGTCAACACTATCGGGTCAACGTTTCCATAGTCGGGTCCTAGGCGGGGCAAGTTCAAGAGGAGATGGGGGTCGTGTTGGCGTAGGCTTAAAGGGAATACTCTACCTTATGCTTGGCGGGACCATTGGAGGAAGGGAAATGCGAAGCCAATAGAGGAACACAACAGCTTGGCGCTACCATGGACTGACGACAAGGTAGCTTGGCTTCACCTAAGTTTAGGAGTGATTGGCATCACCTTTGTGGCGGAGCCAAGGTTGGCAGCGGAGTTGGGTTGGCTAGATAAAACAAAGCTACAGTGTGTCCGCGAATGGCGCATTGCTTGGCTTAAAGGCTTTGGGTTGGCGGCACCGGTCCAATGGCAGCTTGGGGAGGAAAGAGAACACGAGAAGCGGAGAAGGCCAATTCTGGGCGCCACCCATAGTTGTCATTACCCGGCCTTGGTGCCACCTAGGGTCAGACACAATTAAAAGCTATGCGTGATTTCCGTGCGTGATTCAAGGATGGTTTTGATTTCTTTCCGTTTTAGTAATTATCCTTTCCTTTATTTTAGATTTATTCTTTATCTTTGAATTATCACTTTCATTATTTAGATTTAAAATTTAAATTATAAACCATCCTCTATAAATAGGAACGGTTCTAGGTTTTTAGGTAGACTGGAATTTTGAATTATGAATTACTTTCCCGGAGATTTTGAGGTGTGAGCGACAAATTCTACCCCTCTTTGTTTATTTTATTACCGTTCTTAATAAAATATAAAGAAAAGGCCGTTGAACTTTCCTATACCCCCTATTGCCCTATCACGCGCTGCATCACTGAGTATCTATTTCATCTTGTGCCTTTCGAAGTATTAATGGATTGTTGAGCAACAAGGATAACGCCCACTCCATTGTTCTTGTTGTATTATCTGTTGAAGCAATGAGCAATGCCTGAAATCCCCGCCCAAGTTTCAAAGTGTTAAAAATAAAAATAACCAAGTTAATATTAAAATAGAATAACAAAATAATAAGTAAACTTAAAAGCACAAAAGGAAAAATAAACCCCCACCTCACACTTTTCTCTCTCCTCTCTCCCGTGAGCTCTCTCTCTCCTCTTTCTAATGTCTCTTTCTCCCCTCTCTCCTCTCACCCATGCTAGCACCGCCTGACCCACGCCGGTGCCACCCCTTGCCACCGATACCACCCTCCTCTCTCTTGCGTTCTCTCTCTTCCCTCTCTCTTCTTTCCTCACCGGTATCACCCCACACCCAGTCGGTACCGCCCAACCACCACCGGTACTACCCAGCCACCACACCGGTGCTGCCACACCACCACCGTACCGCCCCTTGCCACCCTTCATCCAATCACCATCCACCTCGCCACTAGCTCCACCACCCCTCATCTCCTATAAATACCAATCTTTGCCCCCCGCATTTAAGCCCAACCTGGCCTTTCTCTCTCTCACCAACAACACCCAAACTCCCTCTCCTTCTCCCCTTAACCCATTTTCTCTCTCTCATTCGGGTACCCATCTTCGCCGGCAACCACCTCGACGGACCAGGGAGAGCCTGGGTTAAGTGCGCCAGCAGCTGCTTTCCCAGTGAGAGCTCGAGTCTCGCTCTCGTCCAAAACCTACAAATATTTGTTACTCGGGGCATTTGGGTCTGGCTCACTGACCAAACCAAATTTAATCGAAACAAATGTGCCGTCTATGGGAAGGATAGCTTGCTAGCATTTAACGTGGTATCCTGTGCACATCACCTAAGACCCTCACAAGGCTAGGGGCTACAGCACCCGTTTAAACATCAGATAAGTCTTTGGTTTCAATTTTTCTCTTTCTATTTGCCTTCTAATACATCTAAAATAGGATTTCAGATTTGAAATTTTCAGTAAATTTAAGGTAAGTTTTATTTCTAAATTTTACAGTAAAAATTCGTAGCAAAAAAAAAAAAATTTGCAGAGGACAGGGGAAGACAAGAAGAATGAGACAAAAATAAATATTTATTTAACTTTATCTAATACAAACATTTATAGGATCGTTTATATAACTAGAAATTTGGTACTTCAAATTTACAATAATTATATACAATATATTTTAGCATATATTTCTACTTCAATTCGATAAAAATTATTCAAACTATTCTAGCAAATTTTCACTTTAAATTTGCTGTAACACTTAAACTACTTCATCAGTTATTTTTAGAAATTTTTTACTGAATGTTAAATCAAATTTTAGCCCAGCTTTTGCCGCAATCTTTTGGATATATTTCATTCCAACCTAATATTTTTCAATGATTGGTCAAAAAACTATTGTGGGTCTTTCAAAATCTTGGAAAATAGGTGTAGAGAATACAAATTTTTCAAGAACATTTTACAGAAACATACCTATTTTCAATCAATATTTGTAGAGATTGAAGGAAAAAAAAAATACTATTTAGATAATAATGTGTTTATACTTAATTAACCTCCTAATTAATTGAGTAAAAATAAAAGTTAGAATAATAGCACAATTTATCGTCCAATAAAGACGCTCCTCTATACATAAACATACTAATTTCTTAATTTTTGTTACTTGTATAGCCTAAATTTATGCCACATATTGGTTATTTAAAAATATCTTTCATTTTTCCATTTTTGTGTCATTTAAAATTTTATATATGTCAAGGAGCTATATTTACCAATTTGTGGTACAACGAAGGTATAAAAAAAAAATAAATGAGGAAAAAATGTAGAGAGTGGAGGGAAATATGTTGAAAAGATTGCAGGATTTTAGGTATACGATTAGCACCCAAGAAAATTTCGATGCTGGAAAAATGGCGGCCACTTGAGCAAAAGAAGCTATTCAACAATCACATCCATGCATATGCTAGAACTTGTTGCTTCGGACCATAGACCTAGAGTCATAAACGAGCCCGTTCCAACATATGTACCCCAGTACCACCACTTTTGAGCCGGCAATTACCAGTCGAGGCGTAAGCCCTTCTTAGGCTGGCGTGTTTACCTATACACATTATGTTTAACCCAGTCCCTAACTGGGGGCTGGGGGGCTTGATGCTTCTTATGTGGTATATTCAACCCAGTCCCAAGCCGGGGGGCTAGGGGCTTAACGTTCTCTTATGTGATTTATATTCAACCCAGTCCCTAGCCAGGGGCTGGGGGCTTGATGTTTCTTATATGGTTTATGTTCAACCCAGTCCCTAGCTGGGGGCTTAACATTCCCTCTGTGATTTACGTTCTTGACGTGATTAACGTTCCCTATGTGACTTACGTTCTTGACATGATTTACGTTCCTTATATGATTGACGTCCCTTGTGTGATTTATGTTTAGCCCAGCCCCAGACCGAAGGTTGGGGGCTAAAGTTGTTATTTGCGGTAAACTTCCACCTAACGTGGGAATCCGCCGTTTTGTTTGGGTCCCCATCTAACAACGGGGGCTGGCGGTTGTTTCACTCTACTTGAAATGGGAGCACGAAGTACTTGGGGCGGTAGACTTTCACCTAACGTGAGAGCCCGCATTTGTTTGGGTCCCCACCTAACACCGGGGGCTGGCGGTTGTTTTGCTTCACTTAAAATGGGAGCATGAAGTACTCGGGGGGGGGGGGGGGGGGGGTAGAATTTCACCTAACATGAGAGCCCACGTTTGTTTAGGTCCCCATCTAACACCGGGGGCTGGCGGTTGTTTTGCGCCACTTGAAATGGGAGCACGAAGTACTCAGGGTGGTAGACTTTCACCTAACGTGAGCCCACGTTTGTTTGGGTCCCCATCTAACACTGGGGGCTGGCGGTTACTTTGCTCCACTTAAAATGGGACCACGAAGTACTCGGGGCAGTAGACTTTCACCTAACGTGAGAGCCCACATTTATTTGAGTCCCACCTAACATCGGGACTGACAGTAACTCTCACCCGTTTGGGAGTCCGCGGTTTTGTGGTGCCCCATCTAACATCGGGGCGGGTGGTTAACGCTCCAACTAACACAGGGAGCACGAGGCGGTTTACGCTCCAACCGGAACAGGGAGCACAAAACGATTTACGCTCCAACCAGTATTGGAGCGCGGTTTAAGCTCGAATTGACACAGGGAGTACCAAACGATTTATGCTCCAACCAGTATTGGAGCGCGGTTTATGCTCCAACCGACACAGGGAGCACGAAACGATTTACACTCCAACCAGTATTTCGAGCACGGTTTACACTCCAACTGACACAGGGAGCACGAAACAATTTACGCTCCAACCAGTATTGGAGCGTGGTTTACACTCCACCCGACATAAGGAGCATGAGATGGGTTACGCTCCAACCAACCGTTGGAAACCAAGATTACTTTTCATAACACGATACAACCCAGCCCACGACTAGGTGCCAGGAGTTAAAAATATTATTCACAATACACCCCTCCTCAACCCACGACTGAGGGCTAGGGGCTAGGCCCTTCATAGCTTAGCCAAACGTTAAGGCCCAAAAGCTAATGCCTCACTTATCCGTAGTAAGAATAGATAAAAGCCTAACTACGTTCCCTAGCATGATAAGTGAAGAATTAGGAGTTCAACAGTCAATAGAATTCTACAAAGTCACAAGATTGGCGGCTCCCAGGACTCGCGCTAAGAACTAACATATTAAATTGAGCAACGTCTATAGTAACCGTTGCTCATCCATGAGTCATACCTCCAATCAGGAATACAATCACTAGAGGATGTACCAAGAATTAACGAAAGGGATGGAGCAACGCCCACATCAACCACTCACACGAGCAATTACAAGTATCTTCCAGTACCCTGCCATGGAAAACACCAACAAACATGATCCTTAAAAGGCTCAAGTCCTCTAAACCTTAAAACAAATCCCAAAAGCTAAAAACGTTCGTCAACAATGAAGCCTAGATGGATAAATCAGAACAATGTTCACTTAAAAGGACCTCACAGTTAACGCCATGGAATTCCTCATAAATGGCAACGTTCATCAACAAAATCTTGACAGTACGCATATTAGCAGAGCATTTGAATGTTATGCACTCCATGGCTGAACGTGAACAGGTCCCCATTTCACCCATGGAGTGGAGGGATAATTGTGAAAATAAAAATAACCAGGTTAGTATTAAAATATGATAACGAAATAATAAGTAAACTTAAAAGCACAAAAGGACAAATAAACCCCCACCCCACACTTTTCTCTCTCCTCTCTCCCGTGAGCTCTCTCTCTCTCCTCTCTCCTCTCACCCACGCCGGTTCCGCCCGACTCATTCCGACACTGCCTGACTCACCCCGGTACCACTTGACCCACACCGGTGCCGCCCCTTGCCATTGATACCACCCCCTTTCTCTTGCATTCTCTCTCTTCCCTCTCTCCTCTTTCCTCACTGGTACCGCCCCACACCCAGCTGGTACCGCCTTACCACCACCGGTACCGTCCCGCCACCACCGGTGCCACCACACCACCACAGTACCACCTCGACCGTCGCACCGGTAATGCCCACCACCGGTACCTCTCACTGCCCCCTCTCTCTCCTCTCACCCCCACGACACTCTCTTCCCCACACCTTCTCTCCTCTTTCCTCACCGGTACCACCTCTCACCCAGCCGGTGCCACCTGACCACCACCGGTGCGGTCCAGCCACCACACTGGTGCTGCTGCACCACCACCGTACCGCCCCTTGCCACCCCTTCATCCAATCACCATCCACCTCACCACCAGCTCCACCACCCCTCATCTCCTATAAATACCAATATTGCCCCCTCATTCAAGCCCAACCTAGCCTTTCTCTGTCTTACTTACAACACCCACACTCCCTCTCCTTGTCTCCCTAACCCATTTTCTCTCTCTCATTCGGGTTCCCATCTTCGCCGACAACCACCTCACTGCCGGCAACCACATTGCGGGACCAGGGAGAGCCTAAGTTAAGCGCGCCAGCAGTTGCTTTCTTAGTGAGAGCTCGAGTCCCGCTCTCATCGAGAACCTACAAATATTTGTTACTCGGGGCATTTGGGTCTGACTCACTGACCGAACCAAATTTAACCGAAACACAAAGTATTATTGATTTGTGTACGAGAACAATAGATGGAAAAATATACCTTCAAAATGGGCAACAATACCTTGAACATATGAAATTGTTTTCTGACTTCTCTACTTGTAATAAATCACAGAAAACATAAATGCGACACTCTTAATGTTTTTACTCAAAATACAAGTGTTCCCAAATATTTTTAATCACACACAATTCACCCCCGAACTTATAATTAAGCATAACTCACCACTTACACTTTCATATCATAAAATAGCCCCCTAAATTATATTATTACATGCAACTCAACCCCGAATACTACAACAACAATAGCAACAGTCCCAGTGCCTGAAGGACTCCTGCGTAAGCAGGGTCTGGGAACTCAACCCCGAATATTGTTACTAAATACAACTTGCTCCCCGAATATTCAATTTAGCCTCCTAAATTAACATATTTAACACAGCTCATCACTACTGTTGGGAAAATAACGGAAATGCATAGTCAAAAAGAAGAACTTGAGATAGACCAAATGTACTCAAGATGGAAATAGTAAAACCGAAATAGATTGACTGAGAGTCTTCTAACATGAAGACCTCAACTGAACACACTAGACCTCGCGTGAACTTAAGCAAAATAATTTCCAGCAAAGATAATTAAACAATAGAATGAAGAAAAGCAGAGAGAAAAGATTAAACTTAGGAAATTGATGTATCGTGGAGTTTAGCGCAACCCTAGGTCATTTATGCCCCTGCATTGGTAGAAACGGAATCAACTTGCACTCTAACTCCTGTAGTTAACATGACGCTCACCATTAGATTGCACTCCTGGGTAATAGATTGGTATATGCCTCAACTTGCTTAGTAACGGAAGAACAAGGTTGAGGAGAAGAGAAAAAGATGAAGGATTTCGTTATCTTTTGCGTGTCAATTAGTTCTTAAAGGATTGAATTAAAAAGAGATATTCTACCATTAGGGTAATTGAAAGTCATAGAAAGAGGACAGTAAATCGAGCCTGGATATGGAAGAATGGGTCTGAACTCAGTAAAGGAAAGCGTGGATATGGAAGAGTGGGCGGTCACACAGAAAAAGGTCAACAACTCGAGCTTAGGCACAGAGTAACAACAAAGAAAGGTTTCGCACGATTTTGACAAAATGACTAAAGTACAATGGCCGTAAACATAAACGTATAGGTCAGAAACAATCCACATCATACGGCAACACATTAGCAAGGTGGGGCATGAGCGTGCGCGGGACCTACTATAGGCCCACAAATTTTTATCAAGGATAGGAAAAAAGGGTAAAAACGACGAAGAAAAGGGTATTTAAAGTGGCTTTCCAACCTCCATATTTTATATCTGGGGTAACAAAACCAGAATTAACCCTTAAATTAAATAAGAGTCATTTTTTATTATATGTATCTAACTTAAAAAATAAGAGAAAAGCTACTTATTATATTAGATACAACTCACTCATGTGACATTCAAATTTAAGAAATATAATTTCGAAAAGTGTAACCTCCTAAATTATTACATTAAATGTAACTCATCCCTTGCTTATCATTGTTACAAAATTACCTCTTATAAATTTTAATTAAACCAGTATCACCTTTCATATCAAATTTAATACTTCAATTCAATAAAATTCACTCCTAGTTAAATTATATAGAATTTTGTCACAAGCTGGCCTTTGGGGCACCAACTTGCCCAGCCTTAGTTACTCGCGATGCTTGGACATTAAGTCAACCTATTGACACCTCGTGCCTACTTGAGGACTAGAGGTTCAATGCTATTTATAAGTGCTTGGAGGTAAAAAAACAAGGGACAAGTAAGGGGAAAGAATACTCTGTATTGCTTGGAGAATGCTAAGTTACATGTACATGGCTTGAGATTGGAAGATGTATTTCAAGCGTCACCCTCACACCTATCCACCGCCTTATTGTAGCAATCGATTTTTTTGGGGGGTTTTTTTGGGGGGGGGGGGGGGGGGGGGGGGGTGTGGTGTTAGAAAAATAATACAAGCTAATTACAAATTAGTAGGAAAGTTGTACCCCAATTGGTAAATACCCCCATCCCATATTGTGAATACAAAATAAAGGCTCCCAATCCCACATTGACAATTTAAAGGGGGGTAGTTGGGTTTATAAGGGTGTATGTTTTTAACCCATTTGAATTAAGCCTTGGGTGAAGGAATGGTGGGAACCACGCGCGCGCCGTCCTCCCGCCGTGCCGTGTCCAGGCGAGGGTGTGGGTGAGCTTTTTCACACCGGCTACATCTATTTTGCGGAAATTTACGATAAATAGCTGTTGGGCTACGTTTTAAATGACCGTATAACTTTACTAGCCGTTTGGGCTTAACATTAATATTATTAGACGTTGGGCCTCCAATTCAATTGTTATAACGAGGCGTTTCTGGCCGTTGGACTCTCTTTTTATTGCTGCAATTAAACCGGTTGCATTTGTATACTAGTATAAATACAATACCCCACCTTAGGTTCCAAATCATCCAAACAACCGCAACTTCTTCTTCCTAATTCTCTCTCATTCTTCGTTATTCTCTTCACGATTCGGGCAAAGTTCGAGGCGCTCCTAACCGGCAATTAATGAGTGCACGTTAACGATCGGATCGTGTAAATCCTGGAGGACGGCCGCCTACTCATCTGTTTGCACCGAAACAGAGGCGAAATCGTCTTTTAGGACAGTGGTATTTCCCAAGGCACAGTACCTTCGGTATTTTCTAACCTGTTCTTCCTCTTTCGGTATTATTTAATTGTCGTGTTCATCTATTTGGCTGTGGTTTTGTAGGTACAATATTGCTGGAACTTATACTGCATTATACTAGATTTTAACGCTATTTTTTTTTACTATTTTTGGGTGTTTAATATACAGTATTTTTTCTGCTTATTTTACCGTAATTTTCAGTTATTTTACTCTAATTTTCAGCAGTAATTTTTCGGTTAATTTTACTGTAGCTTTCGATTAATTTTTGATAATCTACAACAATATTTTAAGCATAATTATACGCAGTATTAGTGCAGTATTTTCAGTTGTACGCGGTATATTTTCAACAATCTAAAAGACGATTTGACGTACTAATATTTGAACATGGCAACAAAAATACCCCTTCCCGACATGTCTAAGGTTGAGCCTCTTGACGGGAAGAACTATAAGAGGTGGTCCCAAAAAATTATGTTTTTCCTACAACTAGTATGTCTTGATTACGTACTCTATGAGAAAAAGGCATCTGAAGGTGAAAACGAGAAAAATGCGTATGAAGAAAAATTCACCATAGACGACCGAACTTGTAGGGGAAATCTACTGCATTATATGAGTGATGGGCTATTTGACATTTATGTAAAATTAAGCATGGCAAAAGAGAATTGGGATTCCCTACAGAAAAAATATGGGGGTGATGATGCGGGAACTAGAAATTACGATGTTAGTAAGTGGTTAAATTTCAAATTCGTGGACAATAAACCAATCATTGATCAAGTCCATGAATATGAAAACATTGTAACTACTCTTTTGTCAGAAGGCCTTAAAATTTGCGAAATAACTCAAGCGTATGTTTTAATTGAAAAACTTCCACCTTCTTGGAAGGATTATAGAAATCTACTTATGTATAAAAAGAAGGACTTGACATTAGACGAGTTAATAAACCACTTAAAAATTGAAGAAGAAAATAGGCTTAAGGACAAGGGGTACACATACTCCGATCATTCTAAAGCTAATATTGTCGAAGCTAGGCCTGGTACTGCTGACAGGTTCAAGAACAAAGGAAAAAAACATCACCCAAATTTCAAGCCTGGAGGAAGATTCAAAAGCCGAACACCAAATTCCTCGGAGATTGCTATCACTGTGGAAAACGTGGACATATGGCCAAAGACTGCAGAAGTAAAAGGAACCAGCCTAAAGACTCGAAAAACAAAGCCCACCTTATAGAAGCGGAGAATATTATAGCTGTTGTCTTAGATGTGAATCTGGTCAACAACTTGACTGAGTGGATAGTGGATACCGGGGCTACTAGGCACATCTGCACAAACAGAAACATGTTCCAGGAATACTAGAAGATGTCTGATGGAGAGGTGGTCTTTATGGGCAATTCTGCAGCTGCACCAATCCTTGGAAAAGGGAAGATTTCTTTAAAACTCGCTTCTGAAAAATTTCTTACTTTAACGAATGTGCTGCATGTGTCTGATATGCGTAGAAATTTGATTTCGGGTAGTCTTTTGATCAAAGCTGGGTTGAAATTATCCTTTAACTTAGACAAATTACTCCTGACTTGCAATGGAGAATATGTGGGCCAGGGTTTTTGTAATGGTGGTCTCTTTGTCTTTGATGCTGTCTGCATGAATAACATCGCTAGTACCTCTTCTGCTTATATTGTTGAATCTCTTGAATTGTGGCATGCTCGCTTAGGACATATAAATGTTGAATCAATTAAATGGCTTAAGAAAATGAACATGATTCCTAACTTCAGTGATGTCAACTTTAATAAATGTGAAGTATGTGTAGAAGCTAAATATGCTAAAAAACCCTTTAAGTCTATTGAGAGACAAACTGAACTTCTTGAACTAGTTCTCACTGATTTAGGAGACTGTAAAAGCCTGATGAGTAGAGGCGGAAAAAGATACTACATAACCTTTGTAGATGATCACTCTAGATACTCAATGGTATATCTCCTAAGTACTAAAGATGAAGCAGAAGAAATGTTTTTAAAATATAAAGCCGAAGTAGAAAATCAGTTAGGAAGAAAAATTAAAAGAGTTAGGTCCGATAGAGGAGGAGAATATGATCCAACCTCTCTAGAAAGGTTCTGTGAGGAAAATGGAATAATACATGAGCGAAGCCCTCCCTACTGCCCACAGTCTAACGGTGTTGCAGAGAGGAAAAATAGAACTTTAAAGGGTATGATGAATGCTATGCTTATTAGTTCTGGACTACCTGCCAACATGTGGGGGGAGGCGATATTTTCTGCTTGTCATGTACTTAATAGAGTTCCTCATAAGAAATTAGATAAAACCCCATACGAAATGTGGAAAGGTTATGCGCCTAATCTAAAATATTTAAAAGTGTGGGGGTGTCTAGCTAAGGTTGGGTTACCTGACTTTAAACTAAGTAAAATTAGACCTAAGACTATTGATTCTATTTTTATCGGATATGCTCATCACAGAGCTGCTTATTGTTTCTTAATTAAGGGATTTAATGATTTATATGCATGTGGTAGTATCATGGAATCTAGAGATGCTGAATTCTTTGAACATATATTTCCCTTGAAGTCTAATGATGCACAGCCTACTAGTTTGCCTTCTCATAATGTAACTACTAGTCATGATAATACTAACGATATAGACACTCCTAAAATTCGAAGGAGTAAAAGAGCTAGGAAAGAAACCTACTTTGGACCTGACTTTTTTACCACTTTCCTATCAGAAGATAATTTCATAAATAAAGAAATTGCAAATGTCTATATGTTAGAAGAAGACTCTAAAACTTATGACGAGGCCATAAGGTCAGTTGACTCTACCTTTTAGAAAGAAGCCATTAATAGCGAACTAGAATCAATTCTACGTAACCATACATGGGAGTTGGTAGACCTTCCTAGAGGTTGTAAGCCAATAGGTTGTAAGTGGGTCTTTAGAAAGAAAATGAAGGCTGATGGGACAATAGACAAGTTTAAGGCAAGGTTAGTGGCTAAGGGTTACACCCAGAAATAGGGGTTAGATTATTTTGATACTTATTCACCTGTTGCTAAAATTGCCACGATTAGAGCTTTGATCGCCCTTGCGTCCATCCATGATTTAGTAGTGCATCAAATGGATGTTAAAATAGCATTCCTTAATGGTGACCTAGACGAAGAGATTTACATGAAGCAACCTAAGGGTTTTGTGGTTCCTGGTAATGAAAATAAAGTTTGTGAACTTGTAAAATCTCTATATGGTCTCAAACAGGCACCTAAACAGTGGCATGAGAATTTTAACAGCACGCCAATAGCTAATAATTTCCTTGTAAACAATGGTGATTCATGTGTGTATTCTAGGTTGGATTCAAATGGATGTGTAATAATTTGTCTATATGTTGATGATATGCTGATATTTAGCACAGACTTGAATGTTGTCAGTAAGATGAAAAACTTTCTATGCTCTAAATTTGAAATGAAAGATATGGGTGAGGCAGACGTGAATTTAGGAGTTAAAATTGTGAAAACTCCAGAAGGCATAAGCCTAAACCAGTCTCACTATGTTGAGAAGATACTTAAAAAGTTCAATATGGTCAATACTAATCCTGTTAGAACACCTTATGATCCTAGTGTACATTTAACTAAACATAAAGGTGTAGCTATGTGCCAATCTGAGTATGCCAAGATAATTGGTAGTGTTATGTTTCTAATGAACTACACTAGACCTGACATTGCATATGCTATAAGTAGACTCAGTAGATACACACATAATCCTAATCAAGAGCATTGGAATGCGTTAAAAAGATTGCTTAAATATTTGAAAGGAACTGTGGATTGGGGACTTCACTATGGAAAGTTTCCCGCTGTATTAGAAGGATATTGTGACTCCAATTAGGTGTCTGATAATGATGAAATTAATTCCACTAGTGGATATATGTTCACACTAGCTGGAAGTGCTATATCCTGGAAATCATCTAAGCAATCTTGTACTGCTACGTCTACTATGGAATCTGAGTTTATTGCTCTTGAGTTGGCAAGTCATGAAGCCGAGTGGAAAAGAAGTCTATTGGGAGACGTGCCATTGTGGGGGCTTCCAGCTTCATCAGTGTCGCTTCATTGTGATAGTCAAGCTGCAATTGCTGTGGCTAAGGACAAGGTTATAATGGCAAGAGGAGACACATTCGTTTCAGGCATAAGATTGTGAAAGATCTACTAGAAAGTGGAGTGATATCACTAGACTATGTAAAGTCTGAAAAGAATCTTGCGGATCCGTTGACAAAAGGCCTTTGTCGCAAAATGATTGTAGAAACATTGAGGGGGATGGGATTAAAGTCTATACATTAATAAGCTGTGATGTATCCAACCTGGTTTTAACAGGTTCAATGGGAGAAGTCATAGTTTCATTCAAGATATGCACTGTGTTTTATGTTGTCCCTCCCTATAGTGTGACAGTGCGATGACGAGTCCATTGCCATATGTTTGGCGGTGTAAGCACGACTTGCACATGACGGACACTGTCTGTATGTTACCAGAGGTAAGATTGAGCTTAAAGCTCTTAATGGACCCATATCCATATGTTTGGTGGTGCGCAGTAACACACACTTGATGGGATCTACTTATATAGGTGTGGGAGTCTGGCCGCTCCCTATGAAGGATTTAAGACTTGCCTTCTAGAGCGCCTATGAATATCCAGGATGAGCGCATGGCCGATTAAATGCGCCAAACAGTAGGAGTTGCCGAGATATGGAGTTGGCATGTGTCCAAGTGGAAGACTATACGAACACTTGTGAGGTTCAAGAAGAAAGTCATCTTACAAGATGTTGGTCCTAAACTTGGGTTACACTAGGTGACGATTCAAGTCGCAAGATATTGGCACTGAAAAACTAAACTCCCTTTGCCCAGTCTATTCCTTTCTTTCTCTTTCGCTTGTATCCTTTGTGGGGGATTGTTAGAAAAATGATACAAGCTAATTACAAATTAGTAGGAAAGTTGTATCCCAATTGGTAAATACCCCCATCCCACATTGTGAATACAAAATAAAGCCTCCCAATCCCACATTGACAATTTAAAGGGGGGTAGTTGGGTTTATAAGGGTGTATGTTTTTAACTCATTTGAATTAAGCCTTGGGTGAAGGAATGGTGGGAACCACGCGCACGCCGCCTGCCCGCCGCGCCGTGCCGTGCTCGGGTGTGGGTGAGCTTTTTCACATCGGGTATATCTATTTTGCTGAAATTTACAATAAATAGCTATTGGGCTTCGTTTTAAATGACCGTATAATGTTACTAGCCGTTTGGGCTTAACATTAATATTATTAGACGTTGGGCCTCCAATTCAATTGTTATAGTGAGGCGTTTCTGGCCGTTGGACTCTCTTTTTATTGCTGCAATTATACCGGTTGCATTTGTATACTAGTATAAATACAATACTCCACCTTAGGTTCCAAATCATCCAAACAACCGCAACTTCTTCTTCCTAATTCTCTCTCATTCTTCGTTATTCTCTTCACGATTCGGGCAAAGTTCGAGGGGTTCCTAACCGGCAATTAATGAGTGCACGTTAAGGGTCGGATCATGTAAATCCTGGAGGACGGCCGCCTACTCATCTGTTTGCACCGAAGCAGGGGCGAAATCGTCTTTTAGGACAGTGGTATTTCCCATGGCACGATACCTTCGGTATTTTCTAACCTGTTCTTCCTCTTTCGGTATTATTTGATTGTCGTGTTCATCTATTTGGCTGTGGTTTTGTAGGTACAATATTGCTGGAACTTATACTGCATTATACCAGATTTTAACGTTGTTTTTTTTACTATTTTTCGTTGTTTAATATACAATATTTTTTCCGCTTATTTTACAGCAATTTCCAGTTATTTTACAGTAATTTTCAGCAGTAATTTTTCGGTTAATTTTCGGTAATCTACAGCAGTATTTTACGCATAATTATACATAGTATTAGTGCAGTATTTTCAGTTGTACGCGGTATATTTTCAACAGGGGTAGCTTCCCCTTTGCTTAACCTAGAAGACCTTCTAGAAGCCCTACAATGCAAGCCAATACAAGAAGGTTCCGAAGAGCTTTAGAAATATTATTACTAGCATTCCCTATGGCGTAGAACACACTAAAAACATCCAAAAACAGAATGAATATCTACATAAATACAATGTAGGGACACCGTCAACGTCTTTCCCCTCTTCGGCTTGTCAGCTCGTGACAATTTACTCCTTTAAATAAATCTATATCATGCTTAAAATCGTGTTGGTTGTAATTCCATGTGTAGGGCATAACTTGTATTTAATAATAAAGTTTAGCAATGTGAGTTATGTGCAGTAATATATTTCACTAAGCTAATTTACGAAATTTAAAATGTAAGGAGTGAGTAGCGTTGGCCCTAAAAGTGATTTATATTGTAAGTTTAATGATAATAATCATTTAATGAGTCATTATATTTAAGTTATTCTAATCTAATTTAAAAGTGACTCATAAGAAAGTTAGGAAAAATCAATGCTAATCGTGTTTATACCAAGCTTTCTAAGACATTGGATCAAGAGGAAAATAGATCAAAGTTAAGGAAAAGATTCATCAAAAATGAAGAGAACGAGATCCGAGTTTAATCACTTTAAGTCATTTATTTTTATTGTTGAACTTAGGATTGGGACATATCAATTGAGTCAAATCTCAATATTGATATGTGATGCTTTTAACAAAAATATTTTTGAAATTTAATTTTCAAATGTTATTTAAAAAATATTCAAGTCAAATTCAAGCCAATCTAGCTTGTCAATTAAAATATTTTTCAAATTGCTATTATAAAAGCATGCCCAAAATAATAAGATCAAAAATTTTATTAGGATGATATTTTAGCTTGATTAAATCAACCATTCATTCAAATGGATAAGCAAACATGGTAATTAATTCAAAATGTACGCTAATATGGTAAATCAATTAATTAATCAATTTAGCTTAGCTAATATGGTAAATCAATCAATCAATCAAACTAAATGGTAAATAATGTTTAAATTTATCCAGGCATGCTGAGTGTCGGCAAATAGAAGGGACGCATCAACATAGACGTACAGTAGCCAACCGAAGCATCTGTGTTTCGACCTACAGAGGTTGTCTATCGACACATAGATCCATGTGTCGACTTACAAACCATGTGTGTCGGCACACAGCCCTATGACACCTCTAACGGCTACATTTTAGATCTGATTTCTTCCCACGTTTTTTTTAAAAGCTTTCCAATGGTGATACAAACTTGGCGTCTGGACCCACAATGGCCAAGACTTCATGCACTGACACGGACAAGGCGCCTTCACAGCAGCCGCCAAGTCTTCCCTTCGCCTAACACCTAATCAACAAAGCTCGCCTAGTAATGCCTCTCTCCGCTTACAATAATCTCTTCCCCGGCCACGTCATCTCCCTTAGATATTTCCTACCTATTTTACCATCTCCTTCTATAAATAGAGAAGTTAGTTATTTTTAGGGTTATGCTATGTTGATGTAAACCCTTCTTCTTCCTCAAAACTTTCTCTATGTCTTCTCCCCTTTCTCTTATGTAATTCCTCATTTTTGGAGCTTTACTCATACTTGTATGCAAATTATACAATGGGGCAGCCGTTTACTGCCCCGTAGGCCCAATTGATCGTTAATTGAGTGTTTGATTAAGTTTTGATTCCATTTGATTGAGCTTGATTTGATCTAAGTTCGTATCAACTGGTATAAGAGCTACCCATCCTCGATGCATTACTGTTAAGCTCTAATTGGTGATCAACAATGGCAGACGGGACCCGATCCCAAATTTCATTAAGGGAACTTAAGGAATCTAACAATCGGTAGTTGGCAACATTGGAGGAGTCCAGGATCGGCGTTTTACTACCTTAGATCAATTGGTGAATGAGATTAGGCAGGTTGTCAATGGCCTCTTGATTCAGATGGGAGGACTAGCGTAGCTGGTTAACAATCGACCAACGTCGCCAATGCTGACTGGATCTCTTCGAGGCAGCGAACATGGTGTTTAGGCTCCATTTGCTCCACAAGATAACTATCAAGTCCCGACTCGATTGACTAAGATTGAATTTTCGAAATTCAGTGGGAGGGGTGCTGATGGATGGATTCATCGATGTGAGAGATACTTCTCCATCGCTTGAACCCCAGATGATTTGATGGTGATGCTTGCTAGTGTAGCTATGAAGGGAGATGCCTAAGAATGGAATGATTCATTTGAGGAATCATGGCCTAGGGAGGCTGTCATACAATGGGAGGTGTATGCCCTGTAAATTCGAGCTTGATTTGCGGAATCATGCAACAAACCCTTAACTGAATTGATGGAACAACAACAAACATGCAGTGTGGATGAATTTTTAAGTAAATTTAGGTCATTGGTAAATTGTTGTGGGTTGAATGAAGATTAAAAGATTAGTATGCTTATGGGTGGTTGCGTGATGATATAACCAATTGGACTAGAATGTTTAGACCCAATTCCATACACGACGCTATTGCTCTAGCTAAACAACAAGAGCGAAAATGTAAATTCGTTGAAGGTGTCACCGAAAAGAACCCCCAAAGAACGTACCCAATTTTACAGTTAACGGGTCCCCAGCCATAGCTATTGGGTCTCGGTTTTTACCCGCCCACCCACCTTCTCGCCCATAGCCTCGTCTATTACCTGCACCAAGGGACCCCCGTGAGCCACCTCATGGGGCCAATTGAGTTAACTCCGGCTGAGTTAGATGATTTACGAGCTTGCAACCTCTATTTTTACTACCGGGAACGTTTCACTCTAGGTCATCAATGCGCCTGGGTGTTCTCGCTTGAGGCGGATGATGATGATGATGCCACCAACTCCATGCCGCTAGATCCTGACCTGGATCTGGTAACCGATCCCCACATTTCTATCCATCCTCTGGGGGGTGTCACGCATTGTCAGACGATGCACGTTCAGGGTCTGCATCAGCACTGCTCATTGAGCATCCTCATCAATACCGGTAGTCCTCACAATTTCTGGGATGTCAATCTTGCCAAACTCATTGGCTGCTCCATTGATACCACCAAACGGCCTTCCACTACTGTAGCTGAGGGAAACCGATAGTTTGTACCGGTACTTGCCGCGGATTCTGTTGGCGACTACTAGATGCCGCCTTCCATTCCGACATGCTACTTATTCCTTTATCTAGTTGTGACATGGTTTTGGAAATTCAGTGGCTCCGTGCTCTTAGGGATGATCTTTGGAACTTTTCCGAGCTTTGTATGGATTTTAGTTTTCAAGTTCACTGCTACACTCTATAGGGGATCCGCCCTCCACCTTTAAAGCGCGTTACTGAGAATACACTTTCTATGCTTCTGTCGACTTCTTCTTCATTGTTTGCAACATGGATCTACCAAAGAAGGCTGACCTACCTGATTTGTAGGCCTTACCGATTATGCCAGCATCTTTGCCATCTTGGGTGAGCTACCTCCTTCCTGCTAATTCTTTGATTATAGAATTCCACTTAAGGAGGGCAGAAACCTAGTCAACATCCAACCTTATCGATATCCACTTTTCTAAAAAGATATCATCTATTCTTTGATAAAAGAAATGTTACTTGCCCGGGTAATCCAGAATAGCAATTCGCCCTTTGCCTCACCAGTGGTTCTTGTCAAGAAAAAGGATTGTTCTTGGTGCCTCTGAATGGATTACCGGGACCTCAACAAGATGATCGTCTAGGATAAGTTCCCTATCCCCATCGTTGAGGAGCTCCTTGATGAGCTGGGTGGCGCCTCCTTTTTTTCCAAGATAGATCTTAAATTCGGTTATTGGTAAATTCGGATGTCCACTGATGACATCCCGAAGATAGCCTTCCACACCTATTTCAGACATTATGAGTTTACCATGATGCCCTTTGGGTTGTCAAATGTCCGTTCACTTTTCAAAGCTTAATGAATGACTTGTTCCAGCCTTTCCTTCGGCGATTCGTCCTTGTATTCTTTGATGACATTCTTATATACAGTACTACCTGGCTAACTTATTTGACCCATCTTCATACTGTCCCAGGCCTCCTGTGTGCCAGTCATCCTATTGCTAATTGTGCCAAGTGCACGTTTGGCGCCCGCCTTATTGAGTACTTGGGACACTTTGTATCCAGTGATGGAGTTACTGCCAATTCGAGAAATATTGAAGCTGTGACCAACTGGCCTTGCCCACTATCCTTGAAACAACTTCGCTGCTTCCTAGGGTCATCTTGATACTACCACTACTTTATTGCTCATTATGATGTCAATGCTTGGCCATTAACTGACCTCCTCAAGAAGGATAATTTCTTCTCGAATCCGAATGCTAAACTCATCTTTGATCGCTTGAAATGCTCCTTAACTTCAGTGCTAATGCTGGGTCTCCCTGATTTCACATAGACTTTTATCATTGAGATTGATGCTTCCAGCACTGGGATTGGCACCGTTCTCTTCCGAGGCAGTCGGCCGATAGCTTGTATCAATCGTACTCTTGCACCCCGCATCAGGGTTTGTCGGTTTATGAGAGGGAATTGTCCCCGTTGTTTTCGCCATGGAAAGGTGGGAGCAATACATCACAGGTCGCCATTTCATCATACGGACTAATCAACAAAGCCTTAAATTTCTTCTCGAACAGCGGTTGTCCACCTCACTTCGGTATTTGTGGCTTTTATGCTTGATTGGCCCGACTATGATATTGTGTACAAGAAGGGATCTGAAAATCGGGTGGCTAATGCCCTCTCTCGCCTTACGGAAATAGAAGTACTGCGCATGGCGTTATCGTCCATCTCCTCCGACTTTTTCGACCAACTAAAGGCTTCTTGGTTTAACAATCCTAATTTGTTTCACATTGTAATGGATAAATTGGTGGAGCCTCTTTCACACCCTCGTTACTCTGGGCATCATGAACATTTGAGGTACAGCGTCCGTCTCGTTATTGGCAATGACGTGTTATAATTCAAGATCAAACTTGAATTATAACTTGAATTTAGAGTTGAGATGAGAGAAAGAAGGGAAAAAGAGATGAGAATTATAGAAGAAATTGAGATGAGAGGATAAGAGTTTGTTTAATTTTCATTGAATGCCCTTTCTTTACACTCTAAGTACTCTATATATACTAATTGAAAGATAGCTAAACAATATAGAACTCACACACTACTCATGTCCATTTCCCGCCAAATATCAAGAGTAACCAACAAAAAACCACTCCAAGCCTTATTCTAACTTTAATAAGAAAAATACGTCAAAATCACTATAAGAATCATCTCCGGTCATGACAATACCTTCCCCTCAAAATCATTCTTGCCCCAAGAATGATGATGATGTAGGGAATTCGCTGCGTAGAAATTCCAATTCTTCCCAAGTGGTTTGTGTTGGTCCAAATTAACCCATTGCACCAGAATCGCCTTCCTTCCCTTATCTTTTTGTTGCACACTTTTGGTTTCCAGGATAGTTACAGGGGCTTGAATCAAAGTGCCATCTAACCTTGCTGCAGGGGAATCAAAAGAGCAAGATTTGTCCTCAGCTTTGTGTTTCTTCAATAAGGAAACATGAAACACAGGATGAATTAGGGAATCCGGAGGTTGTTCTAGTCTATAAGCCACATTGCCAATCTTCTCCAATATCTTGTAAGGTCCAAAGAATCGAGCTCCCAACTTTACATTTCTGTGCACTGCCACAGAAGACTGTCTGTATGGTTGGAGTTTGAGGTACACCATGTCTCCTATAGTAAAGGATCTGTCACTCCTCTTTCTGTCAGCATAAAATTTCATTCGTGCTTAAGCTGGTTGGAGGTTATCCTTGAACTGCAACATCAACTGTCTTCTTTAAGAGATGAGATCATTGGCTTCAGATACCTGAGAAGTCACTCCTTGCAGCACCAAAGGAGCAGGTGGATCGTACCCATACAAGGCCTTAAAAGGAGTTGTGCCTATAGCTGAATGAAAGTGTGTGTTGTACAAGTATTCTGCTAAGGCCAACCATCTAGACCAATGCTTAGGATAAGTGAAGGTCATGCTGCATAGGCATTGCTCAACACATTGATTCACCCTCTTAGTTTGGCCATTGGATTGAGGGTGATATAAGGAGCTGAGAGCCAAGGCAGAACTCATTAACAAGATTAATTCTCGCCAAAACTGACTAGTAAACATCCTATCATGACCTGAAACAATGGATTGAGGCAATCCATGTAGCTTGTAGATGTGCTCAAGGAACAGCTTAGCCAATTTCTCAGCAGAAATGGGATGGCTTAAGGCAACAAAATGGCTAAACTTTGTGAATCTGTCCACAATCACCCATATTATTTCCTGTCCTTCAGCCTTGGGCGGTCCTTCCACAAAATCCATACTGATATGCTGCCAAGATCGATCAAGCACAAGAAGAGGTTGCAAAAGCCCTGGATATTGGACATGTTCTGTTTTGGTTCTTTGACATACATCACAACTCTGGACAAAGGCCTCCACAGCCTTCTTAGCTCCTGCCCAGCTGAAGTATTGCTTGAGCCTCTTGTAAGTGCCATCTATAAACACCAGCCCCCCCCCCCCCCCCCCCCCCCAAAAGCTGAAGAGTGAAATGTCTGAATGATCTATTGGTAGAGGTGCCCACATAAATCTTCCCCTTGATTCTCACAATTCCATTTATTACTGAAATTCCCCCTTCTTGGCTAGAGGGATTGGAGATTGTATAGGCAGCAATACAATCTGAGGCAAACTTGTCTCTCTCATAGCTCCTGTAGATCTCTTCCATCCATTCAGGCAAGGCATAGGAAATAGCTGAGCAAGACCCTTTTGTTTCTTCCCCCAATCTTCGAGAAAGAGCATCTGCTACAATGTTTTCTTTCCCTTTACGATATTCCATGGAATAGCTGAGTCCAAGCATCCTCATTAGCCCCTTTCTCTGGACCCTCGTGGTGATCTTCTGTTCAAGTAAGTATTTGAGACTTTGATGATCTGTCCTTATGATGAAATGATGCCCTTCTAGATAATGTCTCCATTTCTGCACAACTAACAGTATTGCCAAGTACTCTTTTTCATAAAAGGAAAGCTGTTGGTTTATGGGACTAAGGCCCTGACTAATGAAGGCTATTGGTCTTCCTTGTTGAGAGAGCACTGCTCCAACTCCCAAGTTGCTAGCATCTGTTTCCAGAACAAAAGGTTGCTTAAAATCTGGCATGATGAGCACAAGAGCTGAACACATAGCAATCTTGAGCCTTTTAAAGGCTTTATGAGCATTTTTCTGACCATATAAAAGCATCGTTCTTCAATATATTGGTACTCTATATCCAGCAATAAACTTACGGTAGTAGCCTGTTAACCCAAGGAATCCCCTTAATTGCTTGAGATTCTGAGGAACATGCCATTCTCTCATTGCCTTAACCTTGTTAGGATCAGTAGCAACTGCCTCCTTCGAGACAATGTGTCCAATTACCCCACTTGAGCCTGTGCAAAAGAACACTTAGCAAGCTTGGCAAACAATTATTCTGGCGCATGATCTGAAAGCTTTGTCTGAAGTGACTGATATGAGCTTCTAGTGAGGGGTTGTAGACCAAGATATCATCGAAGAAAACTAGCACAAATCGCTTGAGGTTAGCTTTGAACACAAAATTCATCACAGCTTGGAATGTAGCAGGAGCATTAATCAAGCCAAAAGGCATGACCACAAATTCATAGTGGCCATGGTGAGTTCTGAAGGTTGTCTTATGAATATCTTCATCTCTCACTCTAATCTACTGATAGCTTTGCCTTAAGTCAAGCTTAGAATAGTATTGAGACCCCCTCAACTCATCTAGTAGATAATCAATGATAGGTATGGGGAACTTATCTTTGACTGTGAGAGAATTCAGGTGCCTGTAGTCCACACACATGCGAGCTGACCCATCTTTCTTCTTTACCAAGATCATTGGGGAAGCAAATGGGCTGTGGCTATGTCTGGTGAAGCTTGTCCTCAACAATTCTTCCACCTGACTCTCAATTTCACTCTTTTGTGAGTGAGGGTACTTGTAAGGCCTCAAGTTCACTGGATTAGAGTGAGCCTTGAAGGGAATAGCATGATCTAGGGACCTCTGGGGAGGCAAGGAACTTGGCTGAGCAAATATGTCTTCAAATTCTAACAGCTGCTGCTTAATACAAGGGTCTGTGACCTCTTTCTTTTCTTCTGTATCAGCTGTGATGGAAAACAACAGATCCATCCACTAACAATCTCCCTTCTTCAACAGTTTTTCAAATTTGCTCCCATTCATCAGCTGCAGTTGTCCCTTTTCCATGATTCCTTGCAACACTACCCTTTGCCCTTGCTTCTCAAAAGAGATAGATACCGTGCAAAATCAAAGAGTAAAGGACTAATTGTCTTAATCCAATCAACTCCTAGTACCATACCGCAGCCTCCCAGTTTGAGAACTCTGAAGTCATACTCAAATGGATGTCCCTGCATACTCCAACTGAACCCCTTACACTTCATTTGTGTGATCATTGAATTTCCATCTGCCATAGTGACAGCTAAGGGGCTGGTTTTGATCATCTCATATCCTACTTGCTTGACAATTTTTGGATCAACAAAACTGGGTGTGCTACCACTATCTATCAAAATCAGCACGTGTTTGTGTCCAACATCCCCTTTAATTCTAATAGTATTGTGAGACCCACTGCCGGTAAGAGCCTTGACTGAAATTTCCATCTCATCATAATCCCATTCACCAGAGTCATCATCCTGCTGCTCCTCAACTTCATCTTGATCATATTGGACCTCAATTCCCTCACCAAAATCAGTGCCAGTGACAGCCATCAATGATTTGGGATTGCATTTATGTCCAAAAAAGTATTTTTGATTGCCCCTAAAGCACAACCTCTGATTCTTTTTCTCATCCACATTCAAAGCTCTAGGTACATGGCTAGAATTTCCCTGCTGCATAGAAAGAGCAGGTCCTGATCTAGTCCTAGGAGCTTTTGAACCACCTAAGACTGTGGCCTCCATCAGCTTAGCCTTAGAGAAGGCTTGAGTTAATGTACCAAGATTTAGAGCTTTAACCAAGTTTTTGATTCTTGGTTTAAGCCCACTAATAAAACTCGATATATAATAGGATTCACTTGCACTAGGACAAACAGTTAATGTTCTAGCATGCAAGTTCTCAAAACGAGTCATATAATCCCTTACAGAAGTTGATTCAGCAAGTTTATTGAAGTGATCAATCACCTCCCCCGGATCTTCTTCACCATAACTCTCACAAAGTTCATTAACAAAATCATCCCAAGATAACCCGGGGTTGCTACGAATCAAACTATAATACCAAACCTCATGTTCACCTGGAAGATAAACTGCAGCCAATTCTACCTTCTCCACATCATCTATATGATAAAATCGAAAGTACCTTTTACAACATCTGATCCATGACTGTGGATGCTTTCCATCAAAGGGCTCTATCTCCACCCGAGGTTGCT
This sequence comes from Simmondsia chinensis, assembly GCA_018398585.1. NCBI lineage: Eukaryota > Viridiplantae > Streptophyta > Magnoliopsida > Caryophyllales > Simmondsiaceae > Simmondsia > Simmondsia chinensis. The sequence goes on along the minus strand of JAGTTD010000009.1, from coordinate 21,774,506 downwards.
TGGGTCCTTGAGTCCTTCCTCCAGCGGATCCCTGCTCACTAGTTCTAGAAGAGTGAAGGGAAATAGAATCTGGTGGTCAATCATGTTGGCTAGCAGCTGATAGCAATCCACCTCCCACCGGATGTTGTTGATGATCCATTTGCTGCTGTAAGCCCTGAATTCGAGCTTCAATTAACTGAGAATGTTGATCCAACCTCTCAGCTAAGCATTGATCCTGAGTTTGCTGCATTTGCACAAACATTTCTTGCATCTGTAACCTTAATTGCTCAAATTGATTGATCTCACCACCCTCGTGAGGATGAGCTCCCATAACAACAGCATAACTTGGATGAGCTGCAGCAGCAGCACCAGCACGGTTAGTTACTCCAGCCATTGGAACTGATTTCTTACGTTGACCCAGATCAATCAAACAGTAGCCAATTAGGCTGTGATAACAAGTGTTATAATTCAAGATCAAACTTGAATTATAACTTGAATTCAGAGTTGGGATGAGAGAAAAAAGGGAAAAAGAGATGAGAATTACAGAAGAAATTGAGATGAGAGGATAAGGGTTTGTTTAATTTTCATTGAATGTCCTTTCTTTACACTCTAAGTACTCTATATATACTAATCGAAAGATAGCTAAACAACATAGAACCCACACACTACTCATGTCCATTTCCCGCCAAATATCAAGAGTAACTAACAAAAAACCACTCCAAGCCTTATTCTAACTTTAATAAGAAAAATACATCAAAATCACTATAAGAATCCTCTCCGTTCATGACATGACGCCAACCTGTGGCACGCTATCTTGTTATGGCTTCATGATTCCCCTCAAGGGGTCATTCAGAAGTGGATGCCACTTATCTTCGCATTCATCCGTTCTTCTACTGGAAGGAACTTCATCATGATATGTAAGACTATATCCGCTAATGCTCCACCTGTCAGTGGAACAAATATGAGACTTTGGCTCCTGTTGGTATTCTCCAACCATTACCGATTCCCTCTTCAGTATGGAATAGTATCTCTTTTGACTTCGTTCAAGGCTTGCCTCCGTTAGAGGGACACTTTGTTGTACTTTTAGTGGTGGACCGTCTCACTAAGTATGCCCACTTTATATCTCTTGCCCATTTGTATACAACAGTTGGAGACTTGGATTAGATCTAGCGTCTTCATGGTCTTCCTGAGACTATCATCAGTGATCGTGATCCAATATTCACCAGCATTTTTTGGAGCGAGCTTTTTTCTCGACTGGGCACTCTTCTCAATCTTTCTTTGTCCTATTATTCGCAATCTGACGATCGAGCAGAAGTTCTCAACTATTGCTTGGATGGTCTTATGCATAATTTTCTTAACATTAGTCAACTATATGATAGAGTTTATTCTGTGCAATCTTAAGTCATCTAAATATGTAGCGGCACATGCCTAGATGAATGAAGCACTATTTGATTGATTAGGATGTGATAATGTCTAAATAATTGATCCTGGATGTATGAACTTTGTGAAATGTTCTAGTATCTCGAATGAAAATGATCCTTGGATTTGACATATAATATTTGAACATGGTATAGACTTAATTTCAAAACCTTCAAAAAATGATCTTGTTTGACGACTGCCAAAGCTTAATTTAAAAAAGATCATATTCATGATGCATTTCAATATAAAAAAAAGATCTTCTTTTAAACCTAAGGATGTAGTTTCTATCTCAAGGCATCTCGAACTCTTGCATATGGACTTGTTTGATTGTACTTGACATTTGAGCAGCAGTGAAAAACGAATGGACTTGTAATTGTTGATGATTACTCCTTTTTTGCTTGGTGCATTTTCATTTTTCATAAGAGTAAAACCATTGATAAATTTGAAAAAGTTTTGCAAACGAGTACAAAATGAAAAAGATTTGACAATTGTTTCAATTAGAAGATCATGGAAGGGAATTTGAAAAAGACGATTTTGAAAATTGTGATTAATTTTCACTCCACAATTTTTCGACTCCTACATTTTCTCATCAAAATGGAGTGGTTAGAAAAAAGGTATATATAGAACCCTTGAACAAATGAAAAAAAAAAAAATATCACGCTTTGTGAAAAAAATTTGCCAAATTCATTTTGTGCCGAAGTCACTAACACTGCTTGCTTCATTTTAAGTTTAATGAGGCCTATTCTGAAGAAAACACCGTATGAACTTCACAAAGAAAAAATCCAAATATTGCACATATCAAATCTTTCGAGTGTAAATGCTTTATTCACAACAATGGTGAAACAAAATTGGTAAATTTGATCCATGAGTGGATGAAGGTAATTTTATTAAATATTCTCTAACTGGCAAAGCATATAGAGTCTATAATAAAAAGAAAAAGGTTGTAGAAGAGTCTATACATGTCATCTATGTTGAAACTAACAACTTGTCCTCTAGAATTCCTTGTAATGGTGATGATATAGTAATCATACCAACAAACATCACACCCTCATCTGAGAATCAAGAAAAGGCTCAACTCAAAGCTCCAATGGATGAACTGAAAAGAAATGTTAAAAATGTAGAATTAAAGAGGAAGAAGTACTACATGTGACTGGAAATTCTTGAAGGATCACCCAACAAGTCAAATCATCAGTGATCCTTCTAAATGTGGGAAGAATCAAGGAAAAGGTTAATAGCTAAAAGCTATAATCAATAAGAAGGTATAGACTATGAAGAGACCTTTGCATCCACTGTTAGATTAGAAGCTATTAGACTCTTATATGCCTTTGCTTCATTAAAATTTGTTTTTTGAACTTTTTCAAATGAATGTAAAAAGTGCATGTTTGAATGGTTTTATTGAAAAAGAAGTTCCACTCGATTTTGAGGATGACAAATTTTCCAATCATGTTTTCAAACTCAAAAGGCTCTTCATGAATTGAAACAAACTTCTAGAGCTTAGTATGCAAGATTGAGTTCTTTTTTAACGCAAAACAGATTTTCAAGAGGGAAGGTTGACACCAAACTCTATGTCAAACGCTCTAGAAATGCACTCTTATTACACACATATATATTGATGATATAGTGTTTGGTACTGCTAACTCATCTATTTGTGAAGAATTTACAAATTTTATGAGTAGAGAATTCGAAATGAGCATAATGGAAGAAATCAAATACTTTCTTAGATAGTAAATCAACCAAAGTAAAGACGAAAGTTTCATAAACCAAGCCAAGTACATCAAGAAGATACTTAAGAAGTTTGACAAGATCTAAGGCAATTGTAACTCCAATGAGCTCAACACTGAGGCTAGAGATGGAAAGGAGGATCAAAAGCTATATAGAGGTATGATTGGATCCCTTCTTTATCTTCCAACGAGTAGACTTGATATCCTGTTTCAATGTGTGCGTACGTGGTTGATTTCATGTATGTCCAAAAGAATCACTTCTATGCACGTGAAAAGAATATCTTGATACCTAGTTGGCACTTAGACTTGTTCTATACTAGCTATGATTTCTTTGATATTGTCGGATATGTGATGAGGATTATGCCAGTTCAAAAAGTGGAATCGACTACTGAAACTTGCTATTTTCTAGGTCATGCTTTAAAGACAAAAATAAAAAAGAATCTGTTGCCTCTTCCTTCGAAGCCGAATACATGCTTGTCAAAATCATTGCGCTCAAATGTCGTGGTTAATGCATGAATTTGATTATTAAGGCATTCAGATTGACCATGCTCCTATTATGTGTGATAATGCTAGTACTATATGCTTAATCAAAACTCCAGTTCAATGTTTTAGAACCAAACATATAGAGGTAGACATCATATCATTCATGATCATGTGCTTAAAGACGATGTCATTATAAAATTTGCCTCCACAAATGATTAGTAATCAAACATTTTCACTTGGCCTCTATGTGGAACTATTTGGTTACATTAAGGATTGACATGGCGCAATATCATTAGTTGTGTGCATTAATTTCATATGCATGGTTATGTTGAAAATGACTCTCAAAGATTTAATGTGATGGTGCACAATTGCCCAAGTATTCTTATCCACTTCAATGGATATTAGTACTTGGAAACTGTTTTTAAAGGAAATACTAAAATTGAGTTACCTTTGATCTCTGTTTTGAACCAAATCTCTCCAATGTTTGTTTGACTTGAATATTCTCACATTCTTTTTCATATTTTCAATCAAAGTTGTAAATATGTTATGAGAATTTCAAAACTTCAAGCAAATTTAAAAATCTTGCTTTGTGAGAAATTATTCATGTTCACGTCATTGAGATGTGTAGTTCCCCACAAGCCGGGTCGTCGTCAGGTCTTCTTAAATGGACTCCAAGGACCTTCACCAACTAAGACTCGTTGGATTTTTTTTTTGGGGGGGGGGGGGGGGGGGGGGGGGGGGGGGGGGCACTGACCGAAGTTAGAAGTGTAGTTCTCAACACACGGGGTCATCGTCAGGTCTTCTCAAATGGACTCCGAGGGTCCCCACCAGCTCAGACCCAGTGGGGGTCACGGACCAAAGTCAGACGCGTAGTTCCCCACATGCGGGGTCATCGTCGAGTCTTTTATTTTGAGAATATGTTATGGGAATTACAAAACTTCAAGCAAATTTGAAAATCTTGCCTTTTGAAAAATTATTTATATTCACCTCAGTGAGACATACGAAAATATGAGTGAAAAAAGAGGTGAAACTATTATTTAACATATCGAGCGACATTTACAAAAGCTACTTTTCTATTTTGGCCTTTAATGTGTAAATCCCCCCACTTATTGCTTTTTGTTGATGACGAAGGGGGAGATAAGTTGGTGTTTGCTTAGGCATGATGCATGTTGAGATAACTTGTCTTAATCATTGGGAGAGATAGTGTTTCGTAGTTGGTCATTGAGTTTTAACATTAGTGCTATTATGAATTGCGATATGACCACACTGTGAAATGGATACATTCGTGTAAACTAATGATTGCATGAAGGGGATACAAATATAAAAAAAATAGTGCGTCAAACTGATTTGTTCTATTTTTGTTAATGACAAAGGGTGAGAGAAGTTGGCGTTTGGTTGATTCATGTTTAGTTGCTTCTTGTCATAAAAATGATGTTAGGTGTAAGGTATTGAAAATCTAACTCATAGAATGTATCAATCATGGTATAAAGTTTGTATTTGATTGAGAAATGTTAAAAATGATGTTAGATGTTAACCTATTAAATGTGTGATTCTTACAATGCATCAACATAAGGGGAGACAATTGAGCATGAACTTTTAACATGTTATATATTATAGACATGAAAATTTTATCATGTTTATATATTTAATGCACTCCTCAGAAAGAATGCGATTTAAATAAAAGTTAACATTTGACTAAAATTGTGTTACGCTCGGGCTTAAACCACAAACGTAAACTGAATTTAATTTGGATAGATTGAGAATATGAGATGAGAAAGAAGGGAAATTAAGATGAGAAAGTAGAGTTTTAGAGTTAGATGAGAGAAAGAAGGGAAATGGGATGAGAAAATAGAGTTTAATCTCAAATTGAGATAGTTTTCAGATATTTGATTGAATACCCTTGATTATTACAGCTGAACACTACTTATAGCAAGCTAAACAAGTAAATGCAATGTACCTAAACAATCCTTAGAACAATCTAGAATGTAAACTACTAACTAATATTCAATATATTAATATTGGCGCCAATTAACAGTACTAACAGTAGCTGGGAAGCACGTGCAGTAGCAACCAACAGAACAGCAGAAATTAGAACAGATTTAACTGAATTTTAATGCCTTACTGATTTTTCCCACCAAAAGCCAAATTTAAACTCAAGCCTCGGATTCTTGGTTTGTAACATTCCCTTCCCCTTGAAAACATTCTTGTCCTCAAGAATGAAGAGAACGAGACTTGGAAATCACTTATTGGAGGCATTGCCCTCCCGAAACTGGAGTTTTTTGGACTTGTACAACATCATAGTAGGTCGTGCAATTCTTTTCTTTGAGCTATTGGATCCACTTCATCTTCACTGCCATTGTCCTGATCCGACCCCTCAACTTCAGCGTCATCCTCATCACTTTCGAATTGTCCTTCAACATCAACTCCCCTATCCATCATGAGAAGCTTAGGATTGCACCTATGGCCGGGTACATAAGGTTGATGGCATTTAAAACAGCGGTTTCGGGGCTCCTTCTCAATGTTTAGAGGATCTTTATGCCCATCTAATCTTTTGTAGTCTAACCCCTTGTGTTGATGCTGGAAGTTTTCTTCCCGATGCTTGGGCCGATCAAGAAATGTTAAATCTGAGGCATCAATCAGTTTTGCTTTTGCAAAAGCTTGTGACAAGGAAGTAGGATCAAGTGCCTTCACCAAATTCTTGATTTTAGGCTTTAATCCACTGATGAAGCTCGAGACATAGAAGGACTCAGGGGCTCGAGGTGCAATTGTAATCATACTGGCTCGGAGATTTTCAAATTTCGTCATATAGTCCATCACGGTAGTGACTTGAGTTAATTTTTTGAAGCTTTCCACGACATCACCCATTTCTTCATCCCCATAGCGCTCACATAACTCGGTCACGAACTCGTCCCAAGTAAGAGTGGGATTGCTCTTCAATAGACTATAGAATAAACTGCAGCCAATTCCACCTTTTGATCATCGGGAAAGGAATAAAAATGGAAATATAGCTCGCATCTTCGTATCCAAGAGTGAGGTTGCTGCCCATCAAAATTTTCCAGTTGAACTCTCGGTTGTCGAAAGCCACTGCTTCTATTACCATAAGAGACTTCATTGCTATGGTTAGGACCAAATTTAGAGGCATTCAGTCCATGTATCTGCTGCTGAATAATTTTAGGTGGTTGAACATTGTGTCTGGCATTCGAGCAAACAGGTTGCGTGCGAGTTGGATCAAAGTGTCCTGAGTTCTCATTTTCCGATCTGATTTGTGCTGCTGGATCTGGTGGCCGACCAGGATGATCTGAGAGGTGATCTTCCTTATTAAAATTCTTACTCAAAGATCCAATCTGCTCCTATCTGAATGAAAGAACCTGCTGACATTCAGTTCCCGGGCCTGCAGAAACTAAATTCTGATGTCTGTTGTGGTTCGGTTAAGGCTGAACTTGAGGATGTACTAGTGTATCAGCTACCGCCTTACCATCTTGAGGTTCCAACTCCTCATTTGATTGATTGAATCTGCTTAATGGCATCAGAGGTGCAGAACGTGATGCCACATTTTGATTATTAACTACGCTGCGCAACTCCTTAATCTTCTCTTCAATGTTTAATGTTTGTTGGTTCATTTGGTTTGTGATTCTTTCCTCCAACGTTTGAGCTAACTGATTCACACGTGCAGCTAGCTTTTCCTCAACACTTCCATCAATTTCGTGAATCTGTTGTTGCACCTTATCATTAATCTTTTCTTCCAAACCTTGCAATTGTTGTGCAATTTGTTCAGATATTTTAGCCTCCACCTGCTGATTCATTTGCTGAACTAATTCAGCGTTACTTTGGCAGATTAGATCAAGCATTGCGTTGAGCTTATTGTCCAATTTACTGTCCAATTGTGCCATTGTCACCATCTCTTGGATTGTTGTTTCACCGGCTCCTATAACTGACGCATAGGAGGTATTAGAATCAATATTTGCAACCTGATTTCCAGTGCCAGCTCCAGATATTGTGGTTACACCTCCCGCCATACTTCACTCCGAAAGCACCTCCTTCGAATGTGATCAACAATTTTTGGATTTTTTTTTTAAATTTCGCACTCGATTGGAAACGAGGCTCTGATACCAATTGTTACGCTCGGGCTTGAACCACGAACGTAAACTGAATTTAATTTGGATAGATTGAGAATATGAGATGAGAAAGAAGGGAAATTAAGATGAGAAAGTAGAGTTTTAGAGTTAGATGAGAGAAAAAAGGGAAAGGGGATGAGAAAATAGAGTTTAATCTCAAATTGAGATAGTTTTCAGATATTTGATTGAATACCCTTGATTATTACAGCTGAACACTACTTATAGCAAGCTAAACAAGTAAATGCAATGTACCTAAACAATCCTTAGAACAATCTAGAATGTAAACTACTAACTAATATTCAATTTATTAATATTGGCGCCAATTAACAGTACTAACAGTAGCTGGGAAGCGCGTGCAGTAGCAACCAGCACAACAGCAGAAATTAGAACAGATTTAACTGAATTTTAATGCCTTACTGATTTTTCCCGCCAAAAGCCAAATTTAAACTCAAGCCTCGGATTCTCGGTTTGTAACAAATTGAGTCCTTGAAAGTCAACATTTTGACTAGATTTGGGTCAACCCAACAACAACAACAACAACAACAACAATCCCAGTGCCACAAGGGCTCCCGCATACACAGGGTCAGCCCAATTAACCTCAAACCCAAAATGACTTCCAAGTCCAAATCAAAATATTTCTCAAGTCGAATCTAAAATGACTCTCGAGTCAAAGCCCAAGCTCAAAACGACTCTCAATTAAAGTCCAAGTCCAAATGACTCTCAGGTTGAATCAAGCCCAAATGACTCCTAAGTCAGAACTGAAGCCAAAAGGACTTACAAATCAAACCCAAGCCAATTGACTCCCAAGTCAAATCGAACACAATATGACATTGAAGTCGAACCTTAAACCCAAATGATTTTCAAGTCGAATGCAGACCTAAATGACTTCTATGTCAAAGGTCAAAAGTTAAGCTCGCAAAGCCTAAGGCCAAAGTAAGCTTGAGCTCATGAAGCTTTAAATCTAATTTGGGCCCACTACTACAAAGTTAAGCCCTTGCTAAAGAAAGACTCTTTCTTTGTAAATAGAGGAGGTCCTCTTCATTTAGAGGGGAATAAGAAAACAAAGGAGCCAAAAGACTCCCCTGGAGAAAACAAAGGAGAACTACTTGTACTCTCCTCTCCAAAGCCTCCAAATTCAATTGAAGTAAAGACCAAGCTTTGTGCCCTCTACCTTCAAAGTCGAAACCCAAATCAACCTTCAAGATGAAGATCAAGCCATGAGCCCTCTACTTTGAAGAAAATCACTTGATTGAGATCAAGCTTCATGCCCTCCTTCAAGTTTCTAAGTTCGAAAGCCAAATCATCCCTGAAGACGGAGAGCAAGCCATGAGCCCTCTACTTTAAAGAAATCACTTGATTGAGATCAAGCCCCGTGCCCTCTTTTAAGTTTCCAAGTCCAAGTCATCAACAACGATTGTACCCATATTTTCTGAGGAAATACAAATCCTTATATTTGTGCAGCATTTATTTCCTCCATTTATCTTGTTCGAAATTTTATGATCTACAAATTTGGCACGCTCTCTAGGACCATCTTTGCCTCTCATCTCCTTCTCCACACTCAAGATCTCAAGTCCACCAGTTTTAGTGGTGAGAAAGAAGTGCACTCCATGCCACTCTTAGAAAGATGGTAGGTCTAACTCTCTCAAGCTTGGGTTTGCTTTTGATGCAAGCTAATATCCAATCGGTGTTGTCTTACAAAGTACGACAATGTTGACAACAATACTCTCATTCTTGTCAAAGAGTTGGCTCATAACCGTGATGCCAATCCCACGTTGTTAATAAAGAAAGATGTCAAGTCTAACTGTCTCAAAATTATTGGGTCTTCTTTTGATGTCAGCTAATATCCAATGAGTGCTATGCTAAGAAGTATTATGCTAGCTGTCAAGAATGCTTTATTTCATGATAAGGAGTTGACTCACTACCTTCCCCCCAATCCCAAGTTGTTGATGAAGAAAGATGGCAGGGATGGCTCCCTTAAGTCTATAAAGTCTGCTTTTGATGCCACTAAATGCTGGGCTAGTGTTGTCTCAAAACGTAAGACAAAGGTTGTAAGCACTGTAGCTGGCCTTACCCCTCTAAAGTTAATACACAATCATCCACTGTAGCTGCTAACATAGAGAAATTCAGGACTTTCTCCAATCCTTCAAACTGAACAAGTGGAGTGCTCTGAATTTGATCATCATGCCAGTAGACTGCCAATTGGAAGTATTCGGCCTTACCCCTCTAAAGTCAATACAAAAGCATCCACTGTAGCTGCTGACGTAGAGAAATTCAGGACTTTCTCCAATCCTTCAAACTGAACAAGTGGAGTGCTCTGAATTGATCGTCATGCTAGCCATAGTGACCTCAGTAGCCCCCATAGAGGAGCTCGTGGCAAAGTTGTAAGCACTTGTTGACATATTCACTAAGGCTAAAGTGGAAAAGGATATGGAAGTTAAAAGGCAGAGTTTTCAACTTCCAACTTAAAAGGAAAATTGGCAAAACATGACAAGGTAAAAAGTAGAAAAGCGGTGAAAGTTGATAGTGATGATTATGAGTTTAGGCTTGAAGCGGAATTGGCTAAAACTTCCAAGGTCGATAGAACCCAAAAATCTAATGCATCACTGAAGTTAGTGTCCATTGGTGCTTCATCCACTCAACAAATTCAAATTGATAATAAAAAAAAGAAAATTCTTTACACTCAAATGATCAACAAGATGCGTATTGGCTATTAAACACCCAAGTTCAAACGATTTGATAGCAAAAGAAACTCATGCTAGCGTGTCACCCACTTCATTGAGACTTGCAGTAATGTGCACCGGTGGTAATCTGCTTGTCAAGTAGTTGATATGCTCTCTTCAAGGCCCAACTTTTGATTAGAATACTAACCTAGAGTCTAAATCAATTGGTAGATGGGAGGAAATGGAAAAACATGTTCTTTGACATGTTCTACAGTGCCCAGTGCACCGTCTACGTGGCAAAACTCTCCAACGCTAGACAAATGTAAGGATAATTCAGTCATAGACTACATCCGCAATTGGTGTTGTCTAAGCTTTAGTTGCAAGGATCGTCTTTCCGGAACTATGGCGATTGAGATTTGTACTTAAGGGATCAAGATAAAGTTTTGAAAAATTCCTTGAACCCATAAACCTAGAACTTTCAAATTGTTAGCAGCTTGGGCACATGACTTTCAGCTGAAGCCAACCATGGTGGAAATGCTCTTCTGTGCCATGGTACAATGAAGGGAAAAAAGACATTGGAGATTATAACTTAAGACTCCATGCTCACTAGCTTTACTCCTATGAAGATTCTTGAAAAAGCTAGGGAAGTCTAAGAAGGGAAACTTCGGCCTGTTACATGAGACAAGAAAGAAACGGATAATATAGGAGGAAATATGACAAAAGAAGTATCCATAACTTGATTCTATCCTCCCGTGCATGTTAGAGACCCTCTGTGGTAAGGAGCTCTTTCCATTGTCAAATTGAAAGCATCATGAAGAAATAGAATTCACAAGCAACTTGAATTACTGCTGATACCACCTAGTAATTGGTCATCTGACTGAAAAGTGCAAGACCATAACATAAAGCTTTTCATCGAGGGGAAAGTTTTGTTCAGATGATGTAGACAAACCCAACCATACTTCGACCATGGGCAGGTCATCTATTGATTCAACATTGTCATCATCTTGAAGGCTGCAGCCATATTGCCCTCCCCATCTCAAGGAGCGATTTCAAGTTATCCAATTTGGAAGTCTGGAGCCCATGGTTTTCCAACTAAAAAAAGGTTAATGTTTCAAATAAAAGAAGTTGTATAAGCAACATCAACTTACTTAGCCTTTACAAATAGCGAAAACTCGATAGGAGCAAGATTTTTTGTTCAAAAAAAAGAAATATGAAGAAGTAAGAGACCACAATACAAGATGCTACCCTCATCAATTTATCAAAATACGAGCATTATACTCCCGTTATAAGATGGAGTTCTCCCAAGAGAATACTTTAAGGCCACAAAACTCTTTCCGTCAACCCTTTACTTTTCACCCAAAAGAGAGGTGAAGTGGAAGCTAAACTGACTAAACTAAGTTACAATGAAAAAGGCCTGTAGAGGTTCCAAACATCAGAGACAATGGAATTTTCAGCCAACAAGCCAACAAAATTTCCAACCAACCTAGTTTGTGGGATCTCTAACCCATTGACTAGCAAGAGTTCTAAACCAATTGGCTTACGAAAGTTCAAGCCAATCCCAAAAAAAAAAAAAAAAAAGGTGTCTAATACCACAAAATTTTCAAGGAGACTGATGAAATTTCCATCCATCTAAGTCATTAGAAGTTCTAACTAGCAAGCCAGCTAAGTCACCAAACAACCAAGTTGGTGGACGCTCCATCCATCCAACCAACCAAAGAAAGTTCTACTAGTTGAGTCAGTGGTATTGCAGCCAATTAGACAATGACAGTTTCAATCCGCTGGTTAGCGACATGTCCCGTCAGCTTGTTAGTAAAGGCTCATACAATCAAGTCCTTGCGTAAGCTAGTTTGCAGAAGCTCAACCAAGCAGGTTTGTGCATCCAAGTTGATCAAAGTTCAACCTTCCTGCTATCAAGTTAGCACAATCAAGTGGGTGAAAATTCAACCACCTAATTCAATGCTTCCTATTAACCAGTCGATGGAAATTCAAACCATACAAGGTTGGCAGATGTCCCAGCCATCCAAGTCATTGAACATTCTGATCCACTGGTTGATTAACTTTCCTACCAACTGGCCAACGAAAGTTGTAAGCAACCAAGTTGGCAGATTTTCAGACTGACTAGCTAGTGAAAGTTTAAAAAAGGGGTTGAAGCTCTGGCCATAGTCATTGGATTTCAATCTAACAAACTAACAAAAATTTAGTAAACCATTTGATGTAAATTCCAAACAAAAAGTGATAGAGGTTTGAATCAATCAAGTTTGCGTTATTTCCTAGTAGCCGAGCTGGCAAGAAGTTCGACCAACTAGATTGGCGTAGCAAGGCAATCAATAGAGATTTCCACGAACTAGACACTAGAATGTGCAGCTAACAATCCTAGTGAAAGTTCATGAACCCTAGATAGACAAAGTTTTTAACAAGGAAAGTCAGTGCAGCCTAGAAAGCTAGCACAAGTTTGATCAATCAGCTTACAACTATTGATCGAGTTGAAGAACAATTTGAAAAACCAAGCCAGTGAAAATTCTCCAATTGGGTTCGCAATGGCTCTTAACCATTCAAGATGATGCAACTAATCAAGTTGGAGAAAGTTGAATCAACTGGCTCAGCACAATCAACCAATTTGGTGAAAAGTCCAACCAAGCAAGTTGATGGATTTTTCTCCCAAACAAGATCATAAGAGCACAACTAACCAAATTGGCAAAGTCATCAAGGTAACAGAAAAATTCATCTAGCCTAACTAACCTAGCCTACATGTCTGCCTAGAGTCGCGCCATTATGTTGACGTAGAGGACAAACCGGACGGAATTTCAAGAAGCCATGACAATTCTCAAAAAAGGGAAAAAAAGGAAGCCAAGTCAATGAGAGTTAAACCGGTTGGATTAATGCAATTAATCATGTTGGAGCAATGTTGAACCAAATGAGTTGGAGGATGTTGAAATCGACCAAGTCATTGAAAGATTAAATCACGTCACCAGCGAATGTTGACCTTCAAAGCAAGTGTAACCAAACAAATCAACAAAATTCCAAACACTTGAAGTTGGTGGAAATTGGAGCCATCCTTCCAATAAAAGTTTTAACCAATTAAATCAGATGTTTCCATTTTGCCAAGTTGGTGAAAGTTCAAGCAACCATGTCGAGCTAACTTACCAAGGGCGAAGGTTTGTTCAACCAAGTTAATGTAGCCAACTACATTGAAAATTTCAGCCAATCATGAAGGCACATCAAACGAAGTGGGTTATACAGAAAAGATTGCCAAAACTAAGGCAACCAAATTGGCCCATGCAACAACTTGTTGAAAGTTTAACCTAGCTAACACGTTGCTGAAGATCAACTAACTTGGTTAGCACAACCAACCAAGTTGATGAAAATTAAAACAAGTTGGTGCCATTGATAAGTTAGATGAAGTTCAAATCACCAAGTTGTCACCACTAGCTCATTGAGATTGCAAACATCCAAGTTGGCAAAGTTCAACATGTCAACACAACCAACATGTCGACAGGAAGTCACAAAGCCAAGAATGAGATAACGTTTTAAGTAACAACTTAGCATGATCAACAAGGTGTCAAAAGTTCAACCAACCAAGGTTGCTGAACTTCAACCAACAAAGTCTACACAAAAAAAATTGACATGTCTAACAAGCAGACGAGTTCAACCAACCATTTGGCAAAATATTTTGACCATCAAGTCAGTGGAAGCTTTGACTATCTAGCGGTCAATGCTTCAATCGGCTAAATCATCGACCTCTCCAATCTACCAAGCTAGCAAAAGCTTGAATAACCGAGCTAATACAATTTTCTAGCAGGACATTTTCAACATGGTAATTTCAACCATGGTTGAAGCAACAATCAAACAAATGATTTCACCCAACATAATCGACATAGACAACCAAACTGGGAAGCATTCTTCCAACTAATTGAGTGCATCTAACATCCATGTCAAACATAGCCAACGAAAACGGTAAAAAGTCAAAAAAATTTAACCCAGCCAAGTTGACGCGGGCAACGAACTAGGAAAAGCTTTGCAAACTAGATTGGTGCCAGCAACCTAGATGGTAAAGATTCTTATAATGGAGTTGTGCAGCCAAAACCAAATCAAACAAAAATTTACCGAGTTAAACTAGTGAAGCCAACAAAGTTGACAAAAAAAAAAAAAAAAGGACTAGCCAAGACCACAATACCAACCAACTTGATGCCATCAACAACTTGGAGAAAGTTCAACGAACCAAATTGGCGAACCTTCTTTTTGCTCCTTGTGGCATGAGCTTAAACTGCTTGACCAAACTCTAAACCAAGTTGGCAAGCTCCTCTCGCTCTTTGGAGTACAATGAACATTGTCACCAGCCAAACAAACAAAACTCTCTTTCCGCTCCTTTTGGCATGAGCCAACATTGCAATGAAACTCCTTGCAAAATTGGCAAGTTCCTCCCACTCTTTGAACTATGGCAGTAAACATCACCACCGGCCAAAATGACAAAACCTCCTTCTTGCTCCTTGTGGCATGAGCCTAAAATGCATGACCAAACTCTAAACCAAGTTGGCAAGTTCCTTTCGCTCTTTGGAGCACAATGAACATTGTCACCAGCACAAAACCCTCTTTTGGTAGGAGCCTACATTGTGATGAACCTCCTAACAAAATTGGCATGTTCCTCCTACTCTTTGGACCATAGCGATAAACATCACCATTAGCCAAAATGATAAAACATCCTTCTTGCTCCTTGTAACATGAGGCTAAACTGCACAATGAAACTCTAAACTTAATGTCATGTCATAAAGAGTGCACGCCACCAATCCATCCCATGGGTTTAAGGGAACCTAGGGCACTCAAATTGTCCAAAATAAGGTCATCAAAGCCTGCAAATTGTTAAAACAAAAAAAAGAAGAAGCTCAAACACCCACATCAACCTCAACACTAGAGGTCAACATGGTGATGAGAGCGTGTCACCTATCCACCTAAATTTGCTTCCATCCACCAACTAAGTCCCTGAGGGGGGCGCAGGCCGAAATCAGACATATAGTTCCCCACAAGCGGGGTTGTTGTCTGGCTTTCTCAAATGGACTCCAAGGACCTCCACCAACTAAGACTTGCCCCGGGGGGGGGGGGGGGGGGGGGCACGGACTGAAGTCAGACGTGTAGTTTCCAGCACACGGGGTCATTGTCAGATCTTCTCAAATGGATTCCAAGGGTCTCCACCAACTAAAACTCCGCAGGGGTCACGAACCAAAGTCAGACGTGTAGTTCCCCATAGGGTCATCTTTAGGTCTTCTATTTTGGGAATATGTTATGGGAATTGCAAAACTTCAAGCAAATTTGAAAATCTTGCTTTGTGAAAAGTTATTCATGTTCACCTCATTGAGAGATATAAAAATATGAGTGACAAAAGAGGTGAAACTATCATTTAACATATCGGGCTAATTTTGCAAATGCTACTTTTCTATTTTGACCTTTCATGCGTAAATCCCCTCACTTATAGTTTTTTGTTGATGACAAAGGGGGAGATAAGTTGGTGTTTTCTTAGGTATGATGCATGTCATGATACTTGTCTTAAGCATTGGGAGAGATAATGTTTCATAATTGGTCATTGAGTTTGAAAATTAGCATTGTTATGAATTGCGATATGACCACACTGTGAAATGGATACATTCCTGTAAACTAATGATTGCATGAAGGGGATACAAATATAAAAAACAGTGCGTCAAATTGATTTGTTCTGTTTTTGTTGATGACAAAGGGAGAGAGAATTTGGTGTTTAATTGATTCATGTTTAGTTGTTTCATGTTATAAAAATGATGCTAGGTGTAAGTTACAGAACATCTAACTCATAGAATGCATCAATCATGGTATGAAGTTTGTGTTTGATTGAGAAATGTTAAAAATGATGTGGTGTTAACCTATTGAATGTGTGATTCTTACAATGAATCAATATAGGGGGAGACAATTGAGTATGAATTTTTAACATGTTATATATAACTCCATAATTTGATACAAAATGAGAATTTGTATGATTTGAATAGCCAATATTTTTATGGTTAATTCTATACTTCAACTTTCATATTTCTAAGAGAAAACACCAAATATTTGTCATCATAAAAAGGGGGAGATTGTAGGCCTTAAAAGCCATTTATATTGTAATTTTAATGATAACAATCATTTAATAAGTCATTATGTTTAAATTGTTCTAATCTTGTTTGAAAGTGACTCATAAGAAAGCTTGAAAAAATCAAGGCTTATCATATTGATAAGAAGCTTTCTAAGACAATGGATCAAGAGGTAAATAGATAAAAGAAGAAGAGAAGATTCATCAAAAATGAAGAAACGAGATCCGAGTCCAAACATTCTAAGTCATTTATTTTTATTTTTTAGGACATGGGATTGGGATATATCAATTGAGTCAAATCTCAATATTGATATGTGATGTTCCAACAAAAATATCTTTGAAATTTGATTTGTAAATGTTATTTAAAAAATATTCAAGTCAAATTCAAGCCAAACTAGCTTGTCAATAAAAATATTTTTCAAATCAGTATTATAAAAAGCATGCCCAAAAATAATAAGATCAAAAATTTTATTAGGCTGATATTTTAGCTTGATTAAATCAACCATTCATTCACATGGATAAGAAAACATTGTAATTAGTTCAAAATGTACGCTAATATGGTAAATCAATTAGTCAAATATATTTAGCTTAGCTAATGTGGTAAATCAATCATTTAATCAAGCTAAATGGGTAAAAAAGTTCAAATCCATCTAGGCATGCTGAGTGTAGACATACAGAAAGGATGTATTGACACACAGATATATAGTAGCCAATAGAAGCATCTGTGTGTCAGCTCACAGCCCTGCGACAGCTCTAATGACTACATTTTAGATCCGATTTCTTTCCATTTTATAAAAAGTTTTCCAATGGCTCCTAGGCCTTCTTGGCCTGTAAATAGGGCTTAAATTCTTTGATAAAATTATCCAATTCTTCAAGCTATTATTAAAGTTCTTGAGTTCTACTTGCGCTTTAACATTTTAATCTTTTTTTTTTGTTTAAAGTTTTTCTTGAGCATCACTAGTTCTCCTTATTGTTGATCATTAAGCTTAATTGACATGTCCTTAGCTTTGGCTAAGCTTGATCTATTTTCGATTCACTCTTAAAATAGTGAAGAATTTGAGTGTTTTAATTATTTCGTTGCTTTAATTCATTTATTGTAAAGGTCGGATCCTGAGCCTACGATTACAAAATGATTAGTGGTAAAGAATGGGTCTTAAACCTACGTTTTAAAAACCGACTGTGAAGGGTGGATCCTGAGCCTAGTTTTTAAAAGGTCATGAAACTTAGTTAAAAGCTCAAGTGACGAAGAGTAGTCAATTGAGGAGTGGACTAGCTTCCGGGTTGCAAGTGAAGAACTATAAATCATTGTGCATCTTTTTTTCTTCTTGTCTATATTTTGTATATTTTATATTCCTCGTTTAGCTTTCAATTTAATTTTTGGTTCCTAATTTAAATTTTCATTTTATCGCGAAAGAACCTAATTCACCTCTTCTCTTAGGTTACGCTTTAGGCCTTCAAGTTATAATTCCAAAATTAAGAGGGTGAATTATTATATTAAATTGCCCTAAAACATAAGTAGGTGTTCATTGATCAAGAGGTGCGTTTAACCTAAGAGTGTCCAAGAAAAATCATAACCGAAGTGCCCAACTAAAAATGCGGGTAACTGTACTGACTTTATGGTTTGGTTAACCAAACAATTAAAATTAGCTGTAATTTGAGATATTTATGTTGAGGGATTTTGTTTAATTTTGTTAAATAAATTACTAAAATACTAAATTATTATAAAACTATAGAGATATTATACTCTACAGGAAGGTAATAAAAAAAAACCCAAATATAATTGAAGAAAAATGACAAGTATTTTATATCAGAACGAGATAATTTTATTTGATTTCTTTTCTCTTTCTCTCGTTTCTTTCTTTCTCTTTTCCTCTCTCTTTTCTTCTCTTTTAGCTTTTTCTTTCTTTCTCTTTTTCTTCTTCTTGTTGTTTGTACAGATTGTGTGTAGTGTATATATAGGCATGAAGGGGAGGGGATGAGTCATCACATGATGACTGTGGTTGTGACATGTGTCACAATACCCATTTATATAGATGTATATGTATATATATGTAAATAGGAATTTTACATAATTTCTAATTTTCTATGATATTTGATAATATCCAAACTCGACTCTAAAATTTGTACCCGAAAAATATCCAATATTTACAACACTCCCCCTTTGGATATTTTCCGTTATACGGGACACAATGTCTAAGCTAAATATGCCTGCCTTGTAAAAACCTTGTCAGGAAAACTCAGTGGGAAAAACCATAGCTAAGGAAAAAAGAGTACAGCTCATATTTAACTCCCCCTTATGTGAACATATTAGTAGGAGGCGTTTCTGAGTCGACGCATACCGATCTTGTGAACTAACTTCAAAAGTTGTTGTTGGCAATGCCTTCTTGAATAAATCTGCCAGGTTCTCACTAGAGCAAACTTGTTGAACATCTATTTCACCCATCTTCTGAAGCTCATGTGTAAAGAAGAACTTTGGTGAGATATGTTAAGTTCCGCCGCCTCTCTTAAAATATGTTCGGTACATAACACTCTTGAAAGTGTATATTGTCCGAGTTATGGATGCTTCTTAAACTGCCTCATTAAAAAACCTTTTGTTAGGGAAAAACCCAATGGGAAAAACCATAGCGAAGGAAAAAGAGTACAGTGCGTAGTTAACTCTTCTTTAGGGGGGCACATTAATCAAGGATGTCTCGGAGTTGGCGAATGTCAATCTTATGCCAATTTCTTGAAAGTTCGTAGTAGATGCTTTCTTGAATAACTCTTCAAGTTTCTTGAGCAAACATGTACTTCATCTTTCTTCAAGAAGCTTGAGAGTAAGAACTTCTTTGAAGTGCACTGGTTCTATGAATTCTCTTTTGCTTGAACAATGCATACTTATCTTCATTGTTGCGCTCCCCCTGATCGTTGGATCAAGGGCTTTGATAATGCCCATTCTTTATTTGCTCATAAAGTGCAAACGTCTTAGTAGTAGCTGCAATTGTTAGTAAATTGCCAAATATAGCAAAATAGCTATATAAAGAAATATCTCGCTTTGTGACTTACCTTGTGTGGTTCAAATAAATAACCAGTACTTGCATACAAAATCAACAGTGAGTTTGACACAACATAGTAATATATAATGGTTAATTCTTTAGAATAAACATTTACCACATACTTATACCTTCATAATGGTGTCATATTCTTTACTAGTGACAAGTTGAAATGGCTATACCTGGTACTGTGACAACTATATCAATGCGTCACTTAAACCAAGGTATAGTACTTTAGGGTCAATAATTCATTCATTGCCTCATTGAGGACTGAAAAAGGTCTTTACCTTGATCAAGGAATTAAACAAAAATTGAGGTACTAAACAATATATTTAAAACATTTAAGTACCATACACATATAAGTTGACCAACAGAGCAATACTCTATCATATTAGTGCTCGATCTACAGGTCGAGACAAAATTTTTCCTTTTTCGAGATCCTCAATCTTGAGTTCTCAGTTTGGGTGCATAACAGCCTTTTTAAGCTCTTCAAGAGTTATGATGATATTAACATATCTTTCTTTTTAGTAGATATGTACCGCGGTTTTGAACTACATGCTTCTAGCATGTTTGGTCCTTCAGGGACTTTCATATAAATATCATCATAAGTAATAAATACAAACAACCTGTTATTACATCCATAAGACACATACAGAGATCACCAGATTAATTGAATCCATTTCTTATGCATGTCCCATCTATTTCTGGTCTCTATGATAAACCTTGGGCTACAAATTGTGCTTTTCACCACCTCGTTAGTTTAATACCAACATCCATATGTAGCATATAGGTTTTATTCTTTAAGCATTTGGACTTCAGGTCCAAAAATTACACATGGCTAATTCAGCCTGAATTGCGTCTTTCTATTTTAGCCAATCATTTCTTTGTTGGCATTCTTGAACAAACACTAGTCCAAGATTTTCAATTTCTTTGATCAGGGAGTAGCTACTATATATACAAGCATCTGATCAATTTCGGTTCCGTAATATCCCATATTTCATAGAGATCTCTTTATTATCAGAATTTCAATAGTTTAAGTTGTCTCAGGTAGCTTCAGGTATCTGATCATCTTGAGGAATTTCATTTATACATATTATTATCTCTGCAAACTTTTTCTCCTCAAAAGCTTCACAATAGAGGGACTAGTCTTTTCTATTGCTCCATTTCCTTTTCAAATTCAAATCTTTGGAACTGATATAGTTACCACGCTTCTGGCGTGCAATGGATGCAATTTTCAATATATTAGAATATCACTCGACTGGGATATTAATTTGAGCAGGAGCATGTATAGTAGGGACATTATTTGGTCACCCTCTTTCCATTAGTGAATACATCTATGAATTGGTTTGTAATAATTTACAAGTGAACAATTCTTTGAACTTCTAGTTTAATGATGCATTCCACATAAATTTTCATTTTCCAATTTTCATATTTCTCCCCCTGATTCTGGAAACCCTGTTTTGTCAAATTGACAATCAGCAAACTATGCTGTAAAATGTTTCCAGTTAATATCTCCAGATATTTTTATCATAAATTTTAAGTCCTCTTATTTAGACCAATCTTTTCTCATTGAGGTGGAATAATTTGGACAAACAGTATTTATAGATGGGTTATATATCTGGACCTTGTCAGAGACAAGTTATATTGGGGAGATCCGTAATTAGTGCTGCAACATGTATCATAACATGTATCCATGTAAAAGTTGGCAATAATAATGGTCTAGCCATTCGCTGCAGGCGTTCAATCAGAAAAATCTGTAAGACCATTATATGTGTTGTACTTAAGCTATGTGGCAATTCATCCCATACAATAATTATTAAATTATTGGGATGTAAATTTTCTTGCATTATCATACAATCCACGACTTAAGCTCATAGTCAGATCATTTATGCAAGGAGTTCCACAAATGCCACATCATAAGTGTATTTTCATGGGACCAACGGGTAGAGGCCTCTATTAATATTATAAATACCGAATTGGTTCATGTGATAAAATAATTAGCCCACATATATCCCATTTATATTTCTTAAATACATGGGACTCAAACTCAATTTCAATTGAGTATGACATAGCAATCACGTTGTCTTAAATACAAGCAGCACATGATGTTTTACCCGATATAAGAATCTTCTGGTTCTTCATGGGTGCGAGAATTTCAACGATTCTCTTAATCATCTTTATACCTCAATGACTCAAATAGTCATATCATATAATAAAAGCCTTTTGGGTATGTTAACTTCTGGTTAATCATCCCAACAGGTATTTCAAAATTAGATATTATTTTTTCACGGAACACGATATGTGCTCTTCTGGAGTCTTTAATTAAGTTTCAAACACACATTGTTATTATATTGTCTTTGAAACATGAATTTTCATTATTCATATTCAAACACAAAATATAAAAGTATTAATGAAAATATAAGCCTAATATCACAAAATACTTTAACCATATTCTGATGGTGAGTTTTATAATCTTCACAAATTGAGACTTTAACTTTGCGTATATAAGAAGAGTCATTATACCTGTGCTCCAAGTGTTGGAAAAATTATCCAAGTTTCACAAAATTAATGTTTGAATAGATAAAATAACTATAGACATTAGATTATAGTTTAAATTTCTCAATCCTTGGTAATAAGGCATATCAATTATAATTCACACATATAACTAAACATATCGTAAAGTACATACTAAAAGAATATCATTATTATTTTAATTGGGTGTTGTATAAATGGATTGGCTGAAAAAATATAGCCATATGAAAAACTAATAATAAGTAGACGGCATAGCCAACTATGTAAATAACAGATAATAAGTAGGCGACATAACCGACCATATAAATAATAAACAAGTAATAAAAAGTAGGCGGTTCAACCAGCCATGAATATGCAAAATAGAAAATACGAAAAACTAAAGTTTTTCTCTTTCTATATCTCTCCTCGTAATTAGTGGACTTCTTAAAATTTGGTTCATTCAGCGTACTAAAGTGGCAGTTATTATGACCGCGACTATAACCTCGTCCACGGCCCTGACCATGTCCACGTTTACGACCTTGACCACTTTTCTGGTGGTCATATGTTGAAGCATTCACTTCAGGGAATGGTTCGAATTCAGTTGGTCGTGACTGATTTCATCAACAATTCATTGCTTTGTTCAGCAACGAGGAGAAATGATATTAACTCTGAGTATTTTTAAATCCTCGTTCTTGATATTGCTACTGCAAGAGCATATTCGAGACATGAAAAGTAGAGAACTTTTCTCTAATATATACTACTCAGTAATATTTTCAGTGCATAATTGCAGCCGGGAGGTAATACTAAAAACTGCAGAGTTATACTCGCTGACAGTTTTAAAATCTTGCAACCGTAGGTGAATCTAATCATAACGAGCTTTAGGGGGGATCATAGATATTTCATGATCAAACCTCTCCTTTAAATTTAACCAAAGGACATACGGGTCCTTTACATTAATATACTTAGCTTTCAATCCTTTAGGGATATGATACATGAGAAATATCATTAGTTTAGCCCGATCCTGCAGGGATGCGTTATTTTTCCTTTTAATTGTATCTCCGAGATTCATAGCATTAAGGTGAATCTCAACATCAAGGTTCCAAGGCAAATAATTTTTGCAAGATATATCAAGAGCAGTAAATTTAAGGTCAGTAAGATTAGACATAATAATTATAAATTACAAAGATAAGGGAATGAAAACTAACTTCAAGCTTATATAATCTTTGTCTGGATAGAGACTCGTGCTGATAACGTGTTATAAAACTATAGAGATATTATACTCTATAGGAAAGTAATAAAAAAAACAAACCCAAATATAATTGAAGAAAAATAACAAGTATTTTATATCAGAACGAGATAATTTTATTTTATTTCTTTTCTGCTTCTGTCGTTTCTTTCTTTCTCTTTTCCTCTCTCTTTTCTTTTCTTTTTCCTTTTTCTTTCTTTCTCTTTTTTTTTTTTCCTTCTTGTTGTTTGTACATATTGTGTGTAGTGTATATATAGGCATGAAGGGGAGGGGATGACTCATCACATGATGGCTGTGGTTGTGACACGTGTCATAATACCCATTTATATATATGTATATGTAAATATATGTAAATAGATATTTTACATAATTTCTAATTTTCTATGATATTTGATAATATCCAAACTTGACTCCAAAATTTATACCCAAAAAATATCCAATATTTACAACATAAATATATATACACTTTTTGTACGAAATATATAATAGTATGTCAAGTTGGTCTAGTGGTTGATTTTGCATTTCCTTAACTGGAGTTGTTCAAATCGTCGTAAAACCAAAAATTCCAAGTTGTTTTCTCTTAACTAATGAATTTAGATTTTAAAAACTAAAGTAAAACTACTAAGAAAAAACCCTAACCCAACATAAGGAACATACTTTTGCATGTATTTAATACTAAATAGTTGACAATTTTGTTGTACACCAGTTTAGATTTTTGCATGTACTTAATACTTAAAATACTTTGCGTATGAATTTAGATTTTGAATTTATCTACTTATATTTTATGTATTTAATACTAAATAGTTAATATACTTGTCGTACCCCAACTTAAGGGGAGAGGCTTTGTACTTTCTTCACCGCTGTGTACATCCATCAACTATTTGATGTTCCACTTTGAAACTTATTCAGAAATTTGTATATGTTTTTTCAGTTACTGATTAAACGATGTAACTAAATTGAATTATGAAAAGTGATTAACTGGTCTTTTCGTAATGGTAATGGTTCGAAAATTTTGACTATTTTTGTTACAGTTAACTGTACCAAAAAAATTTTTAGTACAGTTAACCGAACCATGAAGACCCCTAATTTTACCCTTGTTTGAAGATAGGGTAAATGGATAAAGAAATGTAAGGATAATGTACAGGGGTGTGAGTAAACCAAACATTTCATGAGCTACTCATGTTCTTAGTCATTCAAGGCTCTTTTGTGGTATTTACTGGGGCACAATATGTTATTGAACTAACTTCAAGCAAGATCGATAAGATTGAAAAGTCAAGCTCTAGCAAGAGGGTGCTCAGCTCATTAATATACACAAATAGTTTGAAAAGGAATTTGAGGGCTCGATAAGAGCTCGTTAAATGCTTGATAAGGGGTTGTTAAGAGTACATTAATTGTTGGCATTAGCTAGAAAATTGTTCAATAATGGTTCAATAATAACTTAAAAAGCTTCACTTCATAGGGAGCTCGACTTGATAGCGAGCTCTACTTGGTAGTGAGATTGGCTCAATAGCAAGCTTAACTCGGCTTTGAGCTTGAATTAGGTCAATAACATGCTTTGCTCTACTCAATAACAAGAAGATTGGGCTAGCAAGTGTTGGAGAATTTCCCAATAAATCAGGAACCAAGTGACCACACGATCTCAGGTGTCGAGACTATGTAATCACTTTCCTTAAGGCTTATTTCGGAAGACGAAATATCCTCAGGGATACAATGACAACCAAAAATAAAGGGAAGATGTGTAAGAGGAGAGATAAATTGAGATAAATAAGAATGAAGTTTTTCAAGACTTTCACAACACTTTCTTATGAATTCATTCAAGCGTTTCTTGTAATTTTTTTTTCACAATCTCATCACTTAAATATGAGAATGGAGTTATTTATAATTTGCAAGTGTCTCTTCATGAAGGGACATGTCCCTTCATGAACACTTCCTTTTTAATATTTCACAATACTAGCAAGCAATCATCTTTCATCTATCTACTTCAAAAAACCAGGGAAAATATATAGGAGAATAAGGTTTAGAAGATGTTCCAAACTTACCAAAACGTTACTGTAATTTTCTAAGATCTGTGTGTCGACACACAGTTGCATTTGTTCGTTTCTGTAGGATTGTGTATTGACACATGGGCCCTGTGTGTCAATACACACCTCATACAAGAGAAATACTTAAAAACCTTAAAACCAAGTATGGGACAATATCTAACACTTTATTCATCACATATATTTTTAAAATATACCAACATTCCCCCACCATTTTTAAAATGCCATCATTCTCTAATAACAATATCTCAAATTAAAGGAGGCCTTGTTGTGCAGCAATAAGGGTGTCTCACTATTAAACCCCCAGCTAGTGAAGAGACCATACAGTTTCGAATCGAAAATGGTAGACCAAGCTTATT